>CM034152.1:126046857-126646857 GCA_019776745.2 Taxus chinensis
TGGGCACTTCTTTGGCATCAAAACATTTCACAACACTCTCCTAAATCACATCTTGTATTTTAAAACTCTTTTTCAGCTCTAAATTCATGTCCTCAATCAACCTTTACACTCTCATGTAGGTCACATTTTTGCTCTAGGAGTACTAGTTCAAATTTGAACTCCAACTTCACTTTTATACCCTTCTCAACTAATAAATAACAAGGAAGGTTAGTCCTTATTATTTGGCTCAACCAATTTTTTTAAAAAATAACCCAACACATTCATTAAAACATCATGTTTGACCCATATAGGTTAGCCATGCCCAAAACCATTAATCATGCACACAACTAGCTCAAAAACCCATCACTTGGATGGGATAAAACAATGATTAGTAAATCTCCAAAATTCATTACACATTAGAAATAATTTTCTAATTAGAATTCTCCTACTTGTTAGTTAATAACCCATTATTAATTAATTAGATTCACATTTTAGCTATTAATTAATGACCTTTCATTAATTAAATCCTTCTTCACCTCATCTCTAAATCTCATCAATTTCCTCTAAATTTATCACAAAATAGCTTCTACAAGATAATCTTGGAATATTAATCATGTTCTAATTGATTAATTAATCCCCCTTTTTTCCCATCTAATTTTCATGGAGTATTAATCCCACTTAATTACTAATAATCTTAATTAAATGAGCCTAATCCTACATCTCCATCATCCCAAATTCACTAAAATCTACACATTTCCCAAAATGAAACCTATATAAGAACCCCTTACACACCTAATTCTCATGACAATGTTATACTTTTAGAAATCTAAAAGAAATTTGAGAAGGAACACTTTTTTAAATGTACAAAGGTAATCCTAAATAGACTCACACCAATTTGAATAAGCTACATGCTTCGCCAAGAATCAAACCCTATGAAGAATTCCAAATGTATCTAAATCTCTATTTGTCATAATGTATTATGATTCCCTAACCAAGGACATTCACAAATTGAAGGCCTTTAATCTGACTCCATATCTAAGGGAGATATCCTTAAGATTTCTATTTTCTCAAGAAATATTTTTTTTCTTTACTTTCCCCATCACATCAAAAATTTTGTATCTTGATGCAATTAGCTTATAAATAATTAATCTAAAATGATTTTTTAAATTGTATGTTCTCTAGGTTTTTAGAATGGGACATTTTGAAATAGCTTGAATAAAAAACAATTAATGAATTGAATCTGATACTTCATAAAAAAATTGAATTGTGTTAGGTTGATTGTGATAATAGTAATCTAAAATAATGGATCATGAAGTAACTTGGAAATAACTTTTTCACTAAATATCTAAACAAAGGTTTTATATAAAATATTTAAACCAGTTGTGAAAAAATAAATCACAATGAATTTTTGATGAATTCACTAACTACACAAGTGTGAGGTTGGTGATGAAATCTAATTGGATAGTTGTATAGAAGTGCTAATAAATCTGAGTAATCCATTGTTACCACATCTTCATAAATAGGTCACACTTTGCAATATTTGACTGTAAAATCATTATATAAAAATAGTTCATAAGTACATTGCAATAGATTATAATAATCCAGAGTGATTAATTTATGTATTTTTTAAATATTGAAAGTTTTAATTATTTTTGTATTTCACTCTAGAGATGAAATATTATGGATTTGAAACTAAACTTTATAGCTGAAACAATTATTTTTAGGTGGGGCCCTCATATGGTCACAATGTCTATCTTGACCTTTCATAGGGCCATATAGAATAATCCTCAACATCATCAAGTCATCAATTCTTGAAAAACCGATCAAAAGTGGGCATTTAAAGTAGATTATAATATTTAGATTCAATTAATTTTTATGTAGGGTTTAAAATTTAGCTAAACTATCAAAGCAATTTTTTAGTTTCACTTTGACACTAAAATCATTCATGGAACAAATGTCTAATTATTAACCACCTGAATGGTTATTGTTGATATGAATTACTCTTGAGCTCAAATTACTTTCATAGAAAAATATTATTGAAAGTATGTGGAGAGGATGCATAGGAAAAATACTTATAATTAAAACAAATAATTCAGGCCAACTATTACCTCATAATCTTCATTCTAGATATCCAAATGGTTTATTTAATTGTTTGCATATATTGCAAATCCTTCTTCAAAGTGGTTAGGAAAAAAGGGACAAAATAATGCAGAGAAATCGCATTTAATTTTTTTTAATCAAAATGTGTGTGTGTGTGTGTGTGTGTGTGTGTGTGTGTGTGTGTGTGTGTGTGAGAATTATTATCAACATAATGCAGAAAATACAAACAAATACAAAAAATAAGACAATATTTATACCGTAGTTCAACCAGTTTCGGTTATGTCCACCAAGAATCACTATGAACAGATTCGATTATAGTGACATAACTCTTTCTATCAATATAATACTCTATGACTACTTGAAGCTATGACATCAACAAACTCTCGTAAATTCACACTTTAACACACACACATCTACACATGTTACATCACACACACTACACACACACACACACACACACGGATCTTTATGCAATCTACTTAGGGAATTCATAGACATATATCTATGGGTACTAAAGTAATCCCAGAAAGGAGTATGGGCTCATAAATACCTTCAATATGAGCAGAACACATTATATTCAGGTTTCAGGCAGTGTATTTCGAAGCCATTAATGTTTGTAGTGTACAGTCTTGATCATTTCCCTGTATAGAAGAGACTTTGGGCAGTGTACCATAATGAAGAAGTATTCACACTTCAGATAGGGTCCACAATATAACAATCTCCCAATATTAGACTCATTTTTTATATGAGCAAGATTCTCTACCCTTCACTGAATCATCTATGAAGACCAACCAAAGTATGAATATGTAAACTGTTGGTGCTCAAAATAGTCTCACCCCATTTTGCCTTTGAAAATCCTATTGATTTACGACCTCTGTCACATTTTATCCCCCTATGTTGTGTCTGGGAAGTCTCTACTTTCCTTTTGTTGCCATAATTAATTAATATTTCCTTGGGCCGAAGATCACGTATGGATCTATATTTGTGTCCTTGTTTCTCTGTTTCTATCGAAGAGGTCTAAAATTTGGGTCTCCTCATTCTCTTTATTCATTCTAAAAACTTAGGCTTTCCCATTCTTTCCATTTTTTACAGTCAGGATTTTCTACCCTTGTCATTTTTTCCACTAAATACTTGATGAAATAGTGTATGGATGTAGCTATGAAGGAGTGTATTCAAGCCTTGCAACATTTCTAAATCCTCTATCCTTGGAAAAAAATTCATCCCTGGGCTCAAATGGTCGTGTTTACTGCGTTTTACGATTTGACAGGTGTTTCCCCCAGTCAAATTTGCATCCTTCCATCGACAGGGAAGTGTGGATTATTTTGGTTAGATGCGGTCCAGCTGGGAAAGCTTAGAAAAATGCTATTAACTTACCTCGACTTAAAAAAACTTTCATGTGGCAGGAATGACGCTCATTTGAAATTTCATCTCGTGGGCTCCACTCATTTCTGAAATTGGTTCTTTTGGTGTTTACATGGAAATTTTCGCTACTTTTCCCTAACTTAGAAAATGGGGCGTGCAGCGGGTATATTTTTTCGAAACAGAGACACATGGCAAGCCTATGCTCATTTAGGGTCTCCACATTTGGAAAAAGGTTTGAACTTGCGCTCATGAAGACACGTGGCTAGGATTCTGACGGGTCTTCCCATACTTAGTCATTTTTTAAGTGGCATTTGGGAAAAAGTCTTGGGACATGTGGAGGAACCCCGCATGTTTGAGGACCGACCCTTGAGTTTCATTTTAAAGAAGGGCTAGCGATGACACGTGGAGGCCTCAGAGCTAACTTTGCATTTTGATTACACTTTTCAACGATCCAAAGGATACTACCTCGGAATCATGACACGTGGCACCTTCAAACGGAGTTTCAAGCCTTCAAACAATTTTTTCCAGGAATAGGACACGTGGTGAGCCCGGGCTCATTCAAGGTCTCAAATTTTGGGGGACCTATCTCAAGATGTGCCATTGTGACTACGTGGCAGTTTGAAAACTCAAAGGGGTGGGGAAGCGGACCATCGGAGGTAAATTAGATTTTTTCCTCTTATTCAGTCAAAAGGATTAAAATATCAAAATGGCCTGCAAGCCCGACAAAGGAGGGTCAAAGTTTGCTTTGAAAAGTCAACAGGGCGGGAGGTGGACCATCTGGGGGGAACTTGGAAAATTTTTTGCCCCCTGATATTCAAAGGATTAAAACATCAAAATGGCCCCCAAGCTCAATAGAGGAAAGGTCAAAGCTTTCTCCGAGTCAACGGCGGAGGTGCAGACCCTTGTGAGGAAAACTTGGAAAATTTTCCTTTTTGGAGAAAAAGAGGTTAAAATTAAAAAAGGAAGCATGGTTCTGTTGGGACCCACATTGGGACACGTGTCAAGCTCATTTCTCAAGGGCAGAGGGAGGTGAAAATTTTACGGCACAAAGCAAAATGTGAAAGTTTTTCCATTTCTTCCAAAAGTTGTAAAATTTCAAAGCAAGAACCCTGGGCCCGTTCTTAAAATTGAATCTTCCACGTGGATGGTCCAAATTCAATGTAAAGATCAATGGTAGCTGAGAGTCTAAATCTGATTTTCCCCCCATTTTACTAAAACACGCTTGGAAGTGCAATTCTTCATGATTTCTTGGTATTTCCTACATGTCAAGCATAGAGGAGAGTTAATTTTGATATTTAAGTTTGGTGAGGAAGATCTGGAGATGTCTTTCACCATTAAAATGGTCTGACTATTGGGATCGATATGATTTTCTCATTTTTCTTCTCCTAAGCATGCAAAAGGAACCATATTTGATAGATTAGGGGCGGAAGTGGTTGGCGAAGTTAAAGAAAGAGTGATTTACCAGAGGAAGGAGTTGAATGCGGGAGATATTCGAAGAGATCTTACCGCCTGAGCACCTGATGAATTTTTGCAGATATGATTTCTGGAAATCACGATCGTGATCATGGCACAGCACTAGTAGCACTCAATGTCTAGATTTTTGGGGGGAAAAGGGGGTCTGTTGTAAATGTTATAAATGGCACAATTTTTTGTGAAAAGAGGTAGGGAGGTTGGAGTGTTAGAGGTCGAAGAAAATTCCCAAGAGGAAAATTTGACAAAGCCTGTCTTTTGAGAAGCCATCTGAGAAGCCCATGGTATATCTCTTTTTGTATTAAGTTTTGATTGTGTCAAGGTGGTTGCAAGTGTACAACCATTGACAAGCTCTGATATTGTTCTAGAAACTTTCCCCTGTTGATAAATTTAATCAAACTTCGAGTTATTCTGTGTTGATCTTGGGCAAAATATGTTTGTTTCATTTCTGAATGTCTATAAATAGTTTTTCTTGTTCCTGTTGCAATCATTGTATCAAAATCTAATCTTAATCACATATGTCTCAATCCTTGTGATAGTTTAGTGGCATCTACAATTTCATTTCTTAGAAGAGATTTCATCCTGGGAGTGAAATAAATGATTTAAAATCACTTTTTCTTTCATTTGTTGACAGAGATTGTCTGTAAGCCTCTGGGTGTACCTCAGGTCGTGATTAGGCTCAGATATTGATGCTTTTTGGGTTTTCTAACTCGAGCCTTCATGTTAGAATCTCATAGATTGTGTGAAAAAGTGCTAATTTGGGCCTCCATTAAAAGCACATATTCTGGTTAAAGGAACATTTTAGCTATTCAAAAGCATTCTGTTGGATTAACTTTCCATTTTGTAATATTTTCCTCAAAGATTTGGAAAATTAAGTTCATTCTACCTCACCTCCTACCAAAAATTCATTTCAAAACAACCAATCCTATCCATACTACCCCTTTTTGTCATGTGTGTGCATACAAATGCATAATTTTTACTACCAAAGCATGTAGAAACAATCAGGATTCCAAATGTCTTTAGTAGCCTGAACCTTTCCTAGAGAATATCTCCACTATCTAGAGTGACAAACTCATGAGAGTTAGATTTTGTTGCATTGATCATATTTTCTCCAAGGTCTCTTTAACAACTTCATTAGGAAGGATATCTCCATCTCCTCCATAAACAATAGGCTACAAAAGGGTTCTCTTACCCTAGTTGAAAAGCATAACCTAAAATAGTGAGGATAAATCAAATCCTCTTGAGGGTGCTATCAATTTCTCCACATCTGAGTTATAAAGGGCCAGTTAGATTTTATCCCCAGCTTCAAAATGACTCACCATGATCTATATTTATCTAAGCTTCCTGGAAAACCACTGATGCTACTCAGAATTTGAGGGAGAATCAATTTGGTTACCAACACATAGCTTGATTTTCTCCCTTATGACCACCTTGGTCATAATGTATACAAGATTCTACTTAGTATGAATCTTCTATAGCTTCAACTTCTCTTCCTCCAAAGTTGTCCTAAGAAATGTTACCTTAACTATATATGTTGTGTCCTAGAGTGGAAAACAGAGTTATTATCTAGGTGTGTAGTACTCTGACTATCACTATATAACTTCCCTTCCTCCTTTTTATGCCCCAAATACTAAAGAAATTGTTGTAACCAAATCATATATTTTCTTACCTCTATGGCAACAACATACTCATCCTATGTGGTTGAAAAAGTGAAAAGCTTATGTAGTCGTTAAATCCAAATCACTGTTGTCCCACCTATAGTGAAAATATAACCTATCATGCTCCTCCTACTATCTACATCTCTAGCCATATCTAAATCTACATAACCACATAAAGTGGTGTCTGATCCACTATAGCACAAAAATTTTCCCATGGTCCTTCTCAAGTATCGAAGGAACCACTTTACTGCTTGCCAGATATTTTTACCTAGATCACTCATAAATCTACTCATTGCTCCCATAGCATGGGAAATATCAAGCCTAGTTCACACCGTGACATACATCAAATTGCCAATAGCTAATGAGTAAGGTACCTTGGACATCTGGTTTCTCTCCTGCTCTGTCTTGGGAGATAACTCCTTTCATAACTTGAAATATCTTGGAAAAGGAGTCCCAACTAGTTTAACATCCTCCATATTAAACCTCTCCAAAACCTTATTAATGTACTCTTCCTAAGGTAAAGTCAGCTTTCGTTCCTTCCTATCTCAAGATATCCTCATACCAAGGATTTGTTTGGCTACCTCCAAATCCTTCATAGAAAAGGAATCACTTAGCTACTTCTTGAGTACTTTTATTTCCTTCATGTTTGTACCTACAACCAACATATCATCCACATACAAACACATGATAATGTAACTACCATTCTAAAATTTCTTTATATACAAACAATGGTTAGAATGATATCTAATATAACCTTTCTCCATCATGAAGCTATCAAACTTCTTATACCATTGATATGGATCTTGTTTCAGGCTATACAAGTTCTTCTTCAGTTTGCACACCATCTCCTCTTTACCTTTGCATTCATATCTCTCTGGATGCTACACATATATATTCTTCTCTAAATCACCATGGAGGAATGTAGTCTTTACATGTAGCTACTCTAAGTGCAAATATTTTGTTACCACTATTCCAAGAAAAATTATAATAGAAGTCATTTTTACTACATGAGGAAAAATATCATCAAAATCTATACCTTTTTTATGTGAAAACCCCTTAACCACCAATCGGGCATTGTATGTTTTCTTTCATCCTTTTTCCTAATTAACTCTGTATACCCTCTTTTTATATAATTATCTTTTTCCTTTAGGTAGCTTCACCAAATCCGAAGTTTGGTTCTCCATGAGAGACTGATGCTCCTCATTCATGGCTTGCTCCCACTTCTTCTTGACATCTACCTACATTAATTTATCAAATCTCTCTGGCTATCCACTATCAGTGACTAGTAAAAAAGTAGAAGGAGAAAAATGTTCAGGTTCACTTCTTACCCAAGAAGACCTCCTCAATATAGGAAACTAGGGTTACTGTTGAGTAGGTTCATGAACTAATTCATGTGCCACTTTCCCATCTAGAATATCCTCTACCACTGGATATTATTTCCTAAATTTTTCCCTATTTTCCTCAAAATATTTCTTATACATAACTTTCTCATTAAAGACCACATCTCTAGATTAAATGATTTTCTTGTCCTTAATACTCCAACATTTATATCCAAATTCATCACTACCATAACCAATGAAAGTGCATTTTTCTTACTTAGCCTCTAACTTAGTTCTATCATTATTGTCAATATAAACAAACACCTCACATCCAAATACTCTAAGAAATGAATAATAAACCTTCTTACCAAACCAAACCTCCTCAAGTATGCCTCCATCTAAGGCACTTGAGGGTCCTCTGTTTATCAAGTACAAATCTCTTCTCACCACTTATACCCAAAAGGAAAGAGGAAGTCCTACATGTAACCTCAAGCTCCTAGATCATTCTATTATTGTCTTGTTCATCCTTTCTGACAACCCATTCTAATGTAGAGTTCCTAGAACCATTGTTTTCCCGTGGATTCCATTCTTAGAACAATAATAATCAAAATTATTTATGCAATACTCCCTTCCATTATCTAACCTAAGACATTTTACCTTAAGATCAATTTCATTCTCTACTAAGGTTTTCTATTTAACAAAAGTGTCAAATAGATCAATTTTTTTTCTAGTACAATATATCCAAACTTTCCTTGTTACATCATCAATAAAAGTAACATAATAATTTGAACCCCCAAGAGATGATACCTAAGTCAGTCCCCACAAATTAGAATGTACACGATCCAATTTACTCTATTTTTTCATAGGTCCAAGCTTGAGAAAATTTACTTACTTTCATTTCCCATATATATAGTTCTCACAGAAATCCAAACCTATTTCTATAAATCTGAAAAAATTCTTCTTTTTTTTTATGTGCATGCCCTTATGGATCATATGATCAAACCTATAGTGCCATAATGTTGTATCTATTTTTGAAGCCACAAGATTACAATCATTTCTACTACCAGTGGTTAAATACAAGGTTCCAACCTTCTTACCTCTTTCCACCACAATAGCACCCTTGGTAACCTTCCAAGATTCCACTGTAAATATCACAATACACCCATCATTTCCAAACTTCCTTGTTGATACCAATTTGTGTTTTAATTTAGGAACATGTATGAAATCCTTCAATAGCCATGTATTCCCATTCTGCATCTTAACCTGAACAGAACTTTTTCTAACTATGTTGTAAGGCTCATCATCACCAAGAAAAACATTCCCAAAATCTCCTTGAACATAATCAACCAAATAATTCCTATGTGGAGTAGCATGGAAAGAAGCCCCCAAATCTAAAACCCAATATTCAACAATATGATGCAAAGAAAGAATCAAAAGATCCTGATAGAAATTACCTATTACCACATTCATCTCCTTGTTTTATTCTTACTATTTCTTCTTATCCCAAAGATCCCAACAATCCTTCTTTGCATGCCCAGGCTTTCAATAGTGCCAGCATACCATATTTATTTTAGATTTTGACCTTGCCCAATCTTTCGATTTTCCATGGCTTCTTTTATTCTTCTATCTCCCTCTAGTTTCCACCATTAAAGAATTACCTGAAGTATAATATTCCCTAGAGATTTTTCTTTGCATTTCCTTTCTTAGAATCACCCCTACAACATCCTCTAATTTCAACTTTGAGTTAGTTGGAACCGATTTTATTATCGCCATTACCAGGTTATTCCAACTCTCAGGTAAGGAGTACAAAATTAATAAAGCCCTAACTTCTCCATAAAATTCTACTATAATTGAAGCTAGCATATTCACAACCATATTAAAATCATTCAAATTATTTGCTACTGAATGAACTTCTCATAAATCTTCATATTAAAAGACCTTTTCATTAAAAATAACCTGTTAGAGGAAGAGGGTTTTTCATATAACTTCCCTAATGCATCCATGAGTTATTTTGTAGTGTTTTCTTTTGAAACATGAAATAATATTGAATATGCAAGACATATCTAGATTATATCAAGTGCCTACCTATCTAGAAAAATCCCACTCTGCATCCGTCATGCTCGAGGGTTTGTTCCCTTTCTCAAACAGTGGAATATAAAGATCCTTATGATAAAGGTAATCTTCCATTTGCATTTTCCAAAGACTAAAGTTCTACCCATTGAATTTATCAACCTTGATCTTACTTCATCTGTTATAACTCCCACTCAAGATAAAACTTTCCCTATCATTCAAAGAAAACCAAACTAGGCTTTGATACCAATTTTTAGGAAATAAGGGATAAAATATACCGGAAAATCCCACATAGAATCGCAATAGTAGAACCTAATATGCAAAAAAATATTACAGATTTGAAATAAAAGTGCAGAAAATAAAAAAACACAACACAAAGACAACATTTAATGTGGTTTAACCAATTTGGGATACGTCTAATAATAATAACTTGATCAAATTTTATTACAAGCCACCTATTTCTCTCAATACAATTCCCATGTCTGTTAGGAGCTATGCTCAACAAACTCTCATGAATTCACACTTGAACTTACACACATCTACTATGTTACATCTACCCTACCATATGCACAAAAGCACACCAATAGGCATCTTCTTAAGAATTTTTAGAATATCGTATGTACCAAAATCATGGGCCAAAACCGCCCCATAAACGTATGGGTCAAAATACCACCCATATGGTTCAAAATACCATCCATATAAGAAGATAACATCAAAAAACTTGAAACTACCAATCAACCTTCACGATTAACACCTCATGGAGACTCATACATCACCATAAAACCATTTTACATCAAAATACTTGACATCAATGACAACACAAACCCACAATGGCCAACAATGTCCCCCTTTTTCATTAATGAAAACCATCTTTAGAAAAATTGATGGAAACAAAAAAGACCAACACACCTACATGACCTCTTTTCATGTTTTTAATGCTTCTCTCCCCCTTTGACATATATGACAAAGGCTAAAATGACACAACTACATGGAAAAAGACAAAACAAGACTAGACACAATGACAATAATGTAAAAACTGACTTACATGCTCAAATAGCTCCATCTAGGCCTGACCTTGGTCTTCTTTGACTCCTTCAACAACATATGAAGATCCACAGATCTGTAATGAGACAAAAAATAGCCCCCCTTGAGTTGATATCTTCCTTACTTTGACTACATTCATGTTCCTAACCTCTTCTTGGTCTATAAAACACTCAAAAACCATTTTTTCCTCCATAGCTATCAACAATTTCTTTAGGACTATTCGACCTAAGAAAAATCTTCAGTAAATCTTGTCCAAACTTAGCCAAGCACTAGAAGCTCATGCATATCATGATTCAACTTCTTATGACTCCACATATGCTAATATCAACTTTATTCAATAGAAAATAAATTTTTTGATAACATACCTTGCATACCTGCTATGAAGATGACTTAAATTGTTCAATATTCTCCCTGAAGCATAATTTAGTTTATTCTACCCCTTTTGATCTCCAATTTTGACAAACTTGTCAACATACTTGTAAATTTTCATTATTATACCTTGTATCTTTCTTAAATACTTTCATTGCTTGGTTGAGATTCATAAGTAGACTCCCCCTACCTTGAATAGTGCACTTAGACATATAGCTTAATTTCTCTTTCCATAGTTCATCTGTGCTCTATCATAGTACTAGTAAGAAACACATACCCTGTTCTTGACTTCATCACTCATAACTTACATTTTCAAAGCCTCCTTAAAGTGAATTCATCACTTGTTCATATAATTTTATTAATCCTTGACATGATGAGCCTTCAACCCCTTTCTTACTTTGATAAAAAATCTACAAACCTGTACCGCACCTGATTAAGCACTTCTAGATGAATTTTATACTTCATAGACACAACATGACCAGAACCTCTAACGAAGACAAGGTAAGACTCTTATCACACCTTGAAGAGTCAAGTAAAAAAAAAAGAGGATTCCAATCATTAAAAATTCATGACAGACTTGAACACTTGACTGGACATTTTTAGAGGAACCTACTGACTGTAGACCCTCACATTCATGGTTTGACTAACTAAAAACAACAATGTGGGATTCCAAGACATACCTTCATTATGAGGAAACTTCATGGAGGAGTGAGTTCCAAATATTTATGCTTTGAAAATATAAATAATATTCATCTCATAATTATTTTCAGTACTTGAAAAACCTTACTCACAGGTTTTACATAAGATTCAATGAGATCCTTAATGCATCATTTCCCTTCTGAGGTTTGGAAGTTAAAAATATTTAATGAAAAAATTCTTATTCACTATTATTATTCCATCAAATTCCTTATGAAGTATTCATATTCCTTAAAATTAACTATGATTGTCTGAAAAACCTCTTTCTTTCTTGTAAATCAACACCTACAGGTTGGTTCTTATAATTATTATGCACAACAGGTGCTTGGAGATTGATACGAATCTAAGTATTCATAGGTCCTTATGAGGAAAGAGATATGGATGTTACTTGTAAGTTTCATTCCTTGAGTCTTCATCTTAAGATCCTGTAACTTGTAGTACACTACTATAGTGCCCTCATACTAACTATAACCTATTTGAAAATGTAGCATACTATTTTATTCATCCATATACCATTGAGAAATCATTTGAGATCTAATAGATGCTTGAAAAATATTCCATGCACTATGAAAATTCCATTTTTTATTTGAGCTCTCATATTCATTCAAGACACTAAACACATGATCATATACCCAAATACGAGTCTTGCACTATTTAGTTTTATCTTGGAAACTCACCATCACATACTTATAACTTAACCACTTAAGAACACTTCTTTAATATATCAAGATACAAAAAAAATCATGATACTCATCCTTTGGAACAACAGATTCTTGCAAATTACAAACCTTGGAACATGAGTCAATTTCATACCTTACACATTCTTGCAAGTTGTAAGGTGTGTAGTCATTGTATCCTTGATTTAGAACACACTACACACATGAATCAAACTTGTTTTTGCAGATGAGGAACACACACACCTAGAATGCATCCATTCTTCTTTTCTTCACTCTATATAACTATATTATTATGATTTTCTCTTCATATTTGATCAATCACCAAAGAAATTAAAAAAATTGTAAAATTCACATCCATATTATATCATGACAGTTATATATTCTAGACACCCTTAGAGACCTCAGACTTATATGACTAGGTCATAACAGATTTGAGATATCTTTTGAATTTGATCATAAACTTTCCTAAAACCTAGACATACAATCATATGTAAAACATTTCAAAACACAAACCTTTGACCCATTATCAAGATTAATATTTTTTTCAAACTATTGGCTAAGATTTCATGACTACAATATTCAAGGACTTAATAGTGCACACACTTAGACTTACACATGTTCTAGGAAAACATAGACTCTTCATGCTAAATTTGACAATGAGACCCTGATTCAGATACTAACATTATGAGACATAACTATAGTCTTACAAGCCACCATAAAAATTATAAACATGTTTCATATCACTTATGATAACAACAGGTCATGTTTTGAATCAAGGAAATAAATAACTTCTTGATACTTAGCTAACACCATGCTTAGGGATATTCACATATTTTATACTTATTTTGAGTCATGATGAACACAACATAATCCACACATCCACTTCAATGGAGCTCATTAAAACCTTTTAGTCCCATGAGAATGCATAATATATGACTTGTGAATGATCAATCATGACCTCAAATTGCCTCAACTATAAATTCAATAGTGAACATGAAAGCATACATTGGAATGTTAATGACTCTGTACTTTATCATCTTGAATCTTCTTGGTTTAGACCCTGAATCTTGATGTAGTGAAAACATATCATGAATTTATGCCTTCAAGAAACAACATACTCAAAACATCTCAAGACTTCAATCCTTTGTGAGGCTTCTTCAACTTTAGGAGACAAACCCCTAATCAAAGACATGGCTTGATGTAACCTTCAAATTTTTATTAAACCATATGGATCCAAATCCCCCTGGGAGTATGATCATCTCACACATATTCTTGAGGATAATACATATATTTCTGAAATAATACCTATCACACCATCTTAAAAGATACACCATAGTAGTTCAAGCCATTGATACATTAACATGGACTCTATATACATTCAATTACATGAATGGATTAGCAAGAAAGGATAAACACACATATATAATTGTAGATCCTTGTAAGGAACTTGTAATTTTTAAAAAATCAACCCTTGATTTGATAAAGACTAATAATTTTACAAGAAGCATCTAGGAAGAAAAACATACTAATTTGTACATGCTTCTCTTGACATAACACACAAACTTGATAACTTGTGCATGACCTTGAACTTAGACCTCAACAAACTTAGACCTATGAATTAAAGAACATACTTTGTGACACTAATTGAAAATAACAAAGAACTTGATTATGCATATTTTCACAACATACACACCTGCTAATGACAAAGACTCAAAAACCTAATGGATATGCCACTTTACATACCTTATTATTGAACCAATTTTCTTGTACCTATTTCAAATTAGTGAAATTATAACAAATAAAATTACTAACACCAATTATGAGAGAGTTTAAGGTACCTATGAATGGGGTGATGATGAATACATGCGTAAAAGAAGAACCCTCCTTGTAGCGAGCTAGGTGACATGTACAACAAAAGGGAATTCAATAGAAAAGTATTAGTAGATAGATGAGTGGGATTCCTGACCATTTCAGTCCTAAGAAGTGAAAAATTCCTAGGATGGATGTCAGCCCACATCTTGATAAAGAGAATTAATGGAAATTATGGATCAGATATGACATAGAAGAATATGAGATAAAACAAAAATTTGAAATGATTGAGATAAACTAGAAATGTAGATATGATCTATCTAAATGTAAACCAAATCAAACCTGGGTGGGTTGATGGAGACCCGATACTATAGATCCCAGTCGACAACGACTATATCATACCGAGTCAAATAATAATAGAAAATGTAGATCTTAAGGCTTTGGAGGCAGATATGGAGTTGGTGATGAAGCTAAGATAAAAACAAGAAAATTGCAAGAGATCTAGATCTAAATCAAACATAAAAGATGCAAGATAATTATAAAATATGATAGTAGATGCAATGAATACTTATATGGTCGACAACAACCATGATGAGTCAAGGGAGAGTGGAGATGATAGAATATATTTGGGGTGTAAGAAGGAAAGAATGACTAGATATAGAGATATGAAGGATATAATGGTCAGAAAACATGGAGGTGACAAGGATGGATGATAGAGAATCATACAAAAATGGACCAGGTTGACGAAAAATAGGTATGTCGATAGCGACCGAGAGTGGATTTGGGTTTGATGGATAAGGATGGGTCAAAATAATGATCTGCAAGAAGGGATGGAAGGTGATTGATGTAAGGACAAAGCTCAAATATGGTTAAGGAACCTAAAAAACTAAAATTATAATGATGATGGAATGGTGGTGGAGAACCAAAACATGTAAAGGTGTGATGTCAAACAAAGGGAAGACTCCAAATCTCCAAATTAGAACATGATATCACAAAAAATAGATCCAAGATGGTGATAAAAACTGTAAAGACAAGTAATAAATAGAGGTAAGATATCAAGAAAGATGGAAGTATCCAAAATTGCATCCCTGAAAAATGAGGGGAATGGGCGTATTTATAGGGTCGATGACGACTCAAATTAGTTGATGGATACTATGGAGATCCATCCATTTTGGCGGTGGAAGGGTGACAAGATTGAGACAATGGGGCATAGTGAGGGGGGATTATGGTTTTGGGTGGTAAGTACAGGTGAGGGTTGTTTAGGATGGATAAAAGGGTAGGTGAGAGATAGAAAAATTAAATAAAGGTAAAGGGGAAGTGAAATTTTTAATTAAAGACCTAGGGATGGTAAATAGGGACATTTATTGAGGATAAATAGATTAGATAGTGATTAGGATTAATTAAAGGTGATTAGGGAAGATATTTTAATGGTGTGATTAAGATAGAATTAGAGGCGGTAAACAAAAATTAAAGGGATAAATACATTTTAGGAGGGAATGGGGATTTAAATGGGAAGAGAGGTATGCATGTGAATAATGATAAAAAAGGGGAGAGGATGCATAATGAGGGACAAGGGATACCAAAAATTGGTGTCTACATTTTCCCTTTTTTATTGAGTGGTTTTCATTGGGCAAGCCATGAGACAAAAACAAGAAGATATAAAAGATGCTTGATGAGGGCAGCCATAACGTTGAATTGATTTTATTGTACTTGTTTTATATTAGTTAAATCCTAGAAAAGAAAATGAGTAACACCAAGTATGAAATTTTTTAGCATACCTCTACATGGGATGACGATGGATACATGCACAAAAGAAGAATCCTCCCCACAATGAGCTAGGCAACCTGCACAACAAAAGGGAACTCAACACAAAAATATTAATAGATAAATGAGTGGGTTTGCTAATAATATCAGTCTCGAGAATTGAAAAATTATCAGGATGGATGTTAACCCATGTCATGATAAAGATAAGTAAGGTAAATGATGGATATGATATTGCAGAAAAGATGAGATAAAACAAAAATCTGAAATGACAGAGATAAAGTAGAAATGCATATATGATCTAAGAAAATGTAAACCAAATCAAACCTGGTAGGTCGACAATGTCCTGAGAATGTAGGGATAATTTGATGAAAAATTTAGCAAACCATGTCAAACAACATCATAAAATGTAGATATGAAGGGTTTGGAGGTAGATTTGGAGCTGGTGATGAAGATGAGATTAAGATGACATAAAAATAGGAACACTGCAGGAGATATGGATATGAATCTGATAGAAAGGATGAAAGAAAATTATAAAACACAATAGTAGATGCAATGAATACTAATCTGGTTGATGGTGACCAGGCTGAGTTGATGGCGACTGGAGTTGACAGAACAAATGTAGGGTGGTGGAAGGGTAGAATGACAAGATCTAGAGATCTAAAGGATTGAATGCTCAGAAAATAGGGAGGTGATAGGGATGGATGATAGAAAATAAAACATAAATGGACCAGGTTGATGGTGACTAAGTATGGTCAATGACGATAGAGAATGAATTGGTGTTTTATGGATAATGATGGGTCAAAATAATCATCTGCAAGAAGAGATGGAGGGTGACTGATGCAAGGAAAAAGGTCCAATATGGCTGAGGAACTTACAAAAATGAAAGCACAATGATGATGGAATGGTGGTGGAGAATAAAAGCATTTAAAGGTGGGATGTAAAACAAAGGGATGACTCCAAATATCTAATGTGGTTCACAAGATCTCCAAAAATAGCTCCAAATTAGTGATAACAACTGCAATGACAAGTAAGAAATGAAGACAAGATTGTAAGAAATCTCAAAGCCTCCAAAATTACATCTCTAAAAAATGAGACTCAAAATTATACATTATATTCTTGATCACAAAACCTATGTCAACCCTAACTTCCATATTTTTGAAACCCTGCAAAATAAATGTTATCATAATGATCACATTACTCGATGGCTCATGCTCATGACTGCATTTTACCTAGAATTTATCTCTTTGAAATCAATCAAGGGCTAAGTCCCATCTTCCTCATGAGAAATTCCTGAATGAATCTATCAATAGTATGGATCATGATTTGTCTCCCCTTAAAATGAAAATTTTCTTTGATGTATCTAAGTGTCAGAAAGGGGGAGGTGTGGGCATCATTCTCATTCCTCCGTTTTAATACTCCCATCCCTATCACTTATAAAATTATTTTTGAGTGCACTAACACCATGGATGAGTATGCAACCCTCATCTTGGGTCTTGAAACCACTATCATGCTTGGTGTCCAAATCCTTGACATCTATGGTAATTCTCAACTTATCTTCAATCAAGTCAAGGTAATCTATCAATGAAAAAATGACGTCCTTTAGAAATATAAGGATATCATTGACTGTTTTCTCACAGCCTTCAATTTATATACCATCTAAATCATCCCCTGGTCATCTACTTGTTTTACAGATACCATGGCATCTCTCATGTATCTCATCTTGTGGGAAACAAAGGAGTCTAAGATTTCTTTTGTTGTTCATTGTATTAATCAACCATCTTGTGTCCATGAGCTTCCTCACATCAATCATGTCGATGTTAATCCATCAGATCTTTGGTATTCTCAAATTTTTTGATTATCTATCTTGCTCCACCATCCCCTCTAACCTATCTAAAAATGGTAGGATTTAATTTCTTCAATGCACCAACTGCTACGTCATCCTAGGTGATATTCTCTACAGACGTGGGTTTGACAAAATCCTCCTAGGATGCCTTAAATCTCATGAATCTATTTGCATCATCCAAGAAGTCTATGACGATATATATGGTGGAAATTTTAGTGGTTTAGATGTCACAAAGCCTGTTCTTTGCATAGGATATTATTGGCCTTATCTTAATCAAGACTGTTGTGAATATGTTAGGAAATATATCAAATGCCAAAAGTATTCTAATCTCATCCACATTCCTAGCTAGACCTTATAGCCAAATCAGGATCTTTGTCCTTTCTCATAATGGGGACTTGACCTCATTAGCCTCATCAATCGACATTACTCTCAACGCCATCATTCTACCATCATTTCCATTGATTACTTCACTAAGTGGGTGGAATCCATTCAGATTGCATCTACAAAAAATAACCAGATCATCTATTTTTTCTACCAACATGTCATTTATTGATTCAATGTTATAAAATCATCACAGAAAACGGAAAGTCCTTTGAAAAAAAATATCTCAAGAAACATTATGATTCCTTCAATATTAATATTAGAATCTCTTCTCCATGTTATCCTCAAGCTAACAACCAAGCCGAAGAAACTAACAAAACCCTTCGCAACATCCTTGCCAAAACTATTGATAAATTAGGATGTAATTGGCATCTTCATATCCCTTTCACCCTTTGGGCCTATCAGACTAACATCCACACATCTACATATGTTACTCCTTTCTCTCTCATCTACGGATCTGAATATGTCCTTCCTCTTGAAGCTCATATTCCATCCTTGTGCATTTATCTTCACGATTTTATATCTGACGAGGACTATCTACAGGAGTTTCTAACATAGCTTGAGTTTTTAGACGGGTGTATCCTTCTAGGTCTTGAAAAAAATCATATTTATCAAGTGTGAATCAAACATGTCTATAAAAATAACCTCAAGGAATGAAAATTTAATATCGATGACCTTTTCCTTAAAGAAAATAAGAACATCACTACTCTAGAAAGCAACCAACATGGAACGTTTTGTCTCAAATGGATTATACCATATATTATCACACATAAGTACGGGTCTAGAGCCTATTATTTTTCTTCCCTTAATGATAAAATGGAAACATAACATCGTAATGATTTGGAATTATGTGGTCTACCATCACTTTCCTATCTATGACCTTGAATATGTGCACCACAACTTGTCCCGTAGCATATTCATTATGGATAAGTTCCTCCTTCTAGGTAGGATCCTTGTAATCATTGCATCCATCTCCTTCTTATTTACCTACTAGAACCACACAAAGGGTTCATAGGTGTCATTTGTACATCTTACATCCCCTCCTAAGTGGTCTACTTATCTATCCCCAACTCTCCTATAAAAGTCCAAATTTATGGATGCTCATATTAAATGCTATCTTATCCAAAAAAAAAAACTCCCTTGAAGGATAGTTGTTCATATAAAGAAAAATGTCAAAAATATAGACTGCTCCCTTGAAGGACAACTATCATATATCCTTCCATCTAAAAAAATAAAAATCCAAAATCCAAAAGCAAAAATCTAAATGTAGATCACTCCCTCCAAGGATAGCTACCATCTTATATAGTAGAAGTAATGGCTTCCAACATTGATCAACCTTTTTAAAATAGACAAAAGAAAAAGCATAAAGTCCAAAAGCAAACATCCTAATAAATCTTCCTGCATCGATCAACTTTCTCATCATTAGAAAACTTCTCGCATTGATCAGTTTGAACCATATTACTCAGAACCGGGGCATAGAATTAGGGTAAACCACCTATGGATAACCTATCTCCTTTCTAATGAGTTACATCTAAAACCCGTTGTTGTGTCAGCATTATGTTCATAATCTCATCTTACATATTTTCCTCATGATCCTTAGAATGACTAGTTATCGTTAGTTATGTGTTAACACCTGCCACTGGCTGCAAGTGCATTTCCTTATTTGGTTTCTTTTCATTTTTACATCATATCTAGTTTGGAGCATTGATCCTTTGGGTGCTCCTTCCTATGATGAAATTTCATTCCTATCTTTTTCTCACTTCCTATCAGTCTGTGTCCCTCCTCTCACATCTAATCTGCTATTATGTCATCACTTTATTCTCTATTGCTATAACACCCATTCTAATCATATTATCCATAACATAATAATCTCATTTACACATTTTTCCAAATCCATTACATCTATTTTAATTTTCCAAATAAAATGTGTTACATTCTTATATCGAAAATGTGTGTGTCATATAATATGTATATAACATTTCTCTATTCCATCACATAAACATCATACCATATATCTCTAATCTCGAATACATCCATCTAATCTACTCACATCTATCATCACGTCACATTAAAAAATCCATATTCTATCAAGATATTTTATCCATACATGATATCATTAAACCATAATCATATTTAAACATCTAAATTGCCCATAAACATATTTAAATCCATCACATAAAAAATCACACAACACATGATGTATGTATGTGTTTGTATATATATATATATGTGTGTATGAATGTATGTCTATATATATATATGTATGAATGTATGTCTATATATATATACATATATAATCAAAAAATTATCTCAATACATCTGTGATAGGTTACTAGGGACTCTATCTAAAAATTCCATATCATCTAAATTAGTGAAATGAACATCCAACAATCTCAAATATTGCCCACCACGGACATGTGTGTATACGTATATCTTACCGTCATCTCCCCAGTCTTGAACCAAAATGAGATAGTATGCACATCCCATTTGTCAATCAACGAGATCATCAAACCAAGATCCCTTAGAATCCTTTGTTAGTGTTAGAATCCACTCAACCCCACTACGACTAAGTGGTCCCATTCTGCATCACCCACATCCTCTTTGATCCTATCATACATTTCCAAAATTCTATCTTAGAGATACTATGTTTTTCTCACCTACAAAACCCATCAAACAACCAATCATTAATATCACCACCTAAGCCAATAATTCCTTAAACATCAAGATTTTCACATCTAATGCAATTCAATGTCGACCTAGTTAGGGTCGATGTTGTCTAGCCTTGGGTTTTCACTTTTTGGCCTCGATCGATGGAGACCATGTCCAGTCACTAGAGATAACCCTTGACGTTGACCCAAAAAATTAGAAAAAATGCAAACAAAAATAAACAAAAAAAATTAAATAAATTAAAAATTATGCCAAGGATTAGGCGTTCACCATCCTCTGAGTCCTCTGGAGCTTCCTCGCTACTCCACTAGCCTCCATATCACTTGACATATAAAATATCTCTTTTAATCAAAGCTATCAATCATCAATCTACACAGTCTAAATGTGTGTGTCATATAATCTATATATAACAATTATCTATTCAATCACATAAACATCATACCATATATCTTTAATCTCAAATACATCCATCCAATCTACTCACATCTATCATCATGTCACATTTAAAAATCCATATCAAGATATTTTATCCATACATGATATCATCAAATCATAATCATTTTTAAACATCCAAATAAACCATAAACATATTTAAATCCATCACATAAAACATCATACAACACATGATAAATCATGATATATATATATATATATATATATATATATATACATATACATACATGCATACATACATACATACATACATACATACATACATACATACATATATATATATATATATATATATATATATATATATATATATATATATAATCACCAAAATATCTCAATACATATGTGATAGGTTGCTAGGGACTCTATCTCAAAATTTCATATCATCTAAATCAATGAAATTAACATCCGACAAACTCAAATATTTCCTGCCAGGGACATGTGTGTATGTATATATCTTACTGTCATCTCCCTAGTCTTGAACCAAAATGAGATAGTATGCACATCCCATCTGTTAATCAATGAGATCATCAAACCAAGATCCCTTGGAGTCCTTCGTTAGTGTCAGAATCCACCCAACCCCACTGTGACTAAGTGGTCCCACTCCTAATCACCGACATCCCCTCTGATCCTATCATACATTGCCAAAAATCTATCTTCGAGATACTATGTTTCTCTCACCTACAAAACCCATCAAACAACCAATCATTAGTATCCCCACCTAAGCCAATCATTCCTCAAACATCAAAATTTTCACATCTAATGAAATTTAATGTCAACCTAGTCAAGATCGACATTGTTCAGCCCTGGGTTGTCTCTTTTCGGCCTCGATCGATGGATACCATGTCCAGTCACTGATGAGAACCCTTGATGTCAACCTAAAAAATTAGAAAAAATGCAAACAAAAATAAACAAAAACAATTAAATAACTTAAAACCTAGGCTAAGGCTTAGGCACTTCCCATCCTCCGAGTCCTTTGGTGCTTCGTCACTACTCCACTAGCCTCTATATCACTTGACATATAAAATATCTCTTTGAATCATAACTATCAATCATCAATCTACATAGTGCAAATGTGTGTGTCATATAATCTATATCTAACATTTCTCTATTCCATCACATAAAAATCATACCATATATCTCTAATCTCAAATACATCCATCTAATCTAATCACATCTATCATCATGTCACATTTAAAAATCCATATTAGATCAAGCTATTTTATCCATACATGATATCATAAAACCATAATCATATTTAAACATCTAAAACAACCATAAACATATTTAAATCCATCACATAAAACATCACACAAAACATGATAAATCATGATATATATATATATATATATATATATATATAATCACCAAAATATCTCAATACATCTGTGATAGGTTACTAGGGACTCTATCTCAAAATTTCATATCATCTAAATTAGTGAAATGAACATCTGACTATCTCAAATCTTACACACCAGGGACATGTGTGTATATGTTTATCTTACCATCATCTCCCCAATCTTGAACCAAAATGAGCTAGTATGTACATCACATTTGTCAATCAATGAGATCATCAAACCAAGATCCCTTGGAATGCTCTGGTAGTGTCAGAATTCACCCAACCCCACTACGACTAAGTGGTCCCACTCCTAATCACCGACATCCCCTCTGATCCTATCATACATTGCCAAAAATCTATCTTCGAGATACTATGTTTCTCTCACCTACAAAACCCATCAAACAACCAATCATTAGTATCCCCACCTAAGAAAATCATTCCTCAAACATCAAAATTTTCACATCTAATGAAATTCAATGTCGACCTAGTTAGGGTCGATGTCATCCAACCTTGGGTTGTTAGTTTTCAGCCTCGATCGATGGAGACCATGTCTTGTCGCTGGCGAGCACCCTTGATGTCAACCTAAAAAATATGAAAAAAAGGGAAAACAAAAATAAACAAAAACAATTAAATAACTTAAAATTAGGCTAAGGCTTAGGCACTTCCCATCCTCCGAGTCCTCTGGTACTTCCTCGCTACTCCACTGGCCTCCATATCACTTGACATATAAAATATCTCTTTCAATCAGAGATATCAATCGTCGATCTACACAGTGCAAATGTGTTTGTCATTTAATCTATATATAACATTTCTCTATTCCATCACATAAAAATCATACCATATATTTCTAATCTCAAATACATCCATCTAATCTACTCACATCTATCATCACCTCACATTTAAAAATCCATATTATATCAAGCTATTTTATCCATACATGATATCATAAAACCATAATCATATTTAAACATCTAAATCAACCATAAACATATTTAAATCCATCACATAAAACATCACACAACACATGATAAATCAATAAATATAATCACAAAAATATCTCAATGCATCTGTGATAGGTTACTAGGGACTCTATCTCAAAATTTCATATCATCTAAATTAGTGAAATGAACATCCGACAATCTCAAATCTTGCTTGCTAGGGACATGTGTGTATATGTTTATCTTACCATCATCTCCCCAATCTTGAACCAAAATGAGCTAGTATATACATCACATTTGTCAATCAATGAGATCATCAAACCAAGATCCCTTGGAATGCTCTGGTAGTGTCAGAATCCACCCAACCCCACTACGACTAAGTGGTCCCACTCCTCATCATCGACATCCCCTCTGATCCTATCATACATTGCCAAAAATATATCTTAGAGATAATATGTTTCTCTCACCTACAAAACCCATGAAACAACAAATCATTAGTATCCCCACCTAAGCCAATCATTCCTCAAACATCAAAATTTTCACATCTAATGTAATTCAATGTCAACCTAGTTAGGGTCGATGTCATCTAGCCTTGGGTTGTTGCTTTTTGGCCTTGATCTATGGTGACCATGTCTAGTTGCTGGAGAGCACCCTTGATGTGGACTTTCAAAATCAGAAAAGATGCAAACAAAAATAAACAAAAACAATTAAATAACTTAAAAATTAGGTGAAGGCTTAGGCTCTTACCATCCTCTGAGTCCTCTGGTGTTTCCTCGCTACTCCACTAGCTTCCATAGCAGTTGACATATAAAATATCTCTTTCAATTATAGCTATCAATTATCAATCTACACAGTGTAAATGTGTGTGTCATATAATATATATATATATATATATATATATATATATATGTATATGTACATATAAATATATATGTATATATATAACATTTCTCTATTCCATCACATAAACATCATTCCATATATCTCTGATCTCAAATACATCCATCTAATCTACTGACATCTATCATCAGGTCACATTTAAAAATCCATATTCTATCAAAATACTTTATCCATACATGATATCATCAAACCATAATCATATTTAAACATCTCAATCAACCATAAACATATTTAAATCGATCACATAAAACATCTCACAACACAAGATAAGTCATGAGATACACACACACACACACACACACACACACACACACACACACACACACACACACACACACACACACACACACACACACACACACACACACACACACACACACACACACACACACACACACACACACATATACATATACATACATACATATATATTTGTATATATATATGTATGTATGTATAATCACCAAAAATATCTCAATACATCTGTGATAGGTTGCTAGGGACTCTATCTCAAAATTTCATGTCATCTAAATTAGTGAAATGAACATCTGAGAATCTCAAATCTTGCCCTCTAGGTACAAGTGTGTATACATATATCTTACAGTCATCTCCCCAGTCCTGAACCAAAATGAGCTAGTACGCACATCCTATCTGTCAATCAATGAGATCACCAAATCAAGATCCCTTGGAATCCTCCAGTAGTGTCGGAATCCACCAAACCCCACTGCGACTAAGTGGTCCCACTCCACATCACCCACATCCCCTCTGATCCTATCATACATTGCCAAAAATCTATCTTAGAGATTCTATGTTTCTCTCACCTAAAAAACCCATAAAAAACTAATCATTAGTATCCCCACCTAAGCCAATCATTCCTCAAACATCAAAATTTTCAAATCTAATGCAATTCAATGTTGACCTAGTCAGGTTCGACATCATCCAACCTTGGGTTGTAGCTTTTTGGCTTCGATCGATGGCGACCATGTCCAGTCGCTGGAAAGCACCCTTGATGTTTACCTTAAAATTAAGAAAAAATGCAAAAAAAATTTTAAAAAAAATTAAATAACTTAAAAATTAGGCTAAGGCTTAGACACTTACCATCCTCTGAGTCCTCTGGTGCTTCCTCACTACTCCAATGACCTCCATATCAATTGACATATAAAATATCTCTCTCAATCAGAGCTATCAATCATTAATCTACACAGTGCAAATGAGCTCCATCGGCCACCACCGCCGCTTATATAGGTCATCGACCTGAGTCGACGTCGTGCTAACCCTAGTTGTGGATAAATTTTTACAGTCACCTTTGACCTCATCATACATGTTTTCTTCTTGTCTAGGCTTCCATAATCCTTCTGCTAAATGATCTTTTCTTCCACATTTTGTTCCCTCAAACTTATCCTACTCTCATTCCGCATCCTTCATCATGTCCATCCTCTTGGTTTGCAATCATCTTTGTGTCCCTCTTATGACACCATATGTCATATGAATTCAGCCATTGTGGCCATATTTTATCCTCATCCCACCTAGACTCATATATTTAATTCCTCATTTATGAAGGATATCACATTCACTTTTACCCCCTCCATTTTTTCATGACCCTTGTCTTGACCATATTTTCATTTTTTACACATATTTTGATGTCTTCCTTTGACCCATTGGTCCCACGACTTAATCATTCGTCTGAGTGGATTTCCATTGGATTCCCTCCAAATTTCATTAGTTTCCATAGACTCACAGGTCTGTAGGACATTTTTGTCATCTCTATTAAGGCCATACTTTATTCCCTACCAAAGTGATTCCTAAATCACTTCCATATTTTTTTTATTTTAATTTTTCATCATCTTCCACTTGGGACATATTCTCTCATCTCCTTATTTTCTCATCCTTTCCACTCTTTCTCCCTTTATCCATCTCTTTTAAACTCATGATCGATTCCCCTTCGTGTCGTCGGTCCCTAGTTTGAGGGGGAGCACCCTCATCAATAACATTTCATCTCTTCTCATTTTTGTATCATGGATTTCCTAACATGAACCACTCAGATAAAAGGGGAAAATGTAGACACCAATTTTTGGTATCCCTTGTCCCTCATACCACATCCGCTTCTCTTCATTGTCATTATTCACATACATACCAATCATACCATTTAAATCCCCTTTCCCTTCTAAAATGTATTTATCCCTTTAATTGTTATTTACCATGTCTAATTCCATCTTAATCAAAACATTAAATTATCTTCCCCAATCATCCCTAATAACCATTAATCAAGCCTAAACCATCATGTAATCCATTTATACTTCCTAAATGTCCCGACGTATAATCCCTAGGTCATCATTTAGTAATTTCAGCTCCCCTTTTCCTTTATTTAATATTTTCCATCTCTCACATACCCTTTTATCCATCCTAAGAAACCCTAACATGTACTTACCACCCAAAACCATAATCCCACCTCAATAGGGCCCATTGTCTCGAGCTCATCAACCTTCCATTAACAATATTGATGGATCTCCATAGTCATCAGCGACCCATTTGGGTCACCATCTACCCTATAAATATGCCTATACCCTTCATTTTTCATAGATACAATTTCGGAGACTTAGAGATTTCTTGCGATCTTGCCTTTATTTCATACTTGTCTTTGCAGTTGTTATCACTATATTTTAGATATTTATGGAGATATTGTATCCCACTTTGGAGATTCGAAGTCTTCCCTTTATTTGACCTCACACCTTTATATGCTTTGATTCTCCACCACCATTCCATCATCATTATGCTTTTAGTTTTACAAGTTCCTTGGCCACATTCGAGCTCTATCCTTATATCAATCATCCTTCATCCCTTTTTGTAGATCATTCTTTTGACCCATTATTATTCATCAAACCCTAATTCAATCCATGTTTCCATCAACCATAACCAGTCACCATCGACCTGGTCTATTTTTATTTGATTTTTCATCATCCGGCCTTTTCACTTCCTTGTTTTTTGAGAATTCAGTCCTTTAAATCTCCAAATCTTGTCATTCTTCCCTTTTTCCAACCCAGATATATTCTTTCAACTCCAGTCACCATTGAATCAACATGTTTTTCATCAATCAGATCAATATTCATTACATATACTATCAGATTTTATAATTTTCTTACATCCTTTATGTAAGATTCAGACCTAGATCTCTTGGAGTGTTCCTTTTTTTATCTCATCTTCATCTTAGCTTCATCACTAGGTCTAGATATACCTCTAAAGCCTTCAAATATTTATTTTTTGTTGTTTTTTAACTTGGCCTTATATAGTCATCATTGATTAGACCTTGTAGTATTGGGTCACCATCAACCCACCCAGGTTTGATTTGGTTTACATTGAATTAGATCAGGTATGCATTTATACGTTATTCCGACCAGGAGTGCATGAATGTTGAACCGATTATCTTGTACCTATTTCATATTAGGTAAATAATAATAAATCAAATGAGTAACACCAAGTATGAGAGGGTTTAAGGTACCTTTGAATGGGGTGATGATGGATACAGGTGTAAAAGAATAATCCTCCTCGCAGCGAGCTAGGATACCTGCACAACAAAAGTGAACTCAATAGAAAAATATTAGTAGATAGATGAGTGGTTTACCTGACAAGGTCATTCCCAAGAAGTGAAAAATTTGTAGGATGGAAGTAAATCCACATCTTGCTAAAGATAAGTAATGTAAATGATAGATCTAATATAATGGAGCAAAATTTGAGATAAAAAAGAAAGTTAAAATGGAAGAGGTAAAGAATAAATGCAAATATAATTTAAGTAAATGTAAAAAAAATCAAATTTGGGTGGGTAGATGGTGACTTGGGAATATAGGGTCCATTCGATGGTGATTGTAGAAAACCAAGTCAAACAACCACATAAAATACAAATCTAAAGGATTTGAAGGAAAATCTGAAGCTGGTGAAGCTGAGATGAAAATGAGATAAAAATAGGAACAATGCAAGAGATCTAGATCTGAATCTGACAGAAACGATGCAAAATAATTATAAAATATGATAGTAGATGTAATGAATAATGATTCAGTCAATGACAACTAGGCTGAGTTGATGACAACTAGAGTTGACAGAACACATTTGTAGTGATAGAAGGGAAGAATGAAAATATCTGGAGATCTGAAGGACCAAATGCTCATAAAATAGGGAGGTGACAAGGATGGATTATAAAAAATAAAACTAAAATGGACCATGTCAACGACAAATGGGTATGATTGATGAAGACCTGCAGTGAATTAGGGTTTGATGGATAACGATGGGTCAAAATAACAATTTGTAAGAAGGGATGGAGGGTGATTGATGCAATGACAAAGCTCCAATATGGATGACAAACATGTAAAACTGAAAGCACAATGATGATGGAATGGTGGTGGAGAATCAAAACATGTAAAGGTGTGATGCCAAACATAGGGAAAACTCTAAATCTCAAAAGTGGGACACAAGATCTCCAAAAATATCACTAAGATACTGATAATAGATGCAAAGACGAGTAATAAATGAAGGTAATATCACAAGAAATATCAAAATATCTAAAATTACATCCTTGAAAAACGAGGGGTATGGGCATATTTATAGGGTCAATGGTGAACCAGATGGGTCACCAATGTTTACAGAGATCCATCCATTTGGGTGGTGGAAGGGTGATGAGCTCAAGATAATGGGCCTTAGAGAGGTGGGATTAGGGTTTTGGGTTATAAGTACAGGTTAGGGTTTCTTAGGATGGATAAAAGGGTAGGTGAGAGATGGAAAATATTAAATAAAGGTAAATAGGAGGTGAAATTATTAAATAAATACCTAGGGATGGTAAATAGGGAAATTTAGGGAGGATAAATTGATTAGATAGTGTTTTAGGTTTACTTAATAGTGATTAGGAATTATTAGGGAAGATATTTTAATGGTGTGATTAAGATGGAATTAGAGGCAGTAAATAACAGTTAAAGGGATAAATAGATCATAGGAGGGAAAGGGAATTTAAATGGGAAGAGAAGCATGTATGTGAATAATGAAAAAAAAGGGGAGTGGACATGTGATGAGGGATAAGGGATACAAAAAATTGGTGTCTATATTTTCCCATTTTTGTCGAGTGGTTTGCATTGGGAAATCCATTTGACAAAAATGAGAAGAGATGAAAGATTGTTGATGAGGGTGCTCCCCCTTAAACTAAGTACCGATGACATGAAGGGGAATCAATCATGATTTTGAAAGAGACAGATAAAGGGAGAAATATTGAAAAGGATGAGAGAAAGAAAGGAAATGGGAGAATATGCCCCAGGTGGAGGAAGAAAAAAAAACAAAAAACAAAAATATTGTAGTTATTTAGGAATCACTTTGGTAGGGAACACAGTATGGCCTTAATGGAGATGATGGAAATATCCTACTAACCCGTGAGTTAGAAAAAACCACTACAATATGGAAGGAATCCAATGGGAATCCTTTGACATGGATGTTCAATATGTGGGACCAATGGGTCAAAGGAAGACATTAAAATATGTGCAAACAAATTCAAAGATGGTCAAGACAAGGGTCACAACAAAAATAGAGGGGGAGAAGTTAATGTGATATCCTTTATAAATGAGGAATCAAAGATGTGCATCCGAGTGGGAGGAGGATATAATATGGCCACAATGGTGGACTTAGGATGACATATGGTCCATTAAGAGGGACACAAAGATGATCAGAGAGTGAGAGGATGGACACGAGGAAGGATGCAGGATGAGAGCAGGATAATTTTGAGGGAACGAAAAGTGGAAGAAAATATAATTTATAAGAAGGATTGGGGAGTTCGAGAGAAGGAGAAAATATGTATGACAGGGTCAATGGTGACTGGAAAAAGTTGACGGTCACTAGGGTTAGGTCGATGGTGACTAGAGCTAATCGATGGCGAATGTGGTTGATGGCCTATATAAACAAAAATTTTATCCTTTTTCTTCTCCTTTTCTCCTTCTAAATGACATACAATGTTGAATTATGATTATGGACCCTTATCATGGTACTAATAGGTAAATTTTGGGTGGTAATTATGGGTTAGGGTTTCTTAGGATGGATAAAAGAGTAGTTGAGAGATGGAAGATATTAAATAAAGGCAAAGGGGAGTTGAAATTATTAAATGAATACATAGGGATGGTAAATATGGACATTTAGGAAGGATAAATACATTTTTTTTCAGAATTATCTAAATGTTGAGGGTGTTGATAGGACCCACATATTTTTATAAAGGTCCTCAAAGGCCAGATAAAACAATGAAGCATAGAAAAGAAGATTCTTGAGAGCGAAGGGGGGAAAGAACCAACCAGGTCCAAAAGAAGAGGAAAAAATAAATACCAGAGAATAATTATAGAATAAACAACTATCTAATACAAGTAACTAGTTATAACAAAGAAGAAATAGAAAACCCAAAACACCAACCAATAGTAACAACATCGAGCAAGATAAAGGAAGAAGGGGAGATGTAGCATAGGAAGGCTACAAGCCCAAAGGAAGAGGAGAACAATAGGAAAAAGAGGGGAATAAAAAGATAGGGAGATCAATATATTCCCTTCTTTGAACAAACTAGTTGTCATTTATCCTATGGAAGCATCTCAGAGATGAGGGGGTTGTAATCTATTAAGTCTAAGGCCGATGAATCAAAAAAGTGAAGGCCAATTTCCTTATCTAAGTCTGAATGATCTGATTCATGGGGCCACTTTGGTGCCTGAGAGTGTCCATCTGAAGTGGGAGAGATAACCACTAACTGCCCAGCTGCTTGAGAAGGAGCTGAATATCAGGTTCCTGTAGTTGAAGGAGCAACAATATGAGTAGATAGATATGTAGTTACAACTGAAGGAGAATTTTTTGTAACTCTTTTCTCCTCCAAGTCAAAATTGTCTTCATCATCAGTGGATTCTACTTCTACTAAATTTTGTGGGATCCAGTGTCTAAAAGTCTTCCCTTTTTGTCAAGGAGCCTAGGTTTTCTTTTAAGGGTAGGAAGCATGAAGATGAACTGTAAATTTGCAATTTTTACATCTGAAGGGAGTAATTTCATAATCTATAGTTTGGGAGTAGCTGGTATCACCCATTTTGAGGATAATCTTATCTGGTAATGCCTTGCTGAGATCAACCTCTACACAAATTTGAACATAAGTATGCAAGCCACTATGTAGCCTTTGACTGTCTACCTTGATGAACCTCCCCAGGAGGTTCAATGTCATATAGAGATGAGGTGAAGTGTAGGGGAAGATTTAATAATCTCACCCAGACAGGGACCCGTGAGATAGAGAAGGTATTTGGGTCAAAATATGTAAACCATGGGGTAGTGAAAAGTCCAGCTGAGTCCCAGAACCAAGGATCCTCATCAATAAACCTCTGGTAATCTTCCTATTTGTTAAAATAAACAATGAATAATCCCCTTACACATAGGAAATATTTACAATTATTAGTCTACAAAGTATGAATCCAATGCACTACTTCATTAAAAGAAGGCCAAACACCATTAAATATGCAAATCAAAGCCTTTGATTTAATGTCCTGCATCAGTTTTAAGTATTATTTATCCATGATCTCCACTACCAGGGTTTTAGAGGTTTGTTCCACAAGGAGTAAGGGGAGGAGGACGGGCAGTTGCAAAATTCAAGGGGGTTGCATTTTTAAAGAGTGCCTCCTTGAAAGAAGCAAAGAGATGATACGGGGCCACTCTTAGCAGGAAACTAGTCATAAAATTGTTGAGTCTCTACCTATGCCATAAAAACAAAGCCTAGAGGCATTAGAAATGGATTTACAAATAAAGATAAGTATAAAGTGCTCTATCCTATAACCTAATTTCTGAGAAATAATATATTTTAAATCAATACCTCTAGCAGAGGAGTGGATCCATATGTAGAAGGTATTTCCTTGTAGAGAATGAACAAGGACATGTACCTTATCTATGTAGCTTCCAGGAATTTCTGAGTAATAAGAGGAGAGGTTTTTGAAGATTTAGTCCTCACCCTTAGAGTGCATCCTTCTTCATTAGCATAAAATATGGCTAAAAAACCTTGGTCGTTCCCTCCCCTTTGAGTCAAAATAGACCTCGTACTAGAAAATGCAATGGAGGCATCTACAGAAAAATTTGTTGGTGAGAAATGGTGGCATCCATCAGTGAGGAAAGTAGAGGGATTTCCATGGCCATCCAATAGGGAGGGGCTTCGCAGATACAAGGCCAAGCTAGGGTTCATGCAGGTGGAGGAAAAAATGATAGCCATTTTTTTACAAGCTCCAAAATATCTCACAAATTTTCCCTCTAAAACCTATTGGAGGATAAATAGATTAGATAATGATAAATGTTAATTAAAGTTGATTAAGGATGATTAAGATGGAATTAGAGGTGGTAACTAAAAATTAAAGGGATGAATAGATTTTAGGAAGGAAAGGGGATTTAAATGGGAAGATAAGTATGTATGTGAATAATGATAATAAAGGGGAGTGGACACGATATGAGGGACAATAGATACCAAAAATTGGTGTCTGCATTTTCCCATTTTTGTCAAGTGGTTTGTGTTGGGCAAGCCATGGGGAAAATGAGAAGAGATGAAAGATGATTGATGAGGGTGCACTTCCTTAAACTAGGGATTAATGACACAAAAGGGAAGCCATCACATCTTTAAAAGACATAGATGAAAGGAGAAAGAGTGGAAAGGATGAGAAAAAGAGAGGAGATGGGAGAAGATTCCCCAAGTTGAAGAAGATGAAAAAAAAATGTCCTATGGACCTATGAGTCGGTGAAAACCACTGTAATAAGGACAAAATCTAATGGGAATAAAATCAGATGGATGTTCAATTTATGGGACTAATGGGTCAAAGGAAGACATCAAAATATGAACAAACAAATGTGAAGATGGTCAAGACAAGGGTTGTAAAAAAATGGAGGGGGAAAAACTGAATGTGATATCCTTCATAAATGAGGAATTGAATATATGTGTCCGGGTGGGACAAGGATTAAATATGGCCATAATGGTGGACTTAGGAGGACATGTGGTGCCATAAGAGGGATACAAATATGATCACAAAGTGAGAGGATGGAAATGACAAAGGATGCAAGATGAGAGCAAGATAATTTTGAGGGAACAAAAAGTAGAAGAAAAGATCATTTAGAAGAAGGATTAGGGAAATCGAGATGAGGATAACAAAAGTATGATAGGGTCAAAAATGAATAGGGTTAGGTCAACGAAAACTATAGCAAATATATGGTGACCAGGGTCAGTGGACTACAGAAGCAGCGATGATGGCCGATGGAGCTCATTTTCACTATGTGACTTGACAATTGAGAGCTCTAAGTGATAGAGATATTACAGATTTCGAGTGATATGGAGTATGGTGGAGAAATGAGGAAGCATCACATAACTCTAATTTTTTAGGTTGGTGCCAAGGGTGGTCACTGTAAATGGACATATTCATTGTCTACTAGGGCCGAAAACTAATGACACAAGGCTGGAAGACGTCGACCCTAACTAGGTTGACATAGAATTGCATTAGATTTAAAAATTTTGATGTTTAAGGAATTATTGGCTTATGTGGGGATACTAATGATTGGTTTTTTTATGGCTTTTGTAGGAGAGAGACACATTATATCTACAAGATAGAGTTCTAACACTATATGAAAGGTTTAAAGGGGATGTGATTGATGCAGAGTGGGACAACTTAGCCTCAGTGGAGTTGAGTAGATTCCTACACTACCTAAGGATTCTGAGGGATGTTGGTTTGATGATTACACTAATTGAAAGATGAGATGTGTGGACTAGCACATTTTTTATCAGTATTAGGGATATGATGGTCATTCTTGAGGACATGTACTACATATTGAGGTTGCCAATACTGGGGGAGACAATAGAGCCAATCACATCTGAGAGGATACTTGGCATACTGACTTGACTATTTGGAGTCGATACCCCTCAGATCACATTCACATATGGGGATTTCTATATTAAGGCACAATAAGAGTGTGGGGTAGTGAAGAGAAGATTTATATGTGTGGTTATGATGGCTATCTCTTGCTATGCACTTCCAGATTCTAATGGAGATAGATTTACATGGACATTGACAGGGGTGCTTACATATATCATAGATCACATGATTGTGTTTTCATTTGGTGTAACATTATTGGATTAGGTATACCGTGATCTTTAGATGTATGTGACAGAGAGGAGGTTGAGATTACATGTGGGGTTCCTATTACATTGTTGGGCCTACAAGCATATTGTTATGATTAGGAAACTAGAGCTTCCATGGGTTACAGGGGACCACATTGAGCTTTCAGATAGATTTTTGGGATGGTAAGCTAACTAGGCTCAGGGAGAAAGAGGAGAGAGAGGGGATGATTGGTACAAAGAAAAATTAGTAGAGTTAGATGTGGATCAGATCAGATGGTGGACATAATGATATTTTCCTGCATGGCCAGGGGCATATATATAGTTATATGGGATGAGGTAGATAAGATGAGTACATGGGAGGAGGCCTGAGATGGTAGAGGAAGTATAGTTTCCATGAATGATAAGGTAGTTCTGGGTCATCCAGACAGTACGAGGAGACCCTATTAGATAGAGGCAAGATGAGGAGAAGACGAACTTGCCTAGTCCTATGATGGATGATCCATTAGATGAGGTAGGAAAACCTTTGGATGAGGATGATGACATAGGATTAGAGGTTGTATTTGTAGAGTGGATGATCAATGCATGGGCATCCTAGGCTTGAAGGAGATGGCTGAGGCATGAATGGATGAGGAGGAGGAAGATGAGGTGCCAGTAAGAGAGTAGGATGTAGCACCTAGAGGTGATGAGGGAAGAGATGAAGGGAGACAAAGGGGTGGAAATAGAGATATTACACCTATGCATGGATTGAGATGCAACCTGATAGGAGAGAGATGCATCCCGCTAGGAGAGAGAGGCATCATCATAGGAGAGAAAGGAAGCGTACCATGAGGTGACATGATTTTTTCAAGAGAGGGACTTGGCTATCCAGCAAAGAGATAAATACAGGAGGCATACAGAGGCTTACATGGCCATATTTAGTGGTCTAATTAGACCATAATTAACTGTTCCTTTAATACATTTCATTTTTTTCCATTTTCTAATGATCCTCATAAGGTTTGTACATAAATATTGAAACAACTCCTACTACATATGAAAATAAGACCTGGTAAAGTCAAATAAATTAGACTACCAACCATCTGCCTATATGGAGTAGGATTAAATTTATCATTAAAAAGTTCAAGATCTAATTTGATGCCAACTTTAATATGAACAACAACAAGTTTACAGTCAATCATGTTAAATCTTCTAAGAAAATTCATAACATTGAGATTGAGATGCAACAATAGACTTATGATCTTGAAATATAACGATGCTAAGAAAATGATTCAACAAACCTAAATCAGTCATTTCAAAAATGTTGTTTTAACCTTTCTTTGATTCTAACAATTAAATTTCTATCACTGCTAGTAATAAAAATATCAACAATAGAAAGAAAAATAATAATATGATTTTTTAAAACTTAACAAATAAATCATCATCAGAAATGCAGTTAGTGAATCCGAGATCCTAAAAGAAACTATTAATTTTAGCATACCAAGCTCTAGGAGCTTGTTTAAGACCAAACAAATACTTTTTCATCTTACATACATATAGTTCCTTACCAAGTTCTTCAAAACCTTTGGGTTTTCTCATGTATATTTCTTCTTTTAATTCACCATTCAGAAATGAAATTTTTAGCATCCATTTTTTGAATCTCCCAACCATATTGGGAAAACAAATCAAGAAGAATTATAACAATGCTCATTTTAGCTACAAGATAAAACATCTCAACATAGTCTAGACCAGGTCTTTGATTAAAATCATGAGCTACCGGCCTTTCCTTAATTTTTTCAATTTATCCTATAGAGTTATACGTGATCTTATACAACCACCTAAATCCTACAATACTTTGTTTAGGAGGAGGGACTAATTCCCAAGTGTTATTTTTAATCAAATCCTTATATTCATATTTCATAGCTTGAATCCATCTGTCATCATGACTTAATTATTCAAAAGATTATGGTTCAACCTCATAGAGTCTCATCAAGGCATGGTAAGAATGTTGACTACGAGTTACCTTTCTAATATTAATAGGATAAGAATCCTTAACAATATTTTGATCCCATTTAGGAATCTTGACATGCAAGACACTTCGAGATCACTTCCCCTTAATATCCATTATTTATTGATCAAGATAATCATCATCTTGAACTTCTGTTTCCATATTTTTAGGAGAAGGATTATTAGGCTCTATCTCAGGAGAACCAGAGGAAGGCACACAAGAAGCATCACAAATATTTTTCTCTAAGATATGAACATTCTTGTTTTTAACTATGTCATGCTTGAAAGGATCATAGAGTCTCAATCCTTTAGTTCTACAACCATATAAAAAAATACATGAATACGAGATTTGATCAATATTATTTCTTTTATCATTTGGAATGAAGATAGAAGAAGGACTACCAAATATCTTTAGCTGAGAAATCCATACTTCATGAGGAGTATCTTGATGAGTATCTTTATAAGAAACTCTATTAATAATATAGACAATAATATTCATGGCTTCTGCCCATAAAAACTTAGGCACATTAGATGCATGAATCATAGTCATATCCATTTCTAAGATAGTCTTTTTTTTTTTTTTTCTAAATGCCATTTTGATGTAAGGAATAAGGAGTAGTCAACTCTATTTGAATCCTACATGATACCTAGAAATCATCAAACTTTTTTCTAACATACTCACCTCCATTATCATTTCTAATTATTTTAATTTTTAGATTAGAAGAATTTTCAACTAAGGCTTTAAATACCTGAATCTTAGACAAGACATCAATCTTATTCTTAATAAAATAAGACTAGGTCATCTTAGAGAAATCATCAATGAAGAAAACAACATACAAGGATCCTATGAGAGAAGGAAATTAAAGAGGTCCCCTCACATCACTTTGAATCAACTCTAATAACTGATAAGGGTTGGGATCATGATGTTTGTGAAATGGTTTAGCATGATTCTTACCATGCAAGCAACTCTCACATGTGTCATGATCATATTTCTTGTTTGGAAGACCAACATCAAAATTAATTCTAGACATTTCATACAAAATTATCAAATTTACATGACCTAATATTTCATGCCAAAGTTGATTATCATTCCTAGAAGAGGAAGAAAAGTAAGATTCAGAAAAAAAAATCCATAAAAAATATATAAGAAATTTTTCTGAATACCAGAAGCAATAACATTAATGAGATTATATTTTACATACCATTTATCTTGCAACAAAATAACTTTAAAATTATTTAGTTGACTAAGAGAAATATAAAAGATTATTTTTCAAATGAGGAACATACAAGACATTCCTAATTATTCCATTTTCCAATTTTACATTCCCATAAACTTAAGATCTAATGATGGAATTATTCCCTAGATATATGTTTTCCTTGCATTTAACAAAATTTGAGAGGCTACTAGGAGTAAAATTCATGTTCTTATAGGAACCACTATTTAGGATCCATTCATTGTCATTTGAAGCCAAGAGATAAGTATACAGGGAAATCAACTGCTCAACATTATTGGCATGATTTTTCTTCTGATATTTCTTATGACTATTAGCTTTACTATTTCTAGCATTCTTAATATATTTGTTAGTTTTAACATGAAAATCAAACTCTTTAAGACCAAATTTGCCACACTTGTTACATGTGCCATTACATTGACTTTAAAGTTCTGACTTATTTTAACAGAATCAAACTTATGATTGGATTTAAATATTGATTTGATATTAGAATTCTGATTAGGATTACTATTATTCCTATTTTGAGAAGAGTTATTATTTTGAGAGAACAATGCTTGAGAAGCATTCTCTTTTAAATCAAAATTCTCCATTACACGCTCTTCTTGAATTAACAGAGAAGATAGAGTATCCAAATCAAAAAGAGAATTCCCATTATGATATTTATAGTTAATAATAGAGATATAGTTTCTACATTTTCATGAATATTTATCTAAATAATGAAATAAAGAAGCTTATCTTGAAACAATTCACAGTTACAACCATATATTTGAGCTTTAATGTTCTTAATTTTAGCTAGGCAATTAACGATTTTATCATCCCCTTTTATACAAGTTGTAAACAACTCTAAAATTATCTTAATTATGTTAGATAGATGACTACCTCCATGCATAGTCTCTAATTATTTCCAAGCATCATCAGGAGAATCCATATGCATTAAAAAATCATCTCTTATGCTTTGCAATAGGGTGGATAAAGATTTCTGTGATCTTTGAGAGAAGGAGCTTAGGTTTTCAACATTTATAATTCTACTAGTGGGTCATTTTTCCATAACATTTATTATATTGCATAACTTACTTTTCATAATATAAGGTTTTAAACTTACTCTCCAAATACTGTAGTTAGTTCCATTTAATAACTGAGACTTATCCATTGAAAAACTAGTAGAACCAACCATTTTAAATTCTCAGCTAGTAATGAAGACAAATACAACTAAAAAACGAATAAAATATTTACAAGAGAGCCACAGAGAGACTAAAAAAAAGCTACAAATAATTTTTGTAGATATATACACATGTAACTAGCTAAAAATAAAATAGATAAGCTATAGAAGGACGCCGAGAAAAGATCTAATATTTTCAAAATTTTAAATCGGTGAGATAAATAAAATTAGAAAACCCACAAAACACATACTTTGAAAACTTTCAAAATGAAGAACAAATTTAAAAAAACCACGGTACAAAGGAGATTGATAAACCTGCTAACAAAGTAGGATACGACACGTGTCAAAGATCAAGATAAAGCAACAAGAAATGTGTTGGATTTCCAAAAAATTACAAAGTAGATCCCTTGGGAGGACATGAAGTCCCCATTATTTAATCATAAAAAATAGATAATTGGGTCCACAACAGAGTTAAAAAACCATGATGAATAAAATAAAGGAACATGCGACAAAAGAAAAAATAAAAAAATTGGCACTGCAATAAGACAATGACAAGTGGTGCTTTGCTATTAGATCACACTTCACAGTGCAAAAATCAAGTTAGAAGAAAATTAAAAGTCAAAACAAACTGATAAACCATGCACACTTGGATCACTTTTTCACACTCTGACATGGTTATAACAAGGACAAACAAAATGTGAAATAATGTAAATAAGTTTAAAATATTCGCAACTGAAAAATACTGACAAAGTATTTTAACAACAATGAAAAAGGTTATTTAACCTTATTGGTTAACCACTGACATGTTCAATTACAGTTTGAAAATGCGAAAGAAAGACAAATTTTGACACTACAAAAAAACAAAAATATGTAGTATTTTTTCTATTAGTTTGCACTTTACAGTGCTACTAAGATGACTTAAGAAAAACTGAACACACATGGAGCCTTCTTAATGGCTCACTTTTCAAAAATCTGATAAAGACTAAAAAATTCAAAAAGGTGGCTAATTATTATTGGATAATCCATTGCCATAATTAAAAAAAATTTGAAAAATGTGAAATGCAAATAAACTTGGATAAAATCTATTAGCTCAGAATTCACATATGAAAAAGGAAAGCAAATACAATATTGATAGAGCAAAATATGGAGCTTCTTGGAGCAATCTTATTAGCTCATATTTTGTAAACGTCAAAAGAAAGCAAACAAAATATTGATGTTGGCTAGAAAAAAAATTGGGTGAACAAATTTGTGGGTTTCTTGCCAATGCTCTAGGAATCGAAGTCCCTATACTTAGATGATGCAACTTCCATATTTACATGCGCTTGAAAAAGAGTGGATTTTTCCTTGTGGCCTTTCAGAAAAGGATCTGATAGGGGCACTACACTGAACATGTGTGAAATATATCAATTTATTGCTAGAGAAGAATTTGTATGAAAGGTGGGAAAGGGAGTGAAAATGTTAAGGGAGAGAAACTAATGTCGCAAGTAGATGTTTAGAGCCCTGCGCACACTAGCTGGAAATCTTACACATGCATTTTAAATAAGAAAACAACATGATTTAAAACTAACTAGCTATAGGAAACCATACATACACATCTGTATGCCTTCGAAAACATAAAATTATTCCTTCATCAGCTTGCAAAATCACAGTTAGACATAGTGAGGAATTGATGAAATGTGAGGTGGAGAAAATAGAATAAAATCAGCCATCTCTTGTTCCTTCACAAGAATTAATCTATCATGAGATTACAAATTGACAAAAAGATAAGAAAAATATAAAATGAGGGGCTCATTAAAATTTATAGAGAACGAACGACTCTTCATCTTCCTCGATGACACTTCATATGCCCTATTTCTAACTTTACACTTTTCATATTCCGAACAATATTAATTCCCTTTTATAAAATCAAGGTGAGTTAATTATACATTATGTTTATAAAGTCACTTTTAATTTACTTAAAGGAATATTAAAAAGTACAACCCCAATGTGAAATTAAAACGTTAAAGAGAGATAAAGTTGGGGGGGAGAAAAGAGAGACAAAGAAGAAGAAGCGGAAAGAAATGATGTAGATGATGAAAGATCTGTCTCTAATGAAATCCATTACTCCTTCTAGATGGCCAAATGGAATGCCCCATTGTGATGAACTCTGAACCTCTAAATTATTTTAAACCCAATAAGCTCCTTAAGACTTGAAGTTGATGCCGAATTGTTCTCTGTTCCGTGTTTCTGAGAAGGTATCCACTCCCTTGAATTCCTTATTGTGAATTATTCTCTCATGTTGTGGATGAGTTGATGTCGACAAGTAACTACCTTATGATGGCCTATTGCAATGCGGTTGTATTCTACTACAAATTCCCTATAGAATGATACATTTTTCCATACAGGTGATAGGTACTGATGCATAGATTGTCGAAACAGTGAAGGGGGCTTGTTCCATAATAGGAAATAACCATTATGAAGCATGTAATGAAACCAATACTTCACAACTGATTACACCTATGGAATGAGGGACTAGGATAACTTATGAGTTTGAATTCCATGGTGTTTCCAACACTTATAACTCTTAGAGAGAGTAACTTACTATTTTAGTAAGTGAAAATGTCATCTTTTTCAGACTTCAATTGATTATGGCAGCTTTTACTCCTTCTCATTGTGTTTCTCTTGCCTTCTGGACGAAATTTCTATTTATAGTAGTTACTTATGGGACCACTTACTATTTCTAGTAAGTGTCAATTTTGGTCCAATATGACCCTTTTGATGATTTTCACCTGTGATAATTCCCTTATGTTTACCTCAAAACTTCTTTAAATGATGACTTACCCAGAATAACACTCTCCCATGTATGAAGGTTTACAATTTTTAGTAAGTGTGCTTCTGGTGATTGGATCATGATGGAATACAATTTTTTTATATGAATTTTTTCCTAATATCACTCTAAATTTTCGGATCTAGCCGATTACCGGTTTGTGAGATTTTAAAATTTGAATTTTTTACGTAATAGTGTCTACAAGCATGAAGCTATATGATAGCCATTAATGGAGTTTGAAATTTTTAGTTCCACTTCCCCTCCTTAGATTTTGATGAAAATGATGTTTTTGATATGGGTTTTCCTTGTTTCACAGATGAAATCTCATTGCAACCCGATCACTAGAGGAAGGAAAAGAGGGTTTCTTTACTGAAAAAATCCTTCTCCATGCATGTGAAATATCTTATTTGGGTTTTTACAGCCTCTGAAAATGATGAAGAAACCAAAAAATCTCACTTTGATCTGTGTCGTAGTTTGCAAGTTATGACAATTTCTTTGTCGGGTGACTACGAGGGTTCTTCCATATGAAGATCTTTGTTTTCTCTTCGCTATTTGTCATTTTGATCCATTTATTTTATAAGATATTTGTATTTTCAGTATGAGGAATATTTCATGGAGCTAGTTAAGTGCAACAATGGAGTTTGGAAGATCTGGAAAAATAGTTCCAGAGTTTTGACAGGGTATGGAGGCATGGTGGGATAAAATGAAATGAAAACTTTTTAAGTATGGTATTTATTCATTTCAAAAATAAAGATTTAGGGATGGGAACATTTTATTGTCCCTTACATCCCTTTACAAAGGGACACTGGGGACATAAAATTCCCACAAGTGCATGGTGTAACTAACATTTGTGAAATTTGAGCCAATAAGATTGTTCCACATTTCACTTTGTCAATTGTTTGGGAGCTTTACCGGTTCTTGCGAAATACAAACCAATAGATTTTCTCCAATTATTTTGCATTTTTGGACCTTTGTTTCCTATTTTATGAAATATGTGAAGGTTGAGCCATTAAAATCGCTCCAAGTATATTTGTATTTTGCATTTTTCAGATTTGCAAAATCTAATCCAATATAATTACACCATATTTCACATCTGTTAGTATTTTCATTTGTGGCACTGGCTATCCAATAAGAATTAGCCACCTTTTCAAAATTTTAGTCTTTTTCAGTCTTGTGAAAAGTGAGCCATTTACAAGGCTCCATGTGTGTCCATTTCTACCTTAAGTCATTTTGGTTGCACTGCGAAGTGAGAACCAAGTTTCTTTCCCTTGACTTAGGCACTAAGATTGTGACACCTATTTTTTATTTTTTAGACCCAAAATTTATTTTAAAGATTGGTTTATTCTAGGGACTTTATGTCTTCCCAAGGAAATCTATTAAAATTTTGGTAGAAAGCCGTCAAGAGTCTAGCATTTGGTCATTAGATATTTGATAAGTGGCATTGTTTTACTTAGACTTGTTTAGAATCTATCAGTTGCAAACCAATAGAACCTATCCATGTTCCTTTGCCTATTGTTTGTTCTTTTCCATAACCATGTAAGAGTGCGCAAAGGCGATCCAATAAAGTAATGACACATGTGTATGATTTTGTAGTTTTTTTTCTCTATTAATTAGTCTTCTTACTTGTTTAACTGCAAAACTGTGAGCTAATTGAAAAAATGACACGTGCATTCAGTTTTTCGCGGTGTCAGATTTTATTTACTTAGTATTATGGCTTTCAATTTCTTTTTGTACCATAATTTTTTAAGTTTCTTTATACCACGGATTTTAAAATTTTGTTTGTATCGTGGGTTTTCTATTTGTATTCATTCCATATTTTACAAATTCTGTGTTCTACGGGTTTCCTAAATTCCTTTGTCTCACGGATTCCAAAATTTTAATATCTTAGATCTTTTGCTCTATGGTCTTCTATGATCTATTTTTTTTTGCTAATTTATTTACAAGAATATAACTAAAAATAAGATATGTAGCTTGTTATTTTCCTGTGTTTGGCTTCCTTGATTCATACTTTTAGTTGTATTTGTTGCCAATATCGTCTGAGAATTAAAAATGGCTATTTTCGCTAGTTTTTCATTGGATAATTCTTAGCTATTTAATGAAATGAACTATAACATTTGGAGATTTTGATTAAAATCCTATTTTATGGCTATAAATATATGGTATCTTGTAATTGGTGTAGAAAAATGACCCATAGGAAGACAAACTACCCCTAAAAATCTTATCCCCTTCTCTCAGAGATCTCAGGAGGCTCTGTCCATCCTTTTGCAAAGCATAAAAGATGAATTATTAATGCATATAAGTCATATGGAATCACTTGTTGATGCCTAGAATAAATTAGAGACAATGTATAAAGGTAGTCATTTTCCTAAGATAATTAAGCTAGTTTTAGAGCTATGCATAACTCCCATGAAAGGGGGATGAGAAAATTGTGAACTATTTAGCTAAAATTAAGAACATTAAATCTCAATTAGATGGCTGCAACAATAAATTATTTCAAGATAAGCTTCTATAATTCATAATTTAGATAAAAATTCATGAAAAATTTAGGAATTAGATCTCAATTCTTAACTATAAGTATCAGAATGAGAATGATCTTCCTGATTTAGATACTCTATCTTCTTTGTTAGTTCAAGAAGAGCGTGTAATGGAGAATTTTGATTCAAAAGAGACTTATTATCAATATTTGTTCTCACAGAATCATAAGTCTACTCATTATAATAAAAATAGTAATCCTAATCAGAAACCTAATACTAGAACTAAATTTAAATCAAATCCGAAATCCAATTCTATTAAAAATAGTCAAAAATTTAAAGTCAAATATAATGAAAATTGCAAAAAATGTGGAAAATTTGGGCACAAAGAATTTGATTATAGAGTAAAAAATAACAAGTCAGTCAAGAATGTGAAGAACACCAATTTTAACAATCAAAATAAAGATCAAAATATGAAGCAAAATCATGAAAATGTTGTTGAGCAGTCTATTGCCCTATATAATTCCCTTTTATCTTTACATGATAATGAATGGAGTCTTGATAGTGATGAATCTAGGCACATGAATTTCACTCATGGTATCCTCTCATATATAGTTAAATGTGAGGAAAATATCTATCAAGGAGACAATTCCATCATTAGATCTAAAGCTTGTGGGAATATTAAGCTATCAAATGGTGTAATTAGGAATGACTTTTATGTTCCTCAATTGAAAAAAATCTTTTATCTTTCTCTTCGCTAACTAAAGAAAGATGTAAATTTGTGTTATTACAAGATAAGTGGTATGTAAAAGATAAGTTCAGTAATGTTATTGGTTCTAGTATTCAGAAAAATGGCTTGTATATATTTTATGGATTTGTGTCTGAGTCTTGTTTTTGGTCTTCCAAAGATAAAATCAGATCATGAAACATGTGAAAGTTTCCTACGTTACAAACAACATGTTGAACCATTTCACAAACATCATGATCCCAATTATTCTCAGTTATTAGAATTAATTCATAGTGATGTAATAGGTGCACTTTATTTTCCTTCTCTCAGTGGTTCTTTATATGTTGTTTTATTTATTGATGAATAGTCTATAATGATTTGGTCTTATTTTATCAAGAAAACATATTGTCTTATCTAAATTTCAATAATTTAAAGTTTTAGATGAAAATTCTTATAATCTAAAAATTAAAAGAACTAGGAATGATAATGGAGGTGATTATGTTAGCAAATTTTTTGATGAGTTTTGTGTGTCATGTGGGATTCAAAGAGAGTTGACTACTCCCTATTCACCACAACAAAATGGCATTGCAAAAAGAAAGAATACAACTGTCTTAGAAATTAATAGGAATATGATTCATGAACCTAATGTGCCTAATTTTCTGTGGGTAGAAGCCATGAATACTATAATCTATATCCCTAATAAAGTTCCTACAAAATCTCTTCATTAACCTGCACCCATGGAAGTATGTACAAAAAAACTAAATATCTCTCACCTAATAATATTTGGTATCCCTACTTATATATTTATTCATAAAGTTAAAATGAAGAAGCTTGATCTAACCTCTTATTCTTGTATTATTTTGGTTATGGTTATCAAACTAAAGGTTTAAGAGTCTATGATCCTTTCAAGCATGAAATTTTTGAAAATAGAAATTTTCAAGTCTTAGAAAAGGCATTTTATGATGCTTCTCATGAACCCTCCTCTGCTACTTCTGAGATAGAGCTTGATAATCCTTCTCCTAACATTATGGAATTTTTTTTTCAAGAGGTTGATTATCTTGATCTAGATATGATGGATATTGAGTGGGAGTCTTCTCAAAATGTATTACATCACAAGGTTCCTAAATGGGCTCAAAGTATTGTTGAAGACTCTCAGCCTGCTAATATTAGAAAGTTAACTCATAGTCAACAATATTATCATGCCTTGATGACTCTCTATAAGACAGAACCACAATATTTTGAAGAATCATGTCAAGATAATAGATGGATTCAGGATATGAAATATGAATATAATGCTTTGATTAAAAATAATACTTGGGAACTTGTCCCTCCTTTTAAGTGAAGCATTGTAGGTTCTACGTGGTTGTATAAATCAAGTATAACTCTGTAAAATAAATTGAAAAATTTAAGGTAAGGTTGGTAGCTCGTGGTTTCAATCAGAAACCTAGTCTTGACTATGTTGAGACTTTTCTCCTGTAGCCAAGATGAGAACTATTAGAATTCTTCTTGTATTGGCTGCCCAATATGGCTGGTAGATTCACCAAATGGATGTCAAAAATTATTTTCTTAATGGTGACTTAAAATAATAAATCTACATGAGATAACCTAAAGTTTTTGAAGAACCTCGAAAGGAAATTTATGTTTGTAATCTGAAAAATTCCTTGTATTGTCTTAAGCAAGATCTTAGAGCATGATATGCTAAAATTAATAGTTTCTTTCAAGATCTTGGTTTCACTAACTATTTTTCATTTAATAATCTATTTTTTAAGTATGAAAAAAATAATATTATCATTATTTTTTGTATATATATGATCTTTGGATTACCAATAATGATAAAAATGTAATTGTTAAGATCAAAGAAAAGTTAAAGTAGCATTTTGAAATGACTGATTTAGGGTTATTAAATCACTTCCTTGGCATGGTTATATTTCAATATCACCAGTCTCTTGTTACATATCAATATCTGTATGTTGTGAATTTTCTTACAAGATTTAACACGATTGACTGTAAGCTTGTTTCCATTCCTATTGAAGTTGGTGTTAAATTAGATCCTAAACTAACTTATGTTAAATTTGATCTTACTCTGTATAGAAATCTAGTTGGTAGTCTATTTCATTTGACTATACTAGACCTGATATTTCTTATGTAGTAGGAGTAGTTTCCATATTTATGCAAGAAACTAATGAGGATCATGTTGTAAAATGGAAAAAGTAATTTTGAAATATATTAAAGGAACAATCAATTATGGTCTATTTTATTCTTCTTCAAATGATGCACAATTATTTGGCTATTGTGATTCTAATCATGTTGGTGATGTTGTAGATAGAAATTATAATTCTAGATATTTTTTCAAACTGGGTGTAGGTGCCATCACTTGGAGTAGCAAGAAGTAACCAATGGTGTTTATCTCTTCTATTGAAGAAGAGTATAGAAGTGTTATGGAAGTTGCAAAAGAAGATATGTGGCTAAAACGACTGTTAGATGAACTACACATGGGCGTCAAAGGGTGTAATAATATTCTATGTGACAATCATACTTGCATTGCTCTTGTAAAAAATCCATTTCAACATCAAAGGACCAAGCATATCAAAGTTCATATGTACTTTATTCAAGAGAAAGTCTTGAATGGTGATATTTATCTCAAGTTTTGTTCAACTGAAGATCAAGATGAAAATATCTTCACAAATCCATTGTTTTCTATAAATTTCTACAAATTTCATGCCTTATTGGGCCTATCAAAGTTTCCCTTGAGGGGGTGTCTGTATGACAATGCCACCTCTTAACATCCTGTTGAAAACTTCTAATACGTCCTCAATATTGCAATAAGTAAATGTGTCATACTATGTGAAGTTACTTGTAAATCCCAGTGAAGAATTAGTTATGGGAATTCCTTATTTATAAAAGACTCCATAATCTAACATAAGTCTTCATATGTAAAGCACTCATCCTTAGAATTTACTTTGTACATGTCCCTTTGTATCAATGATTTTATAGGATCCTTGGAACATTGTTTTGAACCATAGCAAAAACATGTTTCTCATGATATTTATAAAATTAACATTACGTTTTAGTTGTTCATGGCTTGTATAACTCTATAGGACACTATAATATTGTACTACGGAATTGAAAAACTGTAGAACTCTACTTAGTGCATTGGGGAACTGTGAACCCATGGATCAATTGTACTTGGCTTGTATAATTCCATGGGACACTATGAGAGTATACTGCCAAGTTGAAAAACCCTCAAAGTTATGCTTTAGTGTACCATGAAGCTACAAACCCACCGGTAGTGTACTCTCGAGTTGAAAAACCCATAGAACACGTGTTTTTTTGAATTCTAGCCATCTTGGCATAAAGAACAAATTTATACATGTTTTTTTTGCATATTCTTTCCCACTTAAAATTAAGGGGGAGTTTTGGGGTGATAATTTCAAGTGGGTTATTTTCCACTTCAGTACGTCCCAATATTATTTTAATAGTTTTTCTATCAAACTTTATTATGAAGATATTCCATAAAGATCTTACTAATTTTAAGAGTGAAGTAGCTCGACTGATTCACCCACCCTATTGATTAAGGTGATCCATCTCAAAATTAGATATAAGAAATGAATAGATTAGTACCAGACTGAGATCTAGATAGGGATATCACTGAGAACAATCCATGATGAGGGTAGTATTGAATGAGTGCAACAAATATTTTTTCAATCATTCTGAAAAGGAATAACGAGTGAAGTAGAAGTGTTGGGTAAAATTTGTATCAAAAATTATTTATAAGAAATGCTTTATTCAGTGGGGTTTTTTTACCTTTGGGCTTTACCCACCTAAATATGGTGTTACCATCTCTATGGTTCGTGTCTATTTTATTTCAGATCATGTTATTACATTTTGTAATATACATGCTATAATTTATAATATTAAGTATTTATTTTGTGTATTTATGATTAGTCGATTATGCATTCCTTATAAATCCTAAAAATTTGAGTTTCTTGTTGAGATTGCATGGTGAATCATGGTGTCTTAATAAATATAGTGTCGTGTAGGAGTATTGTAGTGACTTGCAGAGGTATTGATGATGTTTTTGACATGTCATGAAGTATGTTGAAAGTGTGGCAAAAGTGACAAGGATGCCAATTTTGGTGAAGCAGGTATGTTTAAGTGACCTAATTAGGAGGCCTATTCAATAGAATGCGGTATGACATGATGAAGTAAGGTATGTAGGAGCTGGTTATGCATGGTGATAGCATAGGGAGAATTATTATGAGGTGTACAAACACTCAAATTTTTTTCAGAGTGTAAGTATATGGCTAGGTAATGTTTTCTAGGTATACCCTAGACCAATTCTCAACCCCTAGGTGAAAAAATGAGGTGATATGATCTTTTTCAAAGATAGGTATGAAAATTTTATCATTTAATATTTAGTAGGTTGATATTAAGGTGTGGAAAAAGTTTTAGGTTCTAATGTTGAAGATTTGGTAAGATACGACCTTTTACTTCTATTGAGTTCTTGAAGATGAGAAAAGGAGCGAGCAGAGTTGACTTTATGATGCTTATTGGCATGTGAAAAATTTTCATGGGAGTCTAATCTCTTCATGAATAGTAGGGAATGGTTATAGCTTGTGTTTTGTGGCATTATTTGTAATAATAAGGCACAAACTTTAATGAACAAACTCTAACACAAAAAATGCTCTTTAACCCCTTCAAAACCCTAGTTTTATAGAGATGGATGATATCATGTTGGAAATGACCCAAAATGGATTTTTTTTACTTAATATGATTATTCAATAATCTATTATACTCTCTCATATTTCTCTAGTGTCTTTTTTTGATAGGTCATTGAGAAAAAGTGTTGTTAGATGTCAATGTTTTACAATAATCAATATATCTTTCATATTTTACAAAGAACAGAGCATCTAAATTTATGGTGGATGAATTACAGGACCTAATCTATATATATATATATATATATTATGTTTTCTTGACAATTTTGATGATTTAGATGTCCTAACCAAGTTTATTATACAAGACTTGTTTGAAAAATTTTGTGATCTTGTTACAGAGGTGTTTTTGGGGTTTTACAGTACAAGTGATGATTTTGTAATAATTTGGTGATGACCTTGAGGTCATAACATCTCCATTGTTATATCAAAATTTCATGGGTGAGCTTATTTCATGAGGTTTTGAATTCAATCTCTGAAGACTAGTTTTGTAGGTCCTAGACCTAGTGAAGAAGGTTTCTCCAAATGGAGGTGTTCTTTTATGTTGAGATGGCTCAAAGTTGTGAAATCTTGTCATAGGTTTCTTGAAGGTTTATACCACATTTCTAAGTGGTTATTGATTTTTTTTGAAGGTGGTATTTCTCAAGAACATTCTATTTTGGCAAGAAGGTTTTTTTTTGGTGTACTTAGGCTTCTTGTGTGCTAATGAAGGATTTGGGTATGGAGATGGCATTTTTGACCTATGTGGTCCATTGTGTGATGTTTATATGATTTTATTAATATCATTTTAGTGTATTTTCCATATGATTTATGACCTAGATTTTTTAGGATCATAAGTGAGGTATATAACGCAAGTTGAAAAGATCATTTGACTCATTTGAGTGTAAGGAAAAGTGTGAGCTATAGGGGTGTTTTCTAAGGTGAAAGAGGTCTTTGTGACCATCAAGAGAGGAAAAAGAGTGTTTTGAGATTTTATAGAGTGTGTGTAGCTATTGTAAATATAGGTCATTATGCCTAATTAACTTTTTTAAGATCTTGAGTGAGTTGACTTAGAGAGAAGATTTGAAGAAGAATGAAGAAAAAAGAGATTCAATGTCATCATCAGTTATTGTTGTATCATTTCTAAGCTGAAAAAAATATTAGGTATATTTATTTGGTGCTAATTCATCTAGGGGGTTATTTCCTCCTTGTAATGTTGGTTGTCTACTTAATCTAGGGGTTGATTCTCCTTATGGTGTTGGCTCATCACTAAATATAAGGGTTGGTGCTCCTTGTTGAGTTAGGGATAAACTAAATTTTATTCATTTCTATAATAAAGACACGTTTTTGTGGATTTTATTCCCCTTGAGGGTTTCCCACTTACATATTATGTTCTTTTGTATATTTTTTTCTCAATTTCTCTTCTACATTTATGGTTCTTAATGTGTGCATGCTGAATGGTTTGAATGGTTAATGGTTGTAATTTGTTAAGTTTTTAAAAAATTTAATATACACTAATTCACCCCCCTCTCAGTGTTTGTGCTTCCAAAATTTGGTATCAGAGTATTTCCTATGAAGAAAGCTTAAAAAGCTTAAAGTGATCCTATGGAGCACATATATGGTGAGTCAACAAAGTGTTTCCTCTACTAGCAAAGATGTTATATTTGATGGGACAAATTATTAATTTTGGACTATTAGGATGAGGACTTACATTATACCCTTGGTATGTGACATATGAAATTCATTTGTAGATGGGAACATAATCTCTCAAAATCCTCCAACCAATGCACTAGGTTAGAAGGCTAGTAAAGATAACTCTAAAAATATGAATGTTATTTTGTGTGGATTGATAGAGTTAGAGTTTTTCAAGGTGACTCCAAGGTGAAGCTAGCAAATATAAATACCTATAGGAATCAATTCGAAAGTTTTAAGATAAAAGAGGAAGAAACCATTACTACATATCTTATCCAAATAGATAAGGTTGTCAATACCATTAGATGGTTAAGAGAATAAGTGAAAGAAGATTTGGTGGTGCAGAAGGTGTTGAGATCTCTCACTCCTAAATTTGATCCTAAAGTCTCAGCTATAAAAGATGTCATGAACATGACTACTTTGTTGATGGATGAACTTCATGGTATCCTAACTGCTTATGAGATGAGGATAGGTGTTGATAAACATCCTAACAAAGAAGGAATGTTCAAATTTTAAAGAAATTCAAAAGGTAATAAGATATTGGATAATGATGTTTTCAAAATTGATGATGATGAATTGATTGCTATGTTTTCTAGGAATTTTAAGATAGATTTAGGAAAGTATAAGGATAATTTTCCCTTCAATCATTTTAACTATGGAGAGATAAAAAATTTTGCAAACAAATGTCATCACAAGTATAAGGGAAAATAACATGATGATGGAAATAAGTCCCATAGGTCTTATAAGAGTAGGAATAAGTTGAAGAAGTTTAAGGACATTTACTCCAAGGAGGAGTGTAGCTCATCAAATATAAGTAATGAAGTTTGTGATTCTGTTTCTGATTATGATGACATTAGAAATGAAGTCCTATTCATGGAAAAATATATTTAGAGTTTTATAAATGAAGGTTCCATATATGGAGGCTCATGTATGGATTCTAATGAAGAAGATATTGATCTTTAAATTGAGTTGATGTGTATCCAATAAGATTTGAAACATGGAGAGAAGAAGAAAAAGAAACTAAAGGCACAATTCAAGCATTGTGAATAAAATATTAATCTTCTTGAGGAGAAACATTGGATTGACACCAATAATTATGATGAGATGATCAGATAGTTAGAGATATAAATAGATATTGTAACAACAAGCCTAAATTCCAAGGAAGAAGTGTGCTTCAGGTATGAGAGGGATATTTCATCTCAAAAGGAATTTTTTATTGAAGAAGCTAGCATGGTAAGATCATTTTAGAGGTTTGAGAAAAAATCCAATGATCTAGATGATATGTTGGATAATAAAAAGTCTATAGGTGATAGGATTGGTCTAGGGTTCAAGGAAGATCTACAGGGTGAATAGGTGATTCAAGAGGATGCTGCTCAAAGAAAGGATTTGTTATAACAAGTTCTAAGGAAGATCAAAAGGAGACTAACTTCAAGAACTATGATAAGACAAGATTTGCTAGAAAAATTAATGCATCAAGGTATGAGAAGTACTTTAATGGTTATAGTTATGGTTTCAATGATTTTTTACATAGGGAAAAAGAGTCTATAAGTTCGTCCAAGTATGAGGAATCATGGAGTTATAAAAGGAGTTTTGGTTCATACCAATCAAGAGATAATAGTGAATTTGTGTGTAATAACTGTAATCATTTTGGTCAAATTGAAAAGTTTCGTTTTCATGGTGCTTGAAGGAAAAACAAGAGGTTTTAATCTCATTTATTACAAAAGAAAAAGAAAGACAAGGAATGAGAACCAAGAATGAGTAAAGATAATCTATCCAAGTTAGTTATTGGACCAATTTAGGGATGTTCAAATGTTACTGATCAGAAGAAGGATGAAAACATTGAGTCACGGGTGCCAAGGAGGTCTTGCAATCTCCTAATGTTGATGTTCTAGATCCTTGTGATTTGGGATGTCTCTAGTAATATTATTAGATGAATTCATCACTTAGCAAAAGCATGAAGGTAGGGGGACCTAGTCAGGATTTCTATTATTTCTAGAAGGTTTAAAGCATCAAGTAGTGGAATCAAGAAAGACAAGATAACATGATGATTGTACACTGAGTGATAAGGGGATGAAAGGTACAATGTTGATCATCAATATGAAAGTTTGTAGGTGCTTGAGAAATATAGAATTTTTTGAATGAATATGACTAAGGAAATTGAGATGAAAGCTATGAAGCAAAGTAAGATCAAGAAGTATATGAACATAGGAGATTCTAGTTATTCAAGTGGACAGATGATAAAAAATTTCTTGATTGGTGATCAAGGTATGTAGTGTTTTTTTGTCCTTAAAAGATAAGAGTGTTCATTATTCATTACAATTGGTATGTTGGGTTTGGATCATTGGTGTCAAGACCATGTGAGTATGGTTTTACATTTGGAATTACTCACAAAGTTTCATTGAACGTTCTAAGTCAAATTTAGAGATGTCTAAGTCTGAGGGGGAGTTGAGAAAATATCCACGAGCAGGTGATTTTTGCCAAGAATGTGTATGAGGCATTGAAAAAATTCGAAGAGAGATGTGTATAGTGATATGATGACTTGATCAGACCTTGAAGTTGTATGAAAAAGTTGTGATATGGTCAAAGGTACATTACAAGAACATTTACATGATCTATTTAGTCTTTCCATAATGTTATGGTGCATAAAATAAGTATAAGGGCTTGAAAAGAGTGTTTAACAATCTGGAAGAATTTGAGTTACATGTTGTAGAATTGAGTAGTATTGTCTGAACTATTTAGTTCTATAATGGTCTTAAAAATTTTGTATCCAGATGTGCATGGAAATATCATTTTAAAAGAAGTTAGCATCTGATTTGTGAGGAGCAAGATAACATGATATAGTTCTATCCTATCTGGGCATGGGAAGTTTTTTGAGTTTGGTGTCTATCTAGCTAGACTAATTTATTTGAGTGTGGAGTTAGAGTAATATTAAAAGGTGATTATATGTACTTGTATGATCTCAGAGGGAGTGTTTGTCTTTACCATGCATGAATCATGAGAATTTCACTATGATCAAGTTGTTTTATAGATGTTTGAGTAGGATTAGTTGTGTTAAGAAGGTATGTAAGGTGTCATGACAGACTTAGGATGTTGAAAAGTTGAGATGTGATAAGGTAAGTAAGGTTTCTCATTCTTCATAGTTTTTGGTTGATGTGTATATGCATCAAGTTGTGTGTTGGGAAGTGCATGTTAAAATTATGAGTGTGTTGCAAGAAGATGTATTTGAATATGGTACATATAATCATGATTATAGGGGGAGAATGTGATGTTATGATATCTTGAAGACATGCACTTGTTGTGATTTCTCTTATATTGCTACAATTCAAAACAATGTTGAAGAAGGTGAAATAGAACTTTTTTGACTTGGTTGATGTTTCCAACCAAACATTTAGCCTAATGTGATGATATAAGAATTGGAACCAAGTTGTTTTAGGTATGCTTCTTTTTCATTTATGCTAAACGGAGAGAATGAGATGATGGCATGTGTGTACCTGATTAAACTAAAATGGAATATTCTAGTGTAATCTAATGCTATAGGACTACTAAAATAACTAAATAAGTGAAGTAATAAAGTACTGAAGTAATTACCAAGAAATATAAGTAATGAAATGTGAAACCATAATGTGTAAAAAGGGTTAAGAAGGCCTTAGTTAACTTGATGATGTTGCAGGACTGTGTGGCAATGGAGACTAGCTGAACAGGATAAGGAAATTGTCACACAGGATCCTAAAAAAAGTGCATATTTGAGCTATACGACTAGACTAGGGCACCTAGAGAGGAATAGAGGCACTCGTGGATGCCCTGGTCTATATTCTGGGTGCCCTAGCATGTGTAAATTATCTAGGAACCTCCTCCAAGGTGTTGCAAGATGTTCACATGTGTTCATATCTGGTTGTGTGTATTTTGTTGCACTTTGCCATATGTCACCGTAAACCTATAACAAAGAATCACCTACAAAACACCAGAAAAAGCATCAAAAACCTAAAATAGAAAGATGTATATGAAGGGGTTAGACTATCCTCAACTTACAAATTGATGGAATTATCACTGAGTATTGCACTACATCTCAGAACCAATGTAGTTCTAGGTTTTTGTGTGTAATTGTGCCCTAGGTTGATCTTGTGTCAGTCACAATTTGTGAATTAGTGAGCAATCACAAGATGTAGAATGTAATAAATGTGTGCATGGAAAAATTATACTGTCATCTTATGAAGTGTGATGTAGATGAACCAACCTTGTGTTATTTTCAATGGAGCTATATGGATACAAATGTTACTATATATGGCTTTAATGGATGTAACCTGAGGTGGAGGTAGCTAGTGTTTAGTGCTTGGTCCTTCATTATGGTCACCTAACTTTATATTTATATAGTTTTATTGCTTTAATTTCATAATTAACCCTGAAAAGGCTAACCATAAAAAACATAAGAAGCTGAAATGACTACAAAGTGCCCAAAAAGTGAGAGGAAACTGTAAAGAGGATCACGGTTCCTACAGGGGACCAGGGCATCTGGAGCACCCCAGTCCTAGCTGGTTGCCCCAATCAGAAATAGGGAAAATTCATTATGAAAGTACAGACTGGGAAAGTACCGGTGTAAGATCGAAAGCAACAACAATGAGGATATCAAGGTGGTAAAAGACATGGGTTAATTAGTACTCTTTTCACTTAAGAACCATATTAATAGTAGTATGAGATGAGGACTAAATAATTACCCAAATGCATGATTTTGTGTCTACATTTTCCCCCACTTTATGTTTTTGAGAAGAAATCTCAGTAACATAAAGTAGATAGAGATGCGTATCTGATATCCATGTAGAGTGATGTAGAATGTGTTCCAAAGGACTAGAGAAATCATGTAGTGATAAAAACATGGATCATGAAGACTAAAGATGAAAAATTATAAAAAGAGATGACAGTGAACCTAGGGTGAAAGTGTGTGTGTAGATTTCAATGTATGTGATGTACCTCCATATTAGTTTCATACGTGTGATGTACCCTCTATGTGTGTGATTTTTACTACTTTCTTCCCATACAGACAGACCTGTAAAAGAGAAGACGATCAAGTATTCAAATACACATATATATGTGTAATGTGTACAAAAACATGTATATATGTAAAAAACATGTAAAGAAAGTATGTAAATTAAAAAGGAATATGTGTGCATGATCTATGATGAGAAAAATGGTGTAGAAAGGATCTTGTTTATGTCATGCGAGTTTTTGGGTGATCTCATGCCATTGTTTAAAGATGTGTAGGGAGGAAAGTATTATTTATCCTCCAACTTTTAACTACTTCTCAAGATTGAGGAGATTCTATATTGTTTGGGTTTTTCGGAAATTTGATGCCATTGGCCAAAGTAGTATAGAGAGGAAGGTCTATTTTATCCTCTAACCTATAATTGCTCCCTAGAATGCTAAGGAAAATCTACCCTATAAAATCCACTATGTATGGAGTTTTGTAGATTGGTCTGAACTCGCTCACTTGTAACCCATTGTGTCATGGACAAAAACTGAAAAATTGAATTGTACTAGTACTGTGTGTAAACCCAAATGACGCCCCCCTCTTCAGGGGTGTATGTGACATCACAAGTAGGAGAATGCAGCCCAAAAGAGGACTGACTATGAATAATAGAACTGTGCCCTACAAGGGGAGGGGATGTGCTTGGTAGAAACTAAGGCACAAACAAACAAGGAAGCTAGAAAACAAGTGTTAGTACGAACATGCACGTAGAAAACAAGTGTAATCCAAACAAAGAATATGTAAGCTAGAACATAAGAAGATAACATAAACACCCAAGAAGACAATGTAGGTCACACACAGAGGGTTGCAAAGACGAGATACCAGTCATGGTGTTGTAAGAAAATCAAGGTCATAGTGTCTGCAAACAAACAAGTGTACACATAATACAAAGGGAAAATCTTGTAAACAAGAATGAACAATAATAGACTGTGTAACAAACAAGTATGAAGGTCAATATCCTTTCATGAAAAATGTTGCACATGAAAGACCTGTTAGTATGTTAAAAAAATAAAATGTATGTCAAAGCATGTGTAAACTAATAAAGTAGTGTGCTATGAAAAAAAATGAAACAATACCACCTGTAGTGTATGAATGTGGATGCCCTTAGGAACTCTTGTGGGACTGGGAGTCAAGAATTCATGGTGCGTGTAGTATCCCTGTATGGTCTGCAATAACAACTAGAAAGAAATTGAATGTGCATGTGTGTATGATAATGATAATGATAATGCCATATAAGATATCTATCTAGCATGTGTAATAAATCATACATGTAAAAGCAAGTGTAAGAAAGAGTCAATGTAGCCATAAAATGTAGCATGTTATGGTTAGATGGAATGGAATCTGGGGTAAGTGATAGGATGTGGGTGTCCCCCTAGTGAATGGAGTTTTATGCAGTGAGGTTAATTTAATAGGCCCCCTCAACATTCAAGAATGAACCATAAACAAGAGTGCGTCATCAGGGAGTGGTCAAACTATGTGTTGTGTGTAGCATGTTGTGATGAGTCTATAGTGAAAAATATGTGACCTAAAGATGAATTTTGCATGACATTATAGCATAAACGTATATCATGACAAGATGAATAGAAAGGAGTGGTGATTTATCCTAGAGCAAATACCATAAATGATGCAAAAAAAAGTGATGATGCATCTCATCACGATATGATGCTAGAAGAAGTGACCTTATAGCCTAAAGTGTATATCACTTTATCTAGGTATGTCACATGAGAAAAGATTGAATGATGAACCTTTAAGGGTGATGAGGTATATTTGTGATGTATACCCTCAAAATTGTAGTATGGATCGTGAGACTAAAGTGCATCGTAGGGTAATGAGTGTAGTGCATATGAGTAGATGTGTAGGATGTGTAGTACATAGTGTGGGATGTGTAGTGTGTAATGTTTACCATGCATTATGTGAGTTTCATGTGTATAGGATTCCCTCAACAATCAAATGTGAACCGAAGGACAAGAGTGTGTCTTTGGGTAATGGCCAAAGTAGATGCATATGCTAAGATGTATGTATAAGAAAGAAGAATAAGGTGTTGTATTTTGTTAGGGGGAATTATTTATGTCATGCCCTTAAAGTATGTGTTGGTGAATAAAATATCTAATGAAAGTGAAAGGTGTGGGCCCTCCACTTGATATAGGTATTAATGAAGGTGTCTAACCATGCTATAAAAGTGGTGGGATATGGGACAAAATCTACACAGATGAGTTAAGTCTATGTGCATGTGATGGATGAGTATATGAGGAGCACTATGGTGTAAGAAAATGTGTAGGTGATGGGGACCTATGTGAAGTAGAGCGTGGAGGTGATGGAAACCTATGCAGAATGAAATGAGGTGGAGACCTAAGCAAAGATGCAGTAATTGTCCTAAGAATGGGCCTATATAGATGTGTGGGACTAGAATAGCAAGGAGGACACATAGCCTATGTGGGAGTAGGTAAAATAGGAGTATATCATTCTTTAAGTAACATGGATTGTGATATACTAGATGAAGTAGGAGATGCACTAACAGGTGCTGAAGGAGATAACGACCATGGAGTAGATGGAGGTACACCACCTATAGAAATGAATTGATTGTTATGAATTAATTTAAGTCACAAATGATTTATAGAGATGATGGATTTAAACCTATGAATCCAATTGAGGCTTAGAATCATGTCACAACCATCGACCGCTTGTCCGAAAAGGAAGGGTACAAGCATAGTAAGATGTCCTACAATAAAGCAATGTTTGACAAAACCATATGAATTTCTCATCGAATATGAAATTTGGGAACGTGGGTAACCGATAGCATCAAGAAGTGGAATAGAGCATGTGTTAATGGACTAGGATGGATCAACCTTAGTGTTATTGATGGGGACGTCTCCGATAGAGGTATTAATATGCAAGTGATTAGAATCAAAATTCACATGATAGTCATGGTCAGAGAAATAAATTATCGGTGGAAAAGTTTTTGTATGTGCTACCAAAAATTCAAGAGCCCCTGGTGTAGGATGAGGAACTACATGATAGTTGTGATGAACTAAAGATTTAACTTCTTTCTTGTCATGTTGTGGAAGTGGGTTATTAAATAGTTTGAGCTTAAAATTTTCATTGACTGGGGTAGAGTCTATAGGATATGGAAAATCAAGTTTGTTTCTATCAATAAGATCTTGGATGATGGTGCGGAGCTTGAGACACATGTTTATATAGTGTTCCACACATCAGTGATAGTCACATCAAAAATTCACATTGTAATTCCTTCCTTTTGGTTGGGATGGGTCTAATTCGAGTGGTGGAGGAAGTATAATCAGATTTATCTCAATAAGATGTTGTAATATGAGATGTGGGGCCATAACGAATTTGGTGATTGTTTGTTGATTTGGTTGTGACAAAAGTTCTCTGGTAGTACATACCGTGTTAATAATGATTTTTGTGTTAGCTGGTTTAGTTGTAGATGGTTTGACTATTGAGTTGCTTTCAAAACATGTAGAAAATGATGTTTTCTCTTGATATTTTAGTTTGTTTATGGACAAAATTTTGGTTTCGTGGAGCTTAAGAGTATGGAAAATTTTATCAAATGAAGGATAGGTCTAAAAGAGAACAATTTCCTAGAGAGGTTATAATAGACTCTAGATGAATAAATCTTAAATCTCATAGTCCGCAAGAACATTTGAAATCTTATCTAAGTTTTTCTTGTATTGAAAAATGTAATTCTCTAAGTTTTAGTTAGATCCTTGTTTAAGTTGTGCTAGTTGGGCATATGAGATATTATAGTCGATGTTGATGGAGAAGTGAGTGAGAAAATAATTGGCCATATATGTGAAAGATACTACTGAATGAACATGTAGGTCATAAAACCAATGCATTGCATAATCATAGAGAATATGAGGGAAAATTTTAGCCAAAAGGATATGATCATCTATAGAATCTAGACAAGAAACATGTAATTCTCAGAGATGCTCTTGTGGTTCACCATGCCCATTGAAAATGGGAAGCTTAGGGGTGAAAATTGGGAGGAAGCGGGTATGTGGAGATAACAGGTGCGAATGGAGTATGTAGCAATAAAGTTGAGTCCAAATATGGATTTTCATAGGAAGTAGCCTGTTGCAATTGATGAATTTGTGCTTGAATCTCTTCATAGAGGGTGGCTAAGTATTGAGTGCCAACGGAGGAAACCTGTCATGTGTGAGAGACAAGAGGTGGTGTGAAGTGATTGGTGGGATAGGCACATAAACTAGGACAATAGATATGGGAGGTAGAGTAAAAGTAGGTGGTTAAGTAGCCATAGAAGTGGAGATAGCCGGATAAATGGTAAGCTCCACAAAATTTGTAGCTTCCTCTTGAGTAATGTCTAAGAGAAAGTCTAAATCTTGGGGATGCTCAGCGATATGATCATTACAAGATTTAATATGTTCCTCAGTAAAGTTGCCAAAAGAGTGAGCCATGGTAAGATGATGATAATATCCATAAACAGAAGGTGGGATCAAAGGATGGGTTCACCTAAATGATTAAACTAAAATGGAATATTCTAGTGTAATCTAATGTTATAGGAGCGGTAAAATAACTGAATGAATGAAGTAATAAAGTATTGATACCCAAGAAATATAAGAAATGAAATGTGAAACCCTAATGTGCAAAGAGGGTTAAGAAGGCCTTAGCTTATTCGATGATGTCGTAAGACTTTGTCATAGTGGAGATTGACTGAACATAAGGAGGAAACCGTCACACATGAGCTTCCAAAAATAAAGATCTGAGCTATCTGATTAGACTGGGGTGCTTGGAGAGGGATAAGGGCATCATGATATGTGTAAATGCTTCAATTACCTCCTGTGAGGTGTCGTAAGATGTTTTCCTATGTTTTTATTTAGTCAAGTGTATGTCACTGCACTTCACTAGATGTCACTATAAACCTGTAATGAAGAATCACCTGTAAAACCCCTGACAAAACATCAAAACCCTAAAAAAATAAAGTTACATATGAATGGGGCAAATTTTCCTCAGATACCAAATTTATGGACTTATCTTTGAGCGCTGCACTACATCTCAGATCCAATGTAGTTCTAGGTGTGTGTGTGTAATTATGCCCTACGTTTCTCTTGTTCCAATTGCACTTTGTGAAGTAGTGAGCAATAATTAGATGTAGAATGTAATAAATGCATGAATGGAAATAATAGCCTCCCCTCCTATGAAGTGTGATGCAGATGAACATGCTTTGTGTGCTTTGTGACGAAGCTAGATAGATGCAAATGTAGTTATAAATGCCTTTGATGGATGCAAAATTAGGTGGAGTTAGCTAGTTCATAGTGCTTCGTCCCTCATTATGGTCACATACCTTTATATTTATATGACTCTCTTGCTTTATTTTCGTAATTAAGCCCAAAAAGTATTACTATCAAAAACCAAGTAAGCTCAATCAGAAATAAAGTTCCTAAAAATTAAGGGCAAAGTATAAGAGGATTAGGGAGCCCAAAGGGAAGAAGGGTACCTAGGGAATCCCAGTCCTGCCTAGGTGCCCCAGTCAGAAATAAGGAAAACACTGTATGAAATTACAGATGAGGGGAAAGTACGGGTATAAGATTGAAAGTAACAACAACGCGCAAAATAAGATGGCCAAATACATGGGTTAATTAGTAATATTTTCCCTCAAGAACCATATTAATAGTAGTATGATACCGGGACTAAATAATTACCAAAAGTGCATGATTTTGTGCCTATAGTACCTTGGGGGAGTTTGAGATTTTTATGTTTTGTCATCAAAGGTTTTTCCATCAATGAAAAATTGGAAGATTGATGGCATTGTGGTTTCATTGATGTCAAAGAATGATGATTTCATTGATGTTAACAATTTATTTAATGTTAAATGAGGTAAGAAGCATGAAGGTTGATTGGTAGTGTCATACCAAGTTGAGTATCTTGTTGAGATTTCATGGTGACTCATGGTTTCTTGAGTAGTATAGTTGTTTTTAGGATTGTTTTAGTGATTTTTAGAGGTATTGATGATTTTTTTGAAGTGTCATGAAGCATGTTAAATGCCATAGTAGGTATGAAACTATGGAAAAGTGATGAAAATTCTAGTTTTGGTGAAGCAATCATGTTTAAGTGGCTTGATTAGGAGGCATAGTCAGTAGAATGAGTTATGATATGATGAAGTAAGGTATATAGCAGCTGGTTATGCATGGTGCAAGCATGCAGAGCATGAGTATGAGGTGTCGAGACACTCATATGTGTCTAAGAGTGCATGTATAGGGTGAAGTCATGTTTTTTAGGTCTACACTATACCTATTCTCAAGCCCTATGTGACCAAAAGGGATTAAATAATATGTTTTAATGATAGGTATGAAAATTTTGTCATTGAAGGATTAGTAGGTTGATATTGAGGTGTGGAACAAGTTTTAGGTTCTAATGTTGAAGATTTTGCAAGTTATCATCTATTTGCTTCTATCGAGATCTTGAAACTGAAAAAAAAATCTAGAAGTTGAATTTATGATCCTTTTTGGCACATGAAACATTTACATGGGAGTGTTCTATCTTTAGTACAAGTGGGGAAGGGTTATAGCTTTTTTTTTGTAGCATTATTTTGAATAATGAGGCCTAGACATTTATGAACAAACTCTAACACCAAAACCACTCTTAAACCCCTTCAAAACCTTGGTTTGATAGTGATGGAGGATATATTGTTGGAAATAACAAAGAATGGATTAGGTGACATAATTTTAATATTGGTTCATCTAGTATACTCACTCATCTTTCTCTAGGTGTCTTTTGTTTAACAACTCATTGAGGAAAAGTGCTTTTATAGGTAAATATTTTGAAGATATTGGTATATCCTTAGAATTTTGCAAAGAATAGAGCAAATAAATTCATGTTAGATGAAGTAAAGGACATGATATATATGTTTTCCTAATATATTTATGATATAGATGTCCTAACCAAGTCTATTTTTCAAGGTTGGTTTTTAGAGTAGTTTGACAGTTATGGTGATCTAGTTACAAAGGTGTTTTTGGGTTTCTCCAGTCTAAGTGACGATGTTGTAATCATTTGGTGATGACCCAGAGGTCATAATATTTCAATTTTTATATCACACATACATGGTGAGGTGATTTGATGAGGTGTTGAATTCAATCTTTGAAGACTAGTTTTGTAGGTCCTAGACTTAATGAAGAAGGTTGCTCTAAATGGAGGTGTTTTTCATGTTGATATGGTTCAAAGATATGAAAGATTCTCTAGGTTTATTGAAGGATTAGATAACATTTCTAAGTTGTCATTAATTTTTTGTAAAGGTTTTCTTTCTCAAGAACATTTTATTTTGGAAAGAAGGTGTTTTGGGTGTAATTAGGCTTCTTGTGTCCTAATGATGGATTTTGGTATGAAGTTGGTATTTCCAACATATATGATTTATAGGATGTTATTAATATTTGTTAAGTATTTTTTCCATATGATGGGATTCCTAGAAATTTTAGGATCGTAAGTCAGGCATACAAAGAAAGTTGAAAAGATCATTTGAGTCAGTTGAGAGTGTAAGGAAAAGTGTGAGCTAGAGGGGTTGTTCCTAAGGTAAAAGAGGTCTTTATGACCATAAATAGAGGTCAGAGAGTGTGTGTAAATGTTCTAGAGTGTGTGAAACTATTGGATAGATAGGTTATCAAGCCTAATCAACTTGGTGAAGAATATCTCAAGCGAGTTGACTTAGAGAGCATATTTTAAGAAGAAAGAAGTAAAGTGAGATTCATTGTGTCGTCATCAGTTCTTTCTAAAACATTTCAGAGGTGAAAATCATATAAGGTGGATTTGGTTTGTGTTGAGTCATCTTGGGGGTTGGCGCTTTCTTGTAAGGTTGTTTCTCTAATAAATCAAGGGGTTGGTGCTCCTTATGGGGTTGGTGCCTAACTAAACCTAAGGGTTGGTGATCCTTGTCTCTTTAGTGCTCAAATAAATTTGATTCATTTCTCTAATAAATATATTTTTTAGTGGATTTTATTCCCCTTGATAATTTCCCACTTACATCTTGTTATCTTATGTTGATATTTTCTCAATTTTTCTTCTATGGTTATGGTTGTTGATGCATGTATGCTTAACTCTTTGAATGGTTAATGGTTATAAATGGCTAAGTGATTAAAAAAATATTATCTATTGATTCCCCCCTCTTAGTGGCTGTTCTTCCAAAATTATCATCTAATACATAATTCCTTCACCTCAATCCTGTTAAATGTGTATTCAGGTTCATGATAGGGAAACTGTAGGGATTTATGGTATCTATCAAGGGAATTAAACTAGATACCACCAAATTCAAATCTGTAATTGAAACTCCTCTTCCATCCAATCTTAAACAACATTTTTTCCTCTAAGGTAAACTTAAATCTATCCATTGCTTCATCTCTTAGTTATCGGATCAATGTTAACCCTATAACCATATTATAAAGGATATCCACTTTAAGTGTAATGATGACTGTCAACGAGATTTTGATTCCCTAAAAAAATACCTCCTATCGTAACCATTGATTACATTACCATGCAAGGGGGAGCCTTTCTATCTATATAGCTAATTTACTAACCATGTTCTATGATCTATGTTATCACATAAAGATTTGAAATGTATGGATCAAGACTTTTATTACATAAGACATACCCTTCATGATAATGAAACCTATTATTCAGAAGTAGAAATGTTTTAGTGTGCCTTATACTTCACATCTTACAAAATTTCTCATTAACTTATTAATCACAAAACTTATGTAGTCACAAACAATAATCCACTAAAATCCATGCAATCTAATCCATATCATAATGATCGTATAACCATATGGATCATGTTCATAACTAGTTTTAAATTGAATACATTTCTAAAAAATCCATCAACGGGTAGGTTATTATAGACCAGCTTGCAAAATATCCTTGTGCTAATAATCAAATATCTTGCAAAACATTTCCTAAAGAATCTTTCAACGCTCTCAATCATGATAAAAATCCTATGAAAATGACCTTATTCTTTGATGCGTGTAAATGCAGAAAAGTGGGTTTCTATTTTAGTCATAATACCTCCTTAGGGAACTCATATTACTTTATCCTTCAAATTAAATTTCAATTACACAAATAACATGACAAAATATGAATCCATCATCATGGGAATTTAAATCACCACATTTCTTGGTGTAGGAATCTTTGACATCTACGACAATTCCCTGTTTTTCATAAAATCAAATCAAATAAATGTATCAGTATTAAAAAAAATATTTCAGAAATATAAAGTTATCATCAAAACTATCTTGAAGATCTTTAATCATTATTAAATCTAAACTACTCCATGCTCATCCAATAAATTTATAGTCACTATGGAATCTCTTACATCCCTCATTCCTTTATCTCCAGATGTTTTGAAACTCTTTGTTGTTATACATAAACTTGATCAACCATCTTATACCAACATTGAGCTTCCTACCATCAATCATATAGATGATAGCCAATCTGAAATTTGGTATAGTCAAATAGACGACTATCTTTCAACAAGAAAAATATCATCGGATATATCATGAAATGGTAAGAGGTCCTTCAAAAAATGTGCATCCCACTATGTGATATTAGGGGGTATCCTTTACAAGAGAGGTTTTTAAGACATTCTCCTTTGATGTCTTAAATTTCTAGAGGCTCACAAAGATATTCAATAATTCCACGATGGAATATGCGGAGGTAACTTTAACAACTTATCCATTTCTAAAAAAATATTACGAATGAGTTACTATTACCCTACGTTGAACTACAATCATTGTGACTATGTCAAGAAGTGCATAAAATTTCAATGACACTCTAGTCTCTCACACATATCTAGTCATTCCCTTCAACTAACTCAATATTTATGGAATTTTTCACAATGGGGACTCAATCCTATCAGTCTCATTAACCCTCGATCATCCCTAAGATATAATTCCATCATCACAACCACTGAATATTTAAAAAAAGGGTGGAATATATCTCTCTTATCTCCACTAAATTTGATAAAATCATCAATTTCATCCATCATCACAACATTTTTCGCTTTAACATCCCTCATAAAATAATCACAAACAACGATAAATCGTTTAAAAATAATAAAGTTTTTTTTATTAAAGGAAAATAGTTTTGAAGGGACTATACCCCGTTACAAAAAATTCTCAACAACCAGATCAACATGAAAAAGAAGAAAAATAGGATCTGAATCTAGATGTTATAATAAGTTCAACATTAGTCAAAAGAGAAGATACTAATAAAAATCAAGATAGGTACATAACTGCAACTAAACAACAAAAAAACAAACATACTATTAGAAACAAAATAACAACTTGAACACCTCTAGCCTGCCTAGGAGGTAATATTTCTTTGAAGCCCTTTCAATCCTTGATTTGATCATCTATAGGGAGGTAAAAATTACCAAAGTGGTGATATGTGTTGGATCATTAACGTTCATCTATGAGATGACCTTATTTCTCTCCTTATCTGTACCCCAAATATCCTTAGAGACTCCACTCAACATTGTGATGCTTCTAACATATTGTTCAAGAAACTCACTTATAGCTTTGAAGATGGCCATATTGTGATCATGTCTATCCTTATACCTCCCTAGTCTATTATCTAGGGAGTTCAATTTTTTGTATATTTCTTCAGTCTGATATGTGCGAAAACATGCATCCTCATTCATCTTTCTTTTCCACTTTTGATTATTTAACTAATACATCTATTTATTAATACTTTCTACCTCATTTTCCATCATTTACATTCTAAGGATAATATTTTCCCTCTCCTGTTGAGAAGCATTGTCCTTCCCTACATTACCGATTTGTAAAATATTGTGAACCATTTCTATATCCTTGTTACTTCAAAAGACATGGCCAGAGGGAGGTGGGGTCACTTTGTGGGGTGCATGGTTCTTAGCCTTGAAATTTCTGATATTGGAAGAGGTGGTTGGGTTAGAAGTGGGAGTAATGTGAATGGGAATGGGAGGAGCATCGGGGGAAATAATAATGGTTGTAAATTTGATGAGACAATGCTTATGAAGGAGAAAGATGAGCCCTTGGTGGAGGGGGATGGCCCTATTATTATTTTGAAAGTCTACAATGGAGCGTTCCAAAGAATTCAAGAGATAGTGTGGGAAGAAAACAACAATATTTCTCCTTAAGTGATTGAGGAATACCAAGTGTTTTCTGGGGACAATAATATAACGATCTTCAAGAGAGATAAACCGCACCATCAGTTCGGTAATTTCATCGAAGGGTTCCAGAATGGAACCTACCTTAATACCATTTGTAACAAAGATGATCTCCTCCCATACGTCAGCAAACTTCTTCGCTTCAACATTTTTGTCAACCCTTTTGCTGAAAAATTGGATGCCATCCAAAGCTAGACCAATAACCTCTACAATTAGCTCCTTATTCATCAACACTCTTTTCCCTCCATATTTAACCTTCATGTCCTTCTAATATGTGGAAAAATGCACCGAAATGTGTTGATCACGACCTTGGATTTTCTTGATAAAGCTGAAGATTCCCCCCATTTGAAGATAATTCCACAACTCATCGTTATCCTTCCAAGTGGGATCACAGCTGGGCTCTAATTGACATAGAGCTCCCCTCATATTTTTTCCTCTGCTATTTCTATGATTACCTTGCTGAAAACCACCTATGAAAAGGTTGTTTTTGTTTTAACTATACCAATTTTTAAGCATCCAACTGCAAGTCTGAGGAGCATGGAAAATTTGATGGTAGTAACTAACATTACTCCTCTCACATGTGTCATCTTTCTTATCCATTGAATCCCATGCAATCTCATTAGAGATTCTATATAAGATGTGAATGTTCATAATTTTCCTCAGTAATACCATTCTTTACTTCTGTGGGGGTGTTTTTTTCACTATCCCAAGTGGTGAAATTATTATTGGTACCATAATTAGGGAAGGTGTCCACCACCTTGTTGCCCTCTCTATATGTATGACCAATTTTAATATTTTTGAAGGTATGGCATATATTAATAGATTCTTAAATGAAATCTTTAATAGTTTGAATTGTAGGGTGTATCTGATTAAGAAGATTTAAAATATTCAAGGAATCACCTTCAACAATGATGTTTTAAATATTGTAATCCTTAACAAGTCTTAGACCCCATAATGTTGATAAAGCTTCAACATAGTGATTGGTATGATTACCCATTTTTCCAGCATAAGAAGTAACTAAACAAACCTTTATTACCCATTCCTCCACCAACAGTTGTCCCTGGTTTTCCCTTAGAGACTCCATAAAAATTGATTTTATACCAAGATTTTGGAGGAGGGATCTAATGAATTGAAGACCTATCAATATTTGACGTTCTTCATTTCTGAACATTTTTAATATCAATCTTCCAATTTCAGAGAATAAATTCTTCATCTTCAGGATATTTCTTGTTCTTAGGAGGTTTAAATATTTCAATATTGTATTTAATTGCATTACCAATCTTAGTAAATATTTTCTTCCATGGTTGTCTTCTATTTCTAAAAATTATGTCATTTATGCATTTCCAAATTCTCCATATAATATGGGGCATTACCAGTTTCCAAAGTCTCCTAACAATACAATGTTTAAAAGGAGGATCCCACTAAATCCGATATTGAAGAAATTCCTTTGGCACTGTCCAAAAAACATAACTCTAGATCTTTGAAGCGTACTCACGATGTAAAAAAAATGCTTGATGTCCTCAACCTCTTTTTTACATAAGCAACACATATTTGGAGTTATAAAGCCTCTCTTGATAAGGTTTTCATTTGTGAGTATTCTTCCTCTAAGAACAAGCCAAAAGAAGAAATTGATTTTAGGAGTTAGCTCTGGCATCCAAATCTTGCTCCATTTGAAATCAAAATGAATGTTTTCAAAATTGGAATTGTATCCAAATTTGACAGTGTATTCCTCATCACACAAATTGTTCCAAACAAGTTCATCCTTAACATCAATTTGATTTAGGGGTATGTTATCTAGCTGCACTTGAAGTGAGGAGATTATGAGATTTATCTCATCCCTTTTCACCTTAAGTTGCTTCCAAAATTTTCTATTACCCTCCATTTCAATGTAGAATTTAAATTTAGTTCCATACTTTTTCTCCAAAATATCTTTGATAGAACCAAATTTATCATTTAGACTAAAGCTATTCCAGTTATCACTCAAAAATTGAATATTCTTGCCATTTCCCACTTTCCATTTACAACCTTCTTTGATGAAATTCCTGATTTGTATCAAATTATTCCAAACAATAAAACCTTGAGGTAGCTGGCCATCATGAAGGAAAGAAGTTACTATTTGTTGAGATAGATATTTAGCCTTAATTAAATCAATCCAAGGTTTCTCTTCAGTAAGCATTCTCCAACCCATTTTTGCAATCAAGGCATATTTATTTTTCTAATATCCTTTATTCCTAGCCCACCAATTCTTTTAAGAGTACATACTTGATCCCAAGCCACTAAGTGGTATCTAAATATTTCCTCGGTTCCCTGCCATAAGAAGTGTTTCTGAATCCTTTAATTTTTTCCCTAAAGACAACAGGAATGTTGTATAGAGACATAATGTAAATAGGTAGATTTTGTAGAGTGCTTTTGATTAGCAGACATTTTCTAGCACTAGAAAGTATGGCCCCTTTCCAACCAACTATTTTCTTTTGAAATATTTCAAGTAAACCATTCCAAACCATGGTAGAAATTTCAAAAACTCATTGATACTTATAATATCAAATTAATATTCTCCACACCATAATATATACTAATACACAATCTAAAGCATCTAATTTAAAACCCTTAACAAAATCTGTACCAAAATTGTGAATCACATTGGTAAAGATTGACACCTTCAAATTCACTTTGTACTATTGAATTATTAGATTACCATTCGAACTTCTACAAATCTGACCCCTTTCTCTCTAGTATATAAGACCAAAGTTGTTCTCCCACTTGAAGTACATATTCCATCCTTACGTGTTTCTCTTAAATATTTCATCCACGAGGAAGAATATACTCAACGACTCCTATCATAACTTGAATTGTTAGATGAACGACAACTAACCAGCCTCAAACATATCAATATATATGAATAATGAATTAAGCATGCATATAAATAACATCTCAAAGAACATGATTTCAATATTAGTGATCTTGTCCTTAAGAAAAATCAACACATCACAGATATGGAAAGGGTAAACGTGGTAAGTTTTCTCCAAACATTATTTTAGACCATATATCATCACTTACAAATATAGATCTGAGGCCTGTCGCTTCGCCTCTCTTGATGGTAAACTTGAAAAGGTGAATCTTAATGCCTTGCACTTGTGACCCTTATTATGTTAGCATATCTACATGCAAGACCTTAGTCAAACTAAAATCCACCATTCTCGACATCCACATTATTTCTTTACCCTAGTAATGATTTGGAATTATGTGGTCTTTCGTCATTATATCCACTATGACCTTAAATATGGGCACCACGACCCTGCTCATAACATATTCCACATGGATGTGCATACTTAAAAAATAGTGAAGGACCTCATACTCATTACTTCCTTACTTCACCATATACAATGAAAACCAACATGCCTAGGGTATGCATGTTATATTGTATATCGAACACACACTCCTTGAGTATTCTATTAGACTTAACCCTAATCAAAACTACTACGGGATGAAAATAATATTATACACTATCACTATCAAAATTCAAATATTATCATAGACCATTCCCTTTAAGGAAGAATAGTCAAATCTAACAAAAAATCCACATACATGGCGAAAATTTGAAATCTTCCCAAATTGATCATCTTTCTAAAACATGTTTAAAATATTCTCTTAATACCAGGAAAGCTTCCCACATTGATCATATTTCCATTAAAGATGCAATCTTCCTATATTTATTATCTCACATGAAATACTAATCAAAATAGAGCTAGGGTAAAGCTTATAACCTCCAAAGGAGAATTCATTTCCTTATACATGATATGTGCAAATACTAAACATATTAGACATTGACTATTGTGGCAGCTATGTTCTTGGGTGTTCTGCCATAGGTTTCTTGTTGGGTGTTACCCCATCCAATCATGGCATGAATGAGTTCCTTAACTTCTGCTACTGACTTACATTCAATTCTGTAGAAGTTAGGCTGCAGTGTTTGGATTCTAGTGGCTGCTTGGAAGCCTGGAGTACTAGATTCTCCCATTTGTTCATCAAAGACAGGAGGTTGAAACTGTGGATCCTCTATATGGGATTCAGTACCTTCTATACTTAACATGTTAACCTCTTTATCCTTGAAAAATAGAGGTTTGTACTCTTCTAGTACTTCCTTATAAGACTTCTTAGGAGAAGGATTGGCTAGTTGTTGAACTTCAGACCAAGATACAGCCTTAGTCCAATCTCCTTCTTTTCTGGGAGTCATTTTATGACTCAGTTCTTCAATCCTTGGAAGGATTTTTGGAAGCTCATGAGACAGACACTTTTGTATCTCGTCTATCCGGGAATGAGTCTTCTCATTCTCATCCTGCAATTGTGAGATGCCTGATTCAATAATCTCATTTGTCTGTGTAGATCTAGAGATGATAGTACTTTTAAGACCGACTGTGTGGTCAACCAATGGCTGCACAAAGTCAGTAACTCTTTGTGATACTGTTTCTGGCAAAATAGTAGAAACATTCTGGACAAGAGTTTCTACCTGTTTTACAGATTTTTCTATACTATCAACTTTTTTATTTAATAGTTGCAGAGCTCCTGCTGTATCTCCCTTTTTTCTTAACTCTATTGCCTTTAGAGTTTTTTCTAGGTTAGAGAGCTTCTCAGAATAAGAACTTACTTCTTCGTGAACAGATAAGAGGGCCTTATTGGTCCAATTCAACATCTTAGAGCTTTCAGAGGGCTCTATCTCTTTGTTCACAGCTCTTTGATACCAGAAGACAGCCTTCTGGGTTTCATCTGGAGAGATCAACTCATGTTGATCTGTAGGAGGGAAAACAGTTCTTGTGCTTGTAGAAGCCATATTGATTGTAGGCCCGTTGACAGGGGCATATTTCTGACTTACTAACTTTTCACAATCTGAACACCATAGAAAGTCAGTAGATGGATCATGAGTCAAAGACTTATGGCTACACAAGAATATTTTTTCTTCTTCTTCTTTCTTCTCTGTCTGTGGATTAGATGTCTCTCCAACAGTGAAGTAAGAAGATGTAGAGGCGGCTGAATTGCTTCTAGGTAATAGCCTCTTAGATGTGCCAACGTCAGAATTTCTTCTGAAGCTGAGCGTTACCTTATCTTTACCCTCTGTAACAGAGGTTGCATTTTCTAGCTTTGGTCTGGATGTCTGAACAAACTTCTTTGCAAGGGTCCATTCTCTAGGGACCTTTATATCAGACCATGATATGAGCTCAGGTTCAATCTTCTGTGTTTCTAAATTCACGTGTGTCACCACGCTACTGCCCTTGGACACGCCATGCTTGACAGCTGGGTTCATGGTATTGACCAGTCTGTAAATGATTTTGTAGTGAATGGCTAGGGGACAAGAACCTACGCGCATATTTAAACCTGTTGTTGCTAGATGTAATTTGAGAACATCCTGTAGAAGGTCATCTTTGGTAAGTGATACAGGATAGTTAGGGAATACCTCAAAAGAGATAGGGCCGTTATGAAGGCTAGTTTGTACAGCTGCTAACAAACTATCTTTAAAATTGTCAAACCTAAGGTCCATCAAACAACATAATATACTGGCATTTAAACCTCTTCTGAACAAGGGTGTTATGCCTATTTGGACACAGCCTACATGGGCAAACTTGTAGGTTGATTGACGTTTTAAGGACTTAATATCAGCTTTATCAATGAGGGGAATGTTATATTCACAATTGTTACTCTGGGCTACCTGAATAACAGACTCTCTGGTCTTAAAGACCGTGGAAGCTAATAACTGAAACCTATTTAGATGGGAATATACCTCATTATAAGATTTCTTAGGAAGTCGCCACTCAGGAGTGGGACTCGACTCATCAATAATATTAATCTCTTCATTTACAGAGAAAACATCAGACAAGTTTATCAAAGGATTGTCTTCAGAATCTACATGGGAAGATCTAGGAGAAAGATCGGCCATTTGGGACTTACAAGCAAGGAAGCAGAGATTGACCAAAATCGTCGGGCAAAAACTCGTCTTACTGTTGCGCCTAACACACGGCGTCTTACGATTGCGATAGCCACACCTGTCAATCTATGGTTGGTAGAAATAGTATCAGAATTTTTGGTGTGTTCGTTAGAAATGGTATCAGAGCTGGTTAAAGAGAATTGGAATTAAGTTATATTCAGAGGAATTTGTCTGAAGTCTGTAGGAGAGTTAAGCCTTGAACAAACTGGCCTTCATAACGGCCCTATCTCTTTTGAGGTATTCCCTAACTATCCTGTATCACTTACCAAAGATGACCTTCTACAGGATGTTCTCAAATTGCATCTAGCAACAACAGGTTTAAATATGCGCGTAGGTTCTTGTCCCCTAGCCATTCACTACAAAATCATTTACAGACTGGTCAATACCATGAACCCAGCTGTAAAGCATGGCGTGTCCAAGGGCAGTAGCGTGGTGACACACGTGAATTTAGAAACACAGAAGATTGAACCTGAGCTCATATCATGGTCTGATATAAAGGTCCCTAGAGAATGGACCCTTGCAAAGAAGTTTGTTCAGACATCCAGACCAAAGCTAGAAAATGCAACCTCTGTTACAGAGGGTAAAGATAAGGTAACGCTTAGCTTCAGAAGAAATTCTGATGTTGGCACATCTAAGAGGCTATTACCTAGAAGCAATTCAGCCACCTCCACATCTTCTTACTTCACTGTTGGAGAGACATCTAATCCACAGACAGAGAAGAAAGAAGAAGAAGAAAAAATATTCTTGTGTAGCCATAAGTCTTTGACTCATGATCCATCTACTGACTTTCTATGGTGTTCTGATTGTGAAAAGTTAGTAAGTCAGAAATATGCCCCTGTCAACGGGCCTACAATCAATATGGTTTCTACAAGCACAAGAACTGTTTTCCCTCCTACAGATCAACATGAGTTGATCTCTCCAGATGAAACCCAGAAGGCTGTCTTCTGGTAACAAAGAGCTGTGAACAAGGAGATAGAGCCCTCTGAGAGCTCTAAGATGTTAAACTGGACCAATAAGGCCCTTTTGTCTGTTCACGAAGAAGTAAGTACTCATTCAGAAAAGCTTGCTAGTCTGGAAAGAACTCTAAGAGCAATAGAGTTAAGAAAGAAGGGAGACACTGCAGGAGCTCTGCAGTTACTAAATAATAAAGTTGATAGTATAGAACAATCTGTTAAAAAAGTAGAAACACTAGTTCAAAATGTTTCTACTGACTTGCCAGAAGCAGTATCTCACAGAGTAACAGATTTTGTACAACCATTAGTAGACCATACCATTGGTCTTAAAAGTACTATCATCTCAAGTTCTACATAGACAAATGAGATTATTGAATCAGGCATCTCACAATTGCAGGATGAGAATGAGAAAACTCATTCCCGGATAGATGAGATACACAAGTATCTGTCACATGAGCTTCCAAGAATCCTTCCACGGATTCAAGAATTGAGTCATCAACTGACTCCTAAAAAAGAAAGAGATTGGAGTAAAGCTGTATCCTGGTCTGAAGTTCAGCAACTAGCCAACCCAACTCCTAAGAAGTCTTATAAGGAAGTACTAGAAGAGTACAAACCTCTATTTTTCAAGGATAAAGAGGTTAACATGTTAAGTATAGAAGGTACTGAATCCCATATAGAGGATCCACAGTTTCAACCTCCTGTCTTTAATGAACAAATGGGAGAATCTAGTACTCCAGGCTTCCAAGCAGCCACTAGAATCCAAACACTACAGCCTAACTTCTACAGAATTGAATGTAAGTCAGTAGCAGAAGTTAAGGAACTTATTCATTCCATGATTGGATGGGGTAACACCCAACAAGAAACTTATGGAAGAACTCCTAAGAACATAGCTGCCACAATAGTCAATGGCTTTGTCGGCATTCTGAAGGAATGGTGGGATCTTCTTCCCAATAAAGCAGAGATTCTAGAAACAGGCTTCACCGGCCTAACAGCGGCCTTGATCAAAGAATTCATCGGCAATATTGACGATGATAAAATGATGAACACAGCGATGTTCCTCCGTGCCCGGTTATGTGATATGACTCGGATCAAAGAATACCAGTGCTTCATGCAGAAGCTTTACTACAGCTCCGGCAACATCAACGACGAGACAATGCGTCTCAGGTACATAGAGTCATTTCCGCCTTTCTTTGCTACTCAATATAGAAGGGCAATGCACGGTATGAAAACTTCTGAACTCAGTTTTGGGCACATTAATCAAATTATAGATCAATGCAATGCTAAAATGTGCAAAGAGAAATGGGAACGCAAACAGGCGTTCAAACACCAGAAAGCTCTGAACAATACTTTTTGTGAACAATATGCACTGGAACCTTTTGGCTGTCCAGATTTAGAAATCCAATCTTCCCGCAAGAAATCTTCTTGTAAAGATTGTCTTTTTTCAAAGGGGAAGGGTGCTTGGCAGCAGAAAAAGAAGAAAAAATACAAAAGGCATAAAGAAAAACACAGAGAGTCAGAGAAGGAAAGACCAGAAAAAGATTTAAATTCAGAAGATATAAGCACCTAGGCAAATCATCAAAGTTCAAGCCTACTTGCTACATCTGCAAAGAGGACCATTATGCAAATCAGTGTCCTCAAAGACATACAGCTAAAGGTAAGGCCAAAGTAAACGCCTTATCCCTCAAAGGCATACATGAAGATGAATATGCTTTTATTTCAGATACTGACAGTCTTTCGTCAGACATATCCTATGCCTCCATAGAAGGTGAACACTGTAATGCAATTCAGCAAGCATCTGAAGACAGTGACAGTACTGAAGACAACGGGTACAGTTCTGTTCCATCTTTTACTCACTTCAGTATTAACATGGTGTCTAACTTTGTTCACCCTATGATACCGCCAAGTGCAGATCTGCTGAGAAGACAAGTAGAGAGTCTCCAGTCAGTTTATGAAAGCTGTCCCCCGTGGGATACAGCTAGAAAACTGTCTTTGAGCAAAGAACTCAGAGATCTATAGGATCGCCTCATCAGACAACAAGAGCTTGAGCAAAGTCAAGCACAAAGTAGAACAGAACAGCAGTCTGATGTTCCTTTTGAAGCATTTCCTATCAGGCCACCTTTCCAGCAGAGGATCCGGCAGAGACAAGTCCCTATCAGAGGCAGGACAGGACCCTGGCGTGGTCGAGGAAGAGGAATCAGTCCTCCAGTATACTCTTCATATGAAACAGGACAATCCTCCATTGATCCAGCTTCAAAAGAGGTTTACAGAACCTGGAGAAGATCCAGGATTGAGCTACTAGAGAAAGTGCTTGCCAATGCCACAGAAGAATACAGCAAGCTGGTAGCAGAAAAAGAAAGTGAAAAGAAAGATTCTGAAGAGAATCTTGAAGAAACATACCAGAATCTGGCTGGACAAAAAGATCAATCAGATCAGGCAAAGGTATGTACTCTAAGTTGCACCCAGAATCCGTTCATTGCAATAACTATATGCATCCCGCATATTAAGCCATATGTTCTTGATGCTATGATTGATACGGGTGCTGAAATAAGCTTAATCAGACAATATGCCATTCCCAGTGACTGTTGGGTTAATACCCACACAAAGATCAAGTTTGATAAACGGGAAGTTGTCTGTAAATTCATGGCAAAAGTCAAAATAGATGTTGAAGGTAATTCTATTGAATTAGAATTCTATCAACATAATATGGAGAACTATGACTGTCTTCTTGGAGTTGATTTTCTTCAGAAATGTCATACATTCAGCATCTCCCAAGACTTCATAATGTTGTTTCAGCCTCCTGTTCATATTCCCAGGACATATTCATTTCAGTCCATAGTTCCTTTGCCACAGAAAGTAAAGACTGTTAACAATGCCTGGATACATAAATCTATTTCTAACTGTTCTGTCAGTATTGATGAAATAGTATCCAAGATAAAGCAAAATGTATGTAGTGAAGATCCACATGCTTTTGTTAACAGGAAGAAACATTATCGCTCACTAGATCTGCAGCTAGTCAAGGACAGCAATGGAAATGAGGTCGTGCCAAAGTTCAAGGCACATCACAGAGGTATGCCTCCTGCAGAAAGGAAAGAATGCCAAGGCGAAATCCAGAAATTACTCAAAGCTGGATTTATTCAAGAATCCAATTCGCCCTGGTCTTGCACTGCCTTTTATGTTAATAAAAGGAGTGAGCAGCTGAGAAATAAGAAGAGGTTAGTAGTGGACTACAAGCCACTCAACAAATTCATTGCTGCTGTACAACACCCAATACCTGCCAAGGATGATATCCTCAGAAGAATCAAAGGATCGAATCTAAAAAATGTTCAAATTTAAATCCCCCTGTAACATATATCATGATCATAACAACATCTCCATATAACCCCATGATAGGTGCTCCTCAGCTCATCTCATCAATCAAAATAATCATCTGACAACTCAGAGATACTCTCACCCACCACCTTGAAAAGGTAGCCGTAGGATCCTTACATCCTCTACGGTAATATTCATATCTCCTATCGGTAACTAAAATGTCACTTTGGTGGCATCCCATTTCTCTAGTAAGGCAACCATCATCTCTAGATCATGATGGACATGTTGTTAATAGTGTAATCCACCTAACCCCAACAACTTTAGAATCTCCCAATCACTATCCCCCATGTACTTGAAAAATCACTTCACCATCTCAAATCCCAAAACAATTTTTTTTCATGTAACCGCTCTAGAATATCCAACATTGCAAAATTAAAGTCACATATAATCCATATCTCCACCTTGAGAAACACTCTTTCCCTCATTGGTAAGCATCTGTTTTCTTGTATCCACAAAAACATAAAAGTAAATTATTAGGCACAACAATATAAAAATAAACATTTTTTTTCAAAATATGTGAAATTATCATCAATCCATATAGATCAGTATCGATCCTTGTAATCGGTGTAGATCCTATATCCTATTATAGTACACACACACACACACACACACACACACACACACACACACATCTGTGTGTGTGTGTGTGTATGTATGTGTCTGTGTATGTGTGTGTGTATGCATGTATGTATGTATATACTCAAAAATAAAAAAAAAGAACATACATCTAATTTGGATGGTTGTTATCTCCTCTGTCCACTCGAGCTAGCCTCCACCTCTAAAAATAGAAAATATCATAAATTTATAGAAAATTAGCAAAGTAAAAATGATGAGCACATTGACCTCTCAAGATTATCCAAACTTGATATATAGGATTCCTAACCTGATTAGTGTTGATTTCTAATTGGTGTCAATTCCTTTTGAATCGATATTGATTCTTTAAAATGACATCATCTCCTTATAAATTACACACTTTTAAAGTTTGACCTTATGGTTTACCTCAAAAACCTTTAACAAATCCAAAATTATATCCCATACAATTACAATAATGTTTTGTTGGGGTTGATAATGTCAAGTTGGATAACATTTGATAGACCCCTACTTACGAAAATTTATTAAAAAAATTATTTAATAAAATTAGTCGGTCTTCATAGCTTTGAAAGAGTGAAACAGTATGACTGTTCACCCATCTTATATATATGATGATCCCTCATGGGATTTATATATACATATATCAATTATACACTAACTTAAAGATAATGCTCAAGCTTTTTATGTAACTGAATTATATAATTGCAAAGACACTGGTATGTAATTATCTCTGTGAGACAGTGCTTTATCAGTGGCATTTTTTCCTTTAGGTTTCCCCACTTAAATATGGTGTCTTCTCTCTCTTTTAATTTCCTATTATTTTCTTTATCTTATGTTACTTATACTCTATAATTTACTATTTTTAACAAGCTAAATATGTGTTTATTTTAACTGTACATCATAATCTATAATCTCTAGCATTTTAATGGTGGATCTATAATTGGTTAATTACAATTATCATCATTTTCACAACATGGTATCAAAGCTTGTGATTATGCATGTGTAGGATTGATTTGGGATCTTTTAATTTTCTTGGGTGAAGAAGCTTGAAGTTTATTTACAAATCTACGAAGCACTAATTGTTGCGTAATCGTCTTGAAGCTAATCAGGTTTAAAATTCCATTTCCTACCCAAATAGTTTTTGAAAATATTGGTTAAATGGTTTTTTAGATCTTGTTTGAGAAATTTATTGCCTAGATATATATTTATGCATCTTGATTTAGTCCTTTGCAGTTTACAGATGTTATCTACGAGTCTTCTAAAAGTTTTTTACTCCGTTTATAATGGTTGGAGATATTTTTGTTTATGAATTCAAAATATATCTTTAGATCCAGTTAGTTAAGAGTATTTAAATCCACCCTGTCTTGTTAAATCTTTATTTTTTTTAGATTTGTTTTTTGTTAAGCTCGTTCCAATAATTAAGTCCCAAGTGGCTTCGATGTGTTAGGATTTAATAGATCTTTTCATTTTTTGAAAATTTCTCCTATTGCGAAGCTTGATCCAATCATTTTGTGCCATCTTGATTTGCATTGTCATTATTTTATAAATATTTCATTTTTTTAGTCCCATTCCAATCATCAAGTGCCAAGTGACTTCGTAGTGACAAGTTTTAATAGATATATTTTTTTCTGCAAGGTTATATTATTGCAAAGCTTGATCCAATCATTTTGTGCTAGTTGGCTTTGCATTTTAAGTATTTTTATATATCTTTAATTTTTTGCAAAATTTGAGCCAATTAAAAGGATACATCTTAATTTGTATTGTCATTTTTTTGTTTATCTGATTGTCAGTTACAAAACATGAGCCAATAAGGGATTTACACATTTTTCGCATTGTGAGACTTGGGTTAGCTTTCCTCCGTCCTTTACGAAATTCAATCCAATGAGAAATCTCTAAGTCGCTTAATATTTTATGTTGTCATACTTTTGTAGATTGTTTATGTCTCTATGAAATTTGAGCCAATAGGTTTACTCCTAGTAGCTCCATATTTTTCTCTCTTAGTATTGTTTTTTTCTTTCTTCTGACATATGCAAAATTTGACTTAATAGAAACGTGCCAAGTCTTTTCTATTTTGCAGTTTTAGTCTTTTATTAGCATCCTATGTCATATGCGAAGGTTCAGATAATATATGGGCTCCAAGTATCTTCACATTTCATAAGTTTCAACTATTTTTATCGTGGCAGTGGATTATCCAATAAGAATTAGCCACAATTTCACATTTTTTAGTCTTTGTTAGACTTGTGAAAAGCAATCCATTAAGAAGGCTCCACGGGTGTACAATTTTCTTTAGTAATTTTGGTAGCACTATGAAGTACAGACCAATTTTATTTACACATGTATTTTAAGTTTTTGTTGTTTCAATCTTCACAAGCATCCGTCTTTATCTTTTGGGGTGTCAATCTATTCTTTATCTTCTCCATTAAGATTGTGACATTTCTCATTTGATTTTAGACCTGAACACTATTTTAAAGTTTGGTTTATTTTGGGGACTTTAAGTCCACCCAAGGAAACCTATTTAAAGTTCTATGGAAAGTCATCTAGTTTCTTTTTCTATAGTTGGATTTTTGACAAGTGGCTTTTTTTACTAAGACTTTGCTTTCACATTTTGTGTGTATTGTGCTAGATTGTGAAAAGAGATCCAATAAATTAATGACATGTGTTGTTGATTTTTCAGTCAATTTTTTCTATTAAGCACTGTAAAGTGCGAGCTAATAGAAAAGAGACACATGTATTTATCTTTTCACGGTGTCATAAAATTATCTATTGCCACAAGTTTCATTGTTTTTTCCTCACTTTTTTATAAATATTTCAGACCCGATAAGGAATTTATTTAATTTAATTAAGACATCGTGTCTATGAGAGGATCTATTAATTAATTAACTAGTTAATTAATTAGTCAATTAAAATGCTTTTTCAATTAATTATCTTTTAAGGACTGTATCTCAACTCAGTCCAAAATTGGTTAGCTCATTTCTAAACTCAATCAAAGCGAGTTATTGGTAATTCATCCTGATATTTTTGCATTAGTTTAACTGATAAGATGTGTAACTTGTTTTTTGTGTTTGTTTGGCGTTCTTGATTCATATTTTTAGATATATTTTCCTCCATTCCCCTCTAAGCATTAAAAATGGCTATTTCTAATTGTTTTTTTATGGATAAGTCTCAGTAATTGAATGGAACAAATTATAGCATTTAGAGAGTTTGATTGAAAGCATTTTTTATGGTTAGGAAGCTATGGGATCTTGTGAATGGTGTGGAAAAATGACCCACTAGTAGACAAAAAAACCCCTAAAATCCTTAGCTCCTTCTCTCAGAGATCACAAGAAGCTATGTCCATCCTTTTGCAAAGCATAAAAGATGATTTTTTTATGTATATAGGTCATGTGGACTCAACTATTAATGCTTGGAAGAGATTATAGACTATGTATGAAGGTAGTCGTTTATCTAAGATAATTAAGCTAGCCTTAGAGATGTTTTCAACTTCTATGAAAGGGGATGAGAAAATAGTTAATTATTTAACTATAATTGGGAACACTAAGGCTCAATTAGATGGTTGTAAATGTGAATTATTTCAAGGTAATATTTATTACTTCATTATTCAAATAAATATTTATGAAAAGTTCAAAAACTATATCTCTATTCTTAACTAAAAATATTAGAATGAAAATGATCTACCTGATTTGGATACTCTGTCTTTTCTGTTAATTCAAGAAGAGTGTGTAATGGATAATTTTCATTCAAAAGATACTTCTTCTCAAGAATTTTTCTCTCAGAATCATAATCCTTCTCATAATAGGAGTAATAGTAATCCTAATTATAATTATAATACCATATCTATATTTAAAGAAAATCCTAAGAGTAATTTTTCTAAGTACAGTCATAACTTTAAAGTCAAATTTAATGGAAATTGCAAGAAGTGTGGAAAATTTAGGCATAAACAGTATTATTATAGAGTAAAAATTAACAAATCAGCTAATAATTCTAGAAATAACAAGGCTAATACTCAAAATAAAGATTAGAAGCAAAATCATACTAATGTTGATAAGAAATCTATTTCCCTATATACTTACCTTTCAGTTTCAAATGAAAATGAATGGATTATAGATAGTGGTGCCTCTAGGTACATGTCTTGCACTCATGGTATCCTCTTAGATGTAGTTAAATATGAGGAGAATATCTATCTAGGAGATAACTCCATCATTAGATGTGAAATTTGTGGGAATGTTAAATTGTAAAATAGTGTAATTAGGAAAGTCTTGTATGCTCGTCAACTGAAAAAAAATCTTGTCTTTCTCTTAGCTGACTGAAGAAAATTGTATTTTTTTTTGTTTCAAGAAAAGTGGTATGTAAAATATAAGTTTAGTAATATTATTGCTTCTGGTATTCATAAAAATGGCTTATATATCTTTGATGATTTTGTGTCTGAGTATTGTTTTTCTTCATCTTCTAGAAATGATATTCAACTTTGGGATGAAAGAATATGTCATGTAAATTTCAGAAACTTGTATGAAAAGTCTAGAATAAATCTTGTTGTTGGTATTTTAAAGATTAAGTCAGATCATGAAACATGTGAAAGTTTCCTATGTGGTAAATAATATGTTGAACCATTTTTAAAAAATAATGATTCTAATTCTTCTCAGTTATTATAATTGATTCATAGTGATGTAAGATGACCTCTTGAAGTTCCTTCTCTCAGTGGTTCCTTATGTGTTGTTTCCTTCATTGATGAATTCTATCAAATGACTTGGTTTTATTTCATTAAGAAAAAGTTTGATATCTTGTATAAGTTATAGGAATTTAAAGCTTTAGTTGACATTCTCCTAATATGAAAATTAAAAGAAATAGGATTGATAATGGAGGTGAATATGTCAACAAAGAGTTTGATGAGTTCTATGTGTCATATGGGATTCAAATATATTTTACTACTCCCTATTACCCTCAACAAAATGGCATTCTAGAAAGGAAGAATAAGAAATTATTAGAAATGGATAGGACTATGATTCATACATCCAATGCACCTAGTTTTTTATGTGAAGAAGCCATGAACACTATTGTCTATATTATTAATAGAGTGCATACTAAATCTCTTCATCAAGATACTCCTCATGAAGTATGGACAAAGAAAAAACAAGATATTTCTCATCTAAAAATATTTGGTAGTCCTACTTCTATCTTAATTCCAAAGGATAAAAAGAAGAACCTTGATCCAACCTCCTATTCATGTATTTTTTTTGCTATGGTTGTAGAACTAAAGGTTTAAGAGACTATAATACTTTCAAGAATGACATAGTAGAAAACACGAATGTTCTTGTCTTGGAAAAGAAATTTTGTGATGCTTCTAGTGAACCCTTATTTTCCTCTCCTGAGATAGAGCTTGATAATCCTTCTCCTAAAATTATGGAAAAAAAAGTTAAAGGGGGTACTTATCCTAATCTAGTTATGATAGATATTTGTAAGGAGTCATAACAAGCCTTATTGCATCTTAAGATTCCTAAATGGGCTCAAAATCTAGTTAAGGAGTCTAATCCTGTTAGTCTTAGAAAGGTAACTCATACTCAACATTCTTATCATGCCCTGATGACCCTCTATGATAATTAACCACAATATTTTGAAGAATCCTATCAAGATGATAGATGAATTCAAGCTATGAAAGATGAATACAATGTTTTGTTTAAAATTAGCACTTGGGAACTAGTCCCTTCTCCTTCTGAGAGAATCATTGTAGGATCTAGGTGGTTGTACAAGATCAAGTATAAATCTGTAGGAGAAATTGACAAGTTCAAGGAAATTCTGGTAGCTCATGGTTTCACTCAAAAACCTAGTCTTGACTATGTTGATACTTTTTATCCTGTAGCTGAGACGAGTAATGTTAGAGTTCTTATAGGTTTGGCTGCTAAATATGGTTAAGAGATTCACCAAATGGATGTTAAAAATGATTTTGTAAATGGCGACTTAAAAGAATAAATCCACATGATTCAGCCTATAGGTTTTGAAGAACCTGGTAAGGAACTATATCTCTGTAAGATGAAAAATTCTTTGTATGGTATTAAGCAATCTCCTAGAGCTTGGTATGCTAAAATTAACAGTTTCTTTCATGATATTGGTTTCACTAACTATTGTTCTGATAATGATTTATTTTTTAAGTTTGAAAGAAATCATATTATCATTATTTTCTTGTACGTAGATGATCTTTTGATTACTAATAGTGATAGAATTGTAATTGTTAGAATCAAATAAAGGCTAAAGCAATGTTTTGAAATGACAAATTTAGGTTTGCCAAATCATTTTATTAGTAGAGTTGTATTTCGAATCATAAGTATATTGTTGCATCTCAATCTCAGTATGTTTTGAATATACTTAGAAGATTTACCATGATTGAGTGTAAGCCTATTGTCATTCCTATTGAAGTGGGTGTTAAGTTAGATCATAAACCTCCTTGTTCTATATTTGATCCTACTCTGTATAGATATCTAGTTGGTAGTTTAATTTATTTGACTATTACTAGACCTAATATCTCATATACAGTAGGAGTAGTTTCAAGATTTATGTAGGATCCTTACAAGGATCATTAGAAAATGGAAAAAATAATTTTGAAATATATTAAAGGAATAATTAATTATGGTTTGTTTTATTCATCTTCTAATGATGTACAATTATTTATCTATTGTGATTTTGATCATGCTTGTGATGCTGTAGATAGAAATTCTACTTCTGGATATGTTTTCAAGTTGGGTGCAGGTGAAATCACTTAGTGTAGTAAGAACCAACTAAAATTTTTTATCTCTTCTACTGAAGCAAAGTATATAAGTGTTATGAAATCTGAAAAGGAAGCTAGGTGGTTAAAAAGAATGTTGGATGAACTACACATGGGCGTATAAGGGAAAACTAATCTTCTACGTGATAACCAAAGTTTCATTGATCTTACAAAGAATCTAGTTCAACATAAAAAGACCAAGCATATTGAATTTCATATGCTCTTTATTCGAGAAAAAGTCCTGAATGGTGATATTGTACTCAAGTTCTATTCTATTGAAGATCAAGTTGAAGATATCATCACCAAGAAATTATGTGTTGTGAATTTTTGAAAGATTTGTTAGGAATTAGTATTTACATTGTGTAAGATAATAATTATGTTGGTAATTATTATTATATATTTTAATATGTTATTAATATATTATTGTTATATAAACAATAATATATTATTGGTGTTGAGTTGTGTATTGTTACGGGAGTAATAATCACAACTAAATAGTGTTAATTGTTATAACACCTCCCTATTTTGTTGGAGGTTTTTTTGGCTGTGTATATGGCTATATAATAGCCACATGTATCTAAACATCCATAGAGAAGAATATTATACTATATTTGTGTTGAACTCCATTAATTGAGTAAAACCTATGATAAAGCTCTTGTAATACCAATCATTGGTATCAGAGCGAGATGTTTTAATTGTGGAGGGGCGATTCATTTGCTTGATTGCCCTGATAATGAGGATTTAATTTTATGCATGGGCAGTTAATCTAGAATATCATATTTATTCTCCTTGTTGCTCAGATCTGGTTTTTTGGCATTCATGTTTTGACCACGTAGAGATTTTCAAAAGGTTGTTGCTTCAAACAGATTTCATATTTGTTTGGATTTCACTAAATTGGTTGTTTTTGCTGTCCAAGGGAACGTTTTATTTATTGAATTTGCGTCACTTATAGTCCTGATGGTAACTGCCTCCCAAATGCAGTCCTAACTGTTCAGTGCTTCCCACTCGTGGAACTATATCAGAGTGACATCATTATCATAGATATGTTATATTTGAGTGCTATTCAAATCTTCCTCGAGTTGTTGGAGAAGTGACTTTGTGATCTATATTAATTTGGTGGTGCGTGAATGATTTGATTGATATTGTTTTGTATCTCAGCTATGCCTATTCAAATTTTTCCATTTTTCAAATAAATTTCTATGATATTGGAGGTCCTTAACCGTGTCACTCCTTGGGATTTTTGTTTAGAAATCTTCCAATATGCATTAAATATTTGAACGACATAGTTTAAATCGTGAGCTTAGCATGCACAGTCTATAACCACGTGGAACAACGTCTAAGGCATTAAATTTATATGCTTTGGTTTTTGCATATATATCAGAGCCAATTAGAATACATGAACACAACCCATAGCTTCGAGTCTTCAAATGGAAAAAAATGTAAAAGTAAAATTCTTATACATATTCACCTGAGTGAATTTTGTTGTGCGACTCCCAATCTTGCGGGTTGAATTGAATGAATGCATGCCGGCTGTCAGCTTCCCCTTGATCATAGGTGAATTGATAAACACGTGGTCTTTGGTTACCAAATGACAGAGCTACACCAGATTTATCCACACCACAGGTCCATGCATGGTGCACCATCAAATTTCATCACCTATGGGAAATATCAATGATCGTTGTGCTCCCTATGTAGTTTCTTCCAAGTATGCAAATATACATGAGTTTTTCCAATACAATCGCCAAGCTATCCTTTGATCTGGTTATTCAAAGTCTACGGAAGAAGTAGGTAGTACTTTATTTGTTTAAATTTTGATAGTATTTGGCATACTCTTTCCATATTAAAAGGTCGAGGAAGTGAGAGAGTGAAAAGACTTGTGCAGTTCTATTTGTTTCACTAGATTCTATTTGAAATTTGAGTCATTTTGTTATTTTATTAGTATATGTAAAAATTTTAATCAATAGCTTTTAGCTATATTAAAATTTTAATTATTTGTTAAAAAAGGGTGCATTTTCGGTTGTATCCGACACCTATCTCACAATGGTCAAGAAAAGAAGAAAAAAATGTATTCTTATGGAACCAATTACCATGGAGAGAGACGTAAAAAATATACAAGATCAAGAAAATTCAGCTATGCTAAATTTAGAAGAAGGATATGAAGGTGACAGTGAATTTGAACCACCTAGATCTCTAAAAATAAAAAGGTTAACAACTAAAGAATACAAAGACCATCTTTTACAAAAAATGAGAAGTTCGGAAAAGAAGTCTGAGCACATTTCTTTGACCTAAGCGGTATGTATGATGGAGGAAGGAGGCATCAGAGGAAGGAGGTCAAACAACGACCTCTCGTCAGTCACCAACAACGGGGCTGCACAGAACCTGTGGTGGTATATGTATGGTGTGAGTATATGATTTTCAGTGTGGTTTCCATTTTTTTAGTATTTCTTCTATTGTGTGGTTTTGTAATATGCAAGTTGTGTTTCCTACATAATTCCCTGATGTATAAGCATAGTGGTGAACAGTAGCACCAGAGTAAGTCAGTTCATGGATCTTGAAAGGTTTTTTGGGAGGATCCAAAAAACCACACGAGGTGGATAGTTGATGAGGTTCCTGTCACATCAAGGTTTGTGGTAAGCCTGTTTAAAACCATGGAAGGAGAGAGCCTTTCTTTTGGATCAAGGTCATGAGTCATAGAGTTGGACATGCCACAGGGGTGAGCATACTATTGTTGAGAGTGTGGATGTTTTTCTATCATGTAAACACTAAGGGGGGGAATGTTAGGAATTAGTATTTACATTGTGTAAGATAATAATTACGTTGATAATTATTATTATATAGTTTAATATGTTATTAATATATTATTGTTATATAAACAATAATATATTATTGGTGTTGAGTTGTGTATTGTTACGGGAGTAACAATCACAACTAAATAGTGTTAATTGTTATAACACCTCCCTATTTTGTTGGAGGTTGTTTTGGCTGTGCATATGGCTATATAATAGCCACATGTATCAGAACATCCATAGAGAATAATATTATATTATATCTGTGTTGAACTCCATTAATTGAGTAAAACCTATGATAAAGCTCTTGCAATACCGATCAAGCTTCATGCCTTGTTGGGCTTATCAGAGTTACTATTGAGGAGTAGTGTGCATGATAATGGCACCTCTCAATGGTTTTTGTAAACTTCCAACACTTCCTCCATTTTGTAGTAAGTACATGTCTCACATTATGTGAAGTATCTTGTAAATCTCATCAAATATTTAACTATGGGTATGAATTAGTTTATAAAACGCTCCATTATCTTATGTAAGTGTTCATATGTAAATAACTTGTCTTAAGAATTTATGTATGGGAAGTTTAGTATGATTTCCCTTATCTGCATGTTAGTCAGATTCATTGTTGTTAATTCTTGGATATGTAAATCCTTTTATAGAAAAAGGTAAATTTGGCATGTCTTTTTTTGTTATTCCCACTTAACATTAAGGGGGATTGTTTGATTTGATAATTTCAAGTGGGATATCATTTGATAGACCATTTCTTATGACCCTTTATTAAAAAATTAATTTAATAAACTAATTCGTTCTTCATAGCTTTGAACAAAGTGAAGCAGTATGACTGTTCATCCATCCCATATATATATATATATATATATATATAGGATAATCCCTTGTGGGGTTGATATATACATATATCTATCAGACATTGAATCTAAGCTAATGCTCAAGATTTTTATGTAAGAAAATTATATAATTGCAAATACACTAGTTTGTAATTATCTCTGTGGGACCGAGGAGTGAAGTGTAAGTGTTGCGTTAAAGATATGATTAATTATTAATACATACAATGCTTTATCAGAGGTATTTTTTCCATTGGGTTTCCCCAATTAAATCTGGTGTCTTCTATTTCTTTAACTTTCCTGTTATTTTCTTTAGCTCATATTACTTAAGCTCTTTAATCTTCTATGTTTAACAAGCTAAATCTGTGTTTATTTTAACTATACATGATAATTTATAATCTCTAGAATTTTAATGGTTAATTTTATTTCCCATAATTTCCCCAAAAAATTTATCAATCCACCATAGTTTTTTATCCTCTCAGGAAATTTTCCCTGTTGCTTCTTATGATTCATACGTTTATAAGTTTAGAACCCATTGGTTCCCCTATCACTTGACCTCTTAGTTGCGTAATTACATCTTTGTGGAAATATATTTCATACCAATATTGTGACTCCTAAATCTACCGTGGATTGCATAGCTTCCTGGAACATTTTCCCTTCACTTCCTGCAAGTGATATGTATATTAGTTCCCCTATCACTTGACTTCTTAGTCCCATATTCGCAGCTTTGTGGAAATATATTTCTAGCCCGATCTTGGGGCATTTTAAATTCAACCACATCCATTTCCAAAAGTAATATTACACAAGCGTAGAAACTCCTAGCTTTATTCATTCATCCATTCATTCAATTAGGCGACCATCACATTGTCTTGCAATGGCCCCAGTTTAAGGGGGGTCACTTATCAAATATTAAACAAACTATCTCACACATTTTTTTGAGTGGCTTTTGAATGACATACCAATTGACATAAAGGGGAAAATGTAGACATTGGATCTATGTCACGATAATTCCCACATGTGTGTGTGCACCTTAAAACACCCCTTCATAGTCTCACACAGTCATATTACCCTTCTACCAAATTACATTTAGCATTTTACCACTCATAACAACATTTAACCACAAAACAAACTAAAATAAATAAAAAATAAATAACCTAACCTCCTAACAAACCCCCTACAAGATCAAAACAACCCTAGAGCATCATAAAACCTAAAACCCCCATAAAAGGAAGTTTTTGAAACCAAAATCAATCATTATCCTCGAATTGGATAGAAATCATTGTAGTTTCCCACAATCAATGTCAATTAGTGTGGATCGGTGATGATTCATTGAAACAATGTCAATCCTAGAAAACCTAACTCATACCTTTGTCTAAGGATTAAAAAAAATATGACATCCAACGTTCAAGTTCATAGGTGAGAGGCACAGGCTATTCAACTTCATACATTAAGTAGATAAGAAGCAATAATAACCTTTTTTTGCATTAAACTCCCTTTGATGCAATCTTCATTCACATTCAGTTATCCTAGTTTCATCCTCCAAAAAGGTATGTTGTTTTATTCAAATAAGAAATTGTTTTCCATTATATTTAATCATGTTAATCATAGTATTCATGCTTAAACAATACTTAATACATCATTTATTATCATAGGATTTAAAAACATATTTTGGTCAACTCAGTTTTGATAGCCATTGACATTGATTTCTCAAATCGTTACCGATCCACCAGATTGATGTTGATCCCTTATTTTATTTCCTTGATACATCTTGATATATTTTCCTAATATTTAGTAAATCATGGCTACTCTTCTATTTCTTGTAAGCTCATGTCTCTTTTAGATTACCCTTTTAGGATAAGATTACAAACCTAACACCATTTTCAATCTACAAATTGTGTACTAACAATTTGTGTGGGAATATTCCAACATCAACTACAATCTAAACATATATGTCATTGTCATTACTATTGGTGCTCAAAATTTCACCCGTCCCAAATAAGGATGAATTGGGGATTTGAGGCAAGATGGAACTATCTCTAAGTTGTGGTACTTACACTCGAGACAGACCTCTAGAGAAGTTCCACTTCCTCTACATATTTCTACTAGTAAAAATAGTCATAGGAAGGAAAATTTTGCTACCTTCCACTACTCTAAGATTCCAAGGGACCGGGGTGAGAAGGATATACATAGAAGGTAAATCATATGCTAAAGGGGGTTGATAACACCATAAAGATGGGGATGAACACTCTCAGCTAAGTGAAAACAAGGGAAAATGCGCAAAGGGAGGAAATACATACATGACATAGTCTGAAATAACACTCAAACAATCATTTTCATGGAGAAAAACAAACAAAATTCCTGCAAGAGACATTAAATATTCACAATAGTTCAACAATGAAAAATAAGGAAAGAAGATGTAATCAAATTCTAACTAGGGTAGAGAATAGACACAAAATACAACTTTTATCGCTTCTACGTGATGCAAAATTAATTACAATAGTGAGAGAGGAAAGGATCTACATGAAATGGCTCAAACCTAAGTCATGTGACTTAAAATGCCAAGGAACAATGCTTTGAACAATTCTCTTAATAAAACCAAGAGGGTCTAACCTTTACAACTGAGCAATGTTAATCAATATATAGAAGAAATGGGAAGAGAAGAGGGGGGAAAGAGAGGGAAACTCATATTTTCAAATCCAACCACCAATAACCCACATTAAATTCTTGAAAATGCATTTTTAGCATTGTCATATCCACCTCCATATGTCATCTTAGCTTGTGGAAAAATAAATGAGACAATATCTAATAAAATCTGGATGGTTGAGTTAACTGAATTTGTGCATTAATGGCCTAAATCGTGTTTCCCCATTTCACCAACCAAATCCCACCTAAAATATAATTTTGAAGATTTCTACGTGTATCCCACATCTACATATTTCCAAAAAGACTAAGTCTACCTAAATCTAAGTTATATAGCAGAAGTTATGGCGATTTGAAGATCATTGTACATGATGAACATGTAATAGATGTGACACACTCTTATAATTTGAATAATTCAATTTATTGTCTTTATATTTTGTATTCTTACCATGTGTCATGAATTATTTTGATGAGAGGGTTTGGCACACATCTGACATGTTTTGATAGGTTGCATGTTGTGTAATTTATCTAACAAGTTGACACAAAAGACTTAATGACTGGTGTAGAAGGTTGCAGTTGGCGAGTGTACAATAGAAAGAGGCATAAGAGGGAATAATGTAGAGGTCTACAAGTGTAGGAAAGAGGGTATATGGGAATGGGAAGAAAAGGTGCATATATATAAAGGTATGTAAGCATGCAAGGGTTAAAGGGAGGACATGAAACAAGGATGCCCATAAATAATTACACAAAGTGCACAAAGGTGGAATGCATAAGAGGAATGAGTTCATGCGAGGGGATGTGTGGAACTCAGGAAGGAAGGGAATGCATGGGGAAATCATGCTAGAGACTTAGAAAATATTCAATGAAAGTATGTGGGTGTGTGTAAGGAGATTGAAGCTTCTAGGGAAGGAAAGAGGGTGTGTAAGGAGTGCGCTTAGAGGGGAAATGATAAGAGATAGAAGAATAGAGGAGAATGGAAGAGGCAATTGGAAGGAAGAAAAGAGAAAATAAATCAAAAAAATAAATTGGGAAGGGTATATGAGGATGCATGTGAAGAACTGGAGCCATGTAATGGTGCCAAGGAATGAAACTAGAGTGCGTGTAACCCAAAAAATTGAACACAGAGCCATGATAGAACAAAAATTTGTCTAAATAACCATGGTAGTTATTTTGGAAAATAGTTTGGTGGATTTTGGGGCCATATTCATGATCTATGTAAGAGATCAGTGGCCTTGAAGCATCCATCGGGCATGGAGTAAGCTTAAAAATCATGTTTTGATATGTAACTTGAAGAAATACCCATGAAGTCACTTGGAAAACTATCTGGACTTTTATTAAGAATTTATGAAAGTGTAAATGAGCTGAAAACCTCTTTGAACTTGTAGGAACATGGACTGGCATCCTAGAAGAAACAAAAGAGCATGCATGAGATTCTGTAGAAGGAAATAAGTATGTACAAACAAGACAATGTGCACAGAGCACACTTGGAAGAATAAAAACTACTCTAATATATAAAATGATGCAGAGGGGCTTATGGAAGTGTTTGAGATAAATCCTATGTATTGGGATTGGTATTTCATCTCCATAAATATAAGACAACTTGAAAGATTTAACCTCCTTACAAACAGTTATGACATATAGGCCACTCCAAAGTTCATCAAAATTTGAATGATGAATGGGTTTAGCTCTTTCAACATCCCACTTTAAGACCAAAGAGCCCACTTGGAAAGTCTAGGCTCTAACATTTATATTAAACCAATGCTTGGTTGACCATTTATGTTATTCTAACTTGATCATGGTAGAGTTTATTAATTATTCAAGTTCAACCAACTCTACCATTTTGATCTCTCTTTGGTCTGTGCCATCAAAATTCAATTTTTGGGCCTACTCTAATAAAGACGATTCTAAAGATAAAGGAAGCATGGATTTTGTTCCATAAAGCAATTTGTAAAGTCAAGCACCAATTTCATTTTTCACCATGATTATGTCTACCTAGAGCACGCGAGACCTTTGTGTGCCACTTCCTCTAGTTGATGTTAATTGTTTATTTCATGATTTTGATCAAGTTCTTATTTGTAGACTCTTCCAAACCATTACCTTGAGTGTAGTAATTGGAAGAAGTATTCAAATATATGCCAAGACTAATAGCCCAATCAGAAATATTAATACCAAGGAAGGATTTTGAATTATCCGAGATAATATTTTGAGGGATGCTAAACCTTTTACAATGCCTTCAAGAAGTTAGGGATGACTCACTTAGTTAATTACTTGAGCATGACAACTTTATTCCAACTAGTGAAGTAGACAGTAGTTGTAAAAACCCATTTTTGAAAAACACTTGAAGGTGTGTTGATTATGTTAATGAATTCAAGACCCCATTGTGAAAATTTTTTATCCTCTTGGATTGGTCGAAGTGGAAGCATTATCAATTTCTTCTCTCCTACAAATAAATTACATTCTTTGTATTTCATGACCCACCTATGTGCTTATGTAAATAGGGTAGGAAAAAATTATCCTTCCTTCATGATATTCATTGATATTTCCTTGGTAGAGAAGTGTCCACCAAAGAACCCATTGTGAAATTATGCTAACACTTTCTTGACTTACACGCCATCAACTCATCTCAACAACACACCATCAAGGTTTGTTTTGAAGAGAACAACATTAATCAGTGCATAGGGAATATAATGCAGCCTCATATGTCTTCTCCTTTCTTGAATAAAAACAAAAGGGTATGCACCAGAGGAAAGGAATATTTCCATGTCCATCATCCAACTGTGCATGCTAAGATTTTCATTCTATTCAACTTTAGTGTAGGGGAGCTCTTCATCTAGAAACAAGGAAGTATCTTCACGATTATGTGCATCCTCAACAGTTTGCTTGCATAACGCATTTCCTCTAAAAATATTAGTGGATTTGATAGTCACATCATACTCCATGATCTTTATCACTTATATTTCTCTTTTCTCATTTATTTCTACTCCCATGATTAAGCTCTCATACTAGAGTGTGAAACTAGCACCTTGACATGATTTGTGGAAAGCATACTTTTGAATTTCTTCGTCTCACAAATGATGATGAAGACCTGAATTTTCATGTGACTATAATTCAATTCATAATCCTTAATTTTTTGAATGAAGAAAGCCACTAGATGCTCTAGTCCTTGTTCGTTTCCTTCTTTCAAGACAACAACAACACTAACATAGACTCTATAAGAGAAAGGATGAAATTATTTGTGTAATCTCGATTGATGAGTGTTGGGGTGCAAGAAATTTCTTGCCTGATTTTGTTGTAGATTTCATTTCATTATACTATCTAATTCAAGATTGTGACCTTCTTGAGCATGAGGGTGATAGGCCTAACCAATCTTGAAAATTCAAGAGGGAATATCCTAATGAAGTGTATTTTACCTATGAATGATGGCAAAGCTTTCTTGTGCACTGATAATGAGAGATAAAAGATGGCCGAAACATGCTTAGGATTGAAGGAAAATCCATCTGTAGAGACCAAAAGGCCCAAAAAATTTCCTTGTGTAAAAACAAATTGTACTTCTTGGAGTTACGAGATATCCCAAATTATCTGCATATCTCAAAGACTTTCTCTATATGTATTATGTGATCTATGGTATGCTTTGAGGAGATATTTATGTCAACCAAGAAAACTAGGATGAAATCATTAATATATCCTTTAAAGGAAATGTACATTATTGTCTAGAATGTTGTGACTACATTTGAAAAAAAAGGATTTTTTTATAGGCATATATTCCCCATTTGGCTGTAAATTTGGTTTTGACTTGCTCCTCTTCCTTGACCATGATCTAATTGAATCTTGAGTACCCATGTAGCATGGAGAACCTTTACACACCAACCAAAATTTGTAGAATCTTCTCCATAGAAGGAAAATGATAGTCATATTTTAAAGATGCTTTGTTGAGATCTTTGAAATCAACACAAAGTATGATTTCACTATTTTTATTGCATACTCAAACACTATTTTTCACTCAACAAGAGTACTTGATGGGAAATATTATTTTTTCCTCAATGAGTTTGGATAAATCCTTCCTCATAAAGGGGTTCTATATTAGGATTGACGGACCTTTGCTTTTATTTAATGGGCTTGATACTATGATCAAGGTCAATGGAGTGCTAAAAAATATTTGGATAATATCCCTTAGGTCTTAATACTCCCATAAGAAGATATTGACATATTTATGCCATAGAGAAATGAAGATCTATTTTTCATCTTGTGTGCATGATTTTCAAAGAAACAACTCTTTTTGTGTGCGTAATAATGACTAGAATGCAGTCTTATTACACTATATTCATGTTCTTTCCTTCACCCTTGAACTCATCATCGGGACTGAAGATATGCTCTAAGGTGATCAACCCTTTAGCCAACTTGTTTGTCTTTAATTGAATTACTCGATCACCATAGCTGTCATACAAGTCATCTTGCATGTTTTAAGATAACTCAAATTTATTCTGAATCAACTGGAAAATTTATGCATCACTGTCAAACACTAGCTAGTTGGTTTCATTTTTTTGTAACAGAGGGTTTGACCACCATCTTGACATGTTGCATATTTCCTTGGAAAAAATTTGTAGAAGGTGAGAATTGTGAACCAAGCGCTGCCATCCGATATACTTCTTGGTTCAATTTACTTGGTTCCACTTGTAGATTCAGAGTTTCAAATCTCTCTAATAGGTCCCAAAATCTATGTTTGTAAGCATTTAGAAGCTTATTCTTTGTTACACACTTTTTTGTGACCTATGGACGACCAACTCAATGTCCCCAAAGATCGAAAATGCTTTGATATGTTTCTTCTCCTGAATAAGAATACCATTTTTCAATGCTTCATATTTTGCTCCATTTTTGGAGTATGCAAACTATAACCTTTGCATGAAAAATAACTTCTCATCCCTAGGAGAGATGATAAAAACACATGAGCCTGTTTCATTTCTGCTTCTAGATCCATCGAAATACATTTTAAATAGCCCAAAAGTTTCATCATTTTACTTGAGTGGGGTAGGAAGCACAAATTCTTTTAAGGATATAGTAAGTACCAAAACTAGTTTCAATAGTTGTATCATAGGTATCAAATTCATAGTTCTCTTTAGCCCATTTATTCTAATAATAGATTGGGTATGGAGGGAGTAATAGGCTTCTCTTCTGAAACTGAATCTTTTTCTTGGCCATCTTGGATTACAAAATTAACTTGGATAGGAGAATAGTCATATGACTCAACATGATAAGAAAAAATAGGCTCAGGTTGTATGGTAAACCAAGTACCATACCTTGTTCTTAAAAAATATGAGACCAATCAAAAGATAAGTAACCACCCACCTTGGTAGTGAAATCCCTTGATAGTAAAATGGCAAACAAAGGAGGTAAACAATTGATTGACACATTTTGAGTTTTTGTTAGACCTAGACATGGATGGACGGTTAAATCAAGATCCTTGATAACTCCTAAGGTTGTGAAAATTGAGTCATCAAGTTGCAAGACTCCTTTATACATATGGATTTACTTAAGAACTATAACAACAGTAACTTTCTTGGGCATTAGAGAAGTATCATCCCTTGAGTCAATCATATAGTTGTGAACAAGATGTTTACCTATTATCAAGGACATGTAAAAGGGCAGGATTTTGATAAATTTTCTTAGTTGCTTCTCCACTGATTGATTAATATTGATAACAACTCGCGGTATTTGGATAGTTAGATCAGTGTGAAGGAGTTGCACCAGGGCTTCATACAACAATTCTTGCTGAAATGGAATGGATAGGGAATTCCACATTGTGATATTCAAATTTATCTTCTTAATCTAGTCTAAAATATTAAATGGAAGGCCCATGTGGCATGGAATTGTGTATTTGAGGCACAACAACATCTTTTCTTGATTTTTAAGGTGTTGAGATAGGTTCCCTGGCTTGCACAGAGGCTTGACCTACCAAAGGAGGTGTACAAGCCACCTCTATGGAAATGTTGGGAGGAACCTCGCATGGAGAAACTTGCATGTAGAGCTGTTGGATGCATTAGAATCCTTTGATGCTTGAGGATTATCTTGGTTGGAAGAAGTAGAGGGATGCATGTTGGCTTCCAAAATTATCCTTTGGAACCTTGTATTATTAGAAACCTACGCACACAATCAGTTTAAGCTTTCCATAACTTGGTTCATTGCACATAAGTCCTCAATCCCAAAGAACATAAATTTGGTGTCAGGAACTACTTCTGGTAATTCTTTATTTTTTGATTCACATGTGCTAGTGTAAGGCTTGTAATTTGTATTATTTTGAATCATATAGGCTTACACATGCAAGGAATTAGTGTAGTTATACTGACTATGAGGAAAATTACATGGAAAACACCATTCTTTCTCTTGGACCATGTTGTTCTATACAAGAACTAGTGTTTTGCTTACACTTGATGTAGGAACGGGCTGTGCAATAGAAACTGTCTAAAATGGAAGGTGTGAATTAGCATGCCATCTATCATTTTTCTTGTTTTACGCATATATTTGATTTGGATATTGATATATAAAGGGATGATGGCCTTGATTAAATAATCAATTATATTTACTTCTAAAGGCTTGCACTAACTTGTTTTCTAAGGATATGACTTTTTTGGGCATATTTATAATCAAGGATTTCATTTCTTCATATTATTTTTGTTTTTGGGGATAATATTATGTGGAGGAAAAGGGATGGGAATTTTTTTCAGGAATGGGAGAAATAGAAGGTTGAGGTGTTTGAGGGATTTAAGGAAATAAGGGCATAGGTAATTTGGGGTCTATCTTTCTAGCTTGGTGTTTCCCACCTTTGTGTCTGATTATCATTGATGTCTTTGTGTTGCCCAAGCGCTTCCTTTTCATGGGAGTAGTGTTTCTGGGGAGTCACAGTGTATTGGTTACTTTTCAATCCATGCTAAGTGAAATTTATGTCATGTAAGTGCATGGGAGTCATATTTGTCATTGTGGTGCAAGGTGAAGCTGTAAAATAATTTTAGCATGTGAATCTTAGGTGGATGGAGTCACTCTAAGAACCAAAATTTCAAGAAATAAGATTTGGAGAAAAAATACTACTTTCAACAAAAACTTCCCTTGAGGAACTCAATTGGTCTTACATACAAATGAGGTTGGTCAGAGATCAACAAGAAAACCTATTGGTGCTCAAAATAGTTTCGCCCCATTTTTCCATTGAAAATCTATCAATTTATGGCCTCTACCATATTTTATCTTCTCGTGTTGTGCTTGAGAAGGTCTCCACATTCCTCTTGTTTCCATAATCAGTCCTTTCCTTGACCAAGGATCACATATGGATCCATGGTTTTTTCCTTGTTTCTCTATTTATATGGAAAGGGTCTGTAATTTGGGTCTCCCATTCATTGTTCATCTAAAAACTCAAGCTCTCCAATTCTTTCCATTTTCCACAGTAGGGATTTTCTGTCCTTTTTGTTATTTCCTTAAATACTTGAAGAAAAATAAATGGATGTAGCCCAAAGGAATGTATTCGAGCCCTATAACATTTCTAAATTCTCTATCCTTCGAGAAAATTTCATCTCTGGGCTCAAAATGGTCATTTTTTTTTGCATTTTACGGTTTGACGGGTGTTTCTCCCAATTAAATTCACATACTTGCATCAACAGGAAACATGGCCTCTTTTGGTTGGTCAGGGGATAGTGCAGGGTAAATGTTTTAACTTGTCACTGAATTGCCTCAACTTGGAAAAAAGGCAAATCTTGGTCCCATAGAACTTCACTCAAATCTGAATATTGTTCTTTTTGGTGCTTACGTGGCTTCGTCTAATTGGATGGGGTGCGGTGGGTTTTTTTTTTTGAAATTTTTCTTTTTGGCTATTTTGGAAAATGTTTGAACTGGCCCCGCGGCCTTGCAAAGCTTTAATTAAAGAAAAATTGAAGTGGTAGGGAAAAAGTGATACTTTGACCCCACAAAAGGACATGTGGCTAGATTAAAGGTGAAGATGCGGTCCTTCAGAAGCAAGTTGGATATTGTTCCCTTTTGGAAAAATAGAGTAAATTTCTAAAATAGAAGAGTGCCCTACCAAATAATTTTTGAGGCCTTAGAAGGTTCTTGAAATTGCACCATGAACACACATGGAGGCTTCCACCAGAGTCTTCCCATACTTAATATCCTTTTTCAAAAAGGTTTTGAGAGGCTTGGGATACAGTGGAGGGACGCACACATGTTTGAGGATCAGACCCTTGAATTTTACTTGTAAGGAAGCTGCCAGGAAGAAACTTATACAGCCTCCACTCACTTTGCGTTTTGCTTGGAATTTTTCAATAGCCAAAGGATATTACCTTAGAGCTCTGACATATGGCACCTTCCACTGAGCTTTAAGCATTCAAAAAAAAAAATTGGGCCAGGACAAGTGGTGAGCCCACACTCATTCAAGGTCTTAATTTTTGGGGACCATCTCAATATGCGCCATTGTGACGCATGTGATTGGTTGAAAAGTCAAAAGGGGTCGGGAAGCAGACCATCGAAGGCAACTTGGATTTTTGCCTCTTTTCATCAAAAGGATTAAGAATTCAAAATGGCTCATAGGCCTGATAAAGGATAAGTTAAAATTTGATGGGAAGGTCAATGGCTGAGGTATGGGATTTTAGGGGAAATTTGGAAAATTTCCCTTTTGTGAAGAAAGGAGTTAAAAGTGTAAAATGAAGCATGGTTCCATTAGGACCCATATCAGAGACTAGAATTGAAAGGGCAGAGCTGTAGGGAAAATTTGGAAAAAATTTCCTTTTCCAAAAAAGAGGTTAAATAGTAGAATTTGGCTGTGGTTCCTTTGGGACCCACCTTAGGACATGTGTCAGGTTCATTTCTCAGGGGCGGAGGTGTGGAGAAAAATGTGAAAATTTTACATTTTCCCAAAAGTTGTAAAAGGAAAAAAGGGAACCTACATAGGCCCGTTTTAAAGTGAATATCACACATGGATGGTCCAAATTCAAAATAGAAATCAATAGTAGCTATGCATCTGTATTTGATTTTTTCAACCATTTTCACTCCAAAGCTTCTGGGGATGCGTATTCTTACTGGCTTTTATTATCATTTTTTGGAGTCTCCTGCATGGAAAATGAAGAGGAACATTAATCTGGTAGTCCTGGTTTGGAGGGGAAGGTCTGTAAACATCTCTCACACATTAAATATGCAATCTGACTATTGGATTCAAACATGATTTTTTCTTTCCTTGGCACACAAAAGACCTATTGATATCTTGGTTTGGTGAGGAAAATTTGGGGACGTCATTACACCATTAAGATGAGATCTGGCCTATGGGCTCGATTTGATCTTCCACATTCTCTTCCTTCCCGGGCACGCAAAGAACCAGATTTGACAGATTAGGGGCGGAAGTGGTTAGAAAGTTGAGGGAAGAGTGATCTACTAGAAGAAGGAGTTGAATGTGGGAGATGTTTGAAGAGATCCACCCCCTGAGCACCTGACAAACTTTTTACAAATTTGATTTCAGGGAATCACAATCGGGATCATGGCAGAGCACTGGTGCACTCAGTGTTTGTTTTTTTTTTTTTTGCGGGGGGGGGGGGGGAATTCTATTGTAAAATGTTAGAAAATTACATGAAACTTACCATGCAAATGGCTAGAGTGGAAGGGGTCATGAACTAATTTTTCTAAAAGAAAATCTTGATAGCACCGGTATCATCTCCCTGAGGGACTATTTGAAGAAACATTTTATATCTCCTTTTGTGTTAAACTTTGATCGTGTCAAGGTGGTTGCTAGTGTACAACCATTGACAAGCTTATGATATTGTTTCAAGAAACTTTCCCTTCCTGATAAGTTTAATCAAAATTCGAGTTATTCCATGTTATGGCTCTGGTTAAAATTTGTGTCTTACTTCATTTTTGAATGTCTGCAAATGGTTTTTATTGTTCCCATTGCAATCTATGTATCATTGAAATACTATCTGAAATCACATAAGATCTTAATCCTTTTTATAGTTTACTGGCATTTACAATTTTATTTATTAGAAAGAGCTTTCATCTGGGATAGTGAAATAAACAAATTTAAAATCACTGTTTCTCGTCATCTGTTGACTATAAGATTGTTTGTAATCCTCTGAGGTGTATCCTCAGGTGTGATTGAATCTTGAGATTGATAATATTTCAGTTGAGTTTTCTAATTTCACTCCTTCATGTGTTAGAATCTCATGAAGTTTGTGTGAAAATGTGCTGATCCAGGCCTCCATTGAAGCACACATTCTCGTTAAAGGAATATTTTAGCTATCTCTGAAGAATTTTGTTGTGTCAGCTCTCCATTATTTTGTAAAAAATCTATCAAAGATCTTACATAATCAAGTTCATTCTACTTCACCTCCCACAAAAAAATCATTTAAAAACAACCAATCCTACCTATACTACCCTTGTTTTTTCCTGTGTGTGTATAAATGCATAATTTCTACCACCAAAACATGCACAAACAATTAGGATTCCCAATGTCTTTAGTAACCTTTGAACTTTTGCTTTTGAAATATGTCCATAATCTAGAAGTGACAGCTTGTGAGAGCTAAAATTTTGTTGTGTTGATAATATTTTCCCAAGGTATTCTCTGTAAAATACTGTGTACAAAGAAGGATTTATCAGCATTCTACTCAATCAAACAAGAGGTTACAAAATAGGTTCTCTTACCTTGGTTGAAAGGCACAACCATAAATTAGTTAGGAATAAGATCACAATCCTCTTTAAGGTGCTACCCACTCCTTCTCCACATCCTGTGTGTTACAGAGGGAATTAGATAGATCCCATCCCCGGCTACAAAATGACTCACTATGATCTATCTGTCTCTAAGCTTCTTGCCAAACTTGTGATGATGCTCAGACTTTTAAGGAGAATCAATTTGAGTACCAACACATTATTGGTGCCTAGGCCAAGGACATATTTGAGTTTCTAAGATATATTTGTTGATCTTTTTCCCATTCGTATCTATTTGGCCCGTCAACATGCTTCTAACACCATTTTCAGGGACATAGTATTTACAATTCATATTCAAACCATGGTGAAAATTTCTTATATGCTCTAAGTGCTAATCCATTATTTCAAGTGTCATCCTATGTTTTGGCATGTAATAAGTGTTGAAAGTTACAAGTGTTATGTGCAATATTTCCATTTTCTATTCTTATTGCACTAATTTTCATTGATAAATCTGGATAAAGAAGAGTCAGGGCTTTCCATTTCCAGTTGCTAGTATTGAAAAACATTTGACAGATCATATTTTAGTGCATTTGCACAACTAAGGTGGAAATCCTTAGTGGTAACTCCCTATTGATTTGATTCTTGATGAGTACCAGTGTATTAACCTCTATCAAGTGAGTTTTGTTACTAATCTTTGCAAAGCTGGAAGGAAGAAGATATTTGCTAGAGACCCTAATAGGACATTATTTATAGATCTAGGAAAAAAAAAGTTAGAAGGAAGAAAATCCTAGAGAGTTGTTGGATATCAGCAGTCAAGAAAAGAATTCCCCATTGATGAAAGTGCTCGGCCTATCATTGAATATTTCCATTTAAGTGATTATGAATCAGGTAGTATTTTTGTGGAATTAAATTCTCCATCTGGAGAGGGGCCTTCATTTGATTTTGAAAATTTTTCTTCTCATTCTGCTCCTGTCTTTTCAAAAGTTGATAAGGATTTCCAAGAAACAAGGCCCTTAGGGGATATCCATTTTGAAAGTTATACTCCTGTGTTTCAATGGCCCTCTGCCCCTTATCAATTTGTCTCCCCTCTAGGGTCACCTCCTCAAAAAAAAATGGCCCAACCCTCACCCATACCTCCTTTTGTTGTAAACACCTTTGGTCTTATAAATTTTATAGGGATAGCTGGTTATCCAAATATAGTTCCCCAGGATGTAAGAAATAGATTACCAAAGTTCCAAGGAAACAACACTATAACTGGTGATTGAAATTTATTTCTTTTTATCATTATGATGGAAGACTTTGAGATTGAACATGAATATGTATATATAAAACTTTTTATCTATACTTTGGAAGAGGATGGAGGGGACTGGTATAAAGCTTTGCCAGATAATTCCATTGATTCTTAGATGGAGATAAACAAAGCATTTATATTACAGTATGGTGATAGAACTGACCCTAGGTTTCTTCTATCAGAATTTGAAAACATCAAGAATAATCCTAATGAGTTAGTACATGATTTCAACATAAGATTTAACAAGAGCTTGAGGATATTTCCTGTTAACTTAAGGTCATGTGATGAGTCATGTTTGATCAGATATTCAGATGCATTTGATAAAAAGGCTACTTAGTACTTGAGGGACAAAAACCCTACTAATTTTAGGTAGACCTTTACCATGGCTCTGCAAATAGAAAACAACATCAAGGCAATTGGAAAGCCTCCAAAAATGGAGGGTGTAATACTAATTAATCCATAAAATCCTCACACAAGTAAGGCTTCTAATTTGGAGGAATTTGTGAAAACTTTGGCTGGGGGTGTCAAAAAAATATCATACAAATTAGCCCAGGTAGAAAAAGGGATTGTGAAGAGTTCACAAGGTTAGCACAAGCAACAGGGCCAAGCCAAGTTTACAAATCATCATATGAATGATCAAATATCTGATGATAGAGGCAAGGGACCCGTTGGATTTGGAAATAAACAGTCCCAGGCCAGGGAAAACAGAATGGTACCTAATCCTTTGGTTGCCAGTGTTATTGTTGTTTAGGAGACAAATGTTATTGATTGGTGTGACAGATGTTTCATGCCCCATGCTCCATGTGAGGAAGATCAACAACAACAACAAGAATCTGATGTTGATAATGATGATTATGTTTACATGATGGGTTGCTCCACGAGCTCACAACAAGGGGCAACTTTAACTAAAGTGATAATTGCTAGAACTACTGCTGATTTTTGGGATTACATCCACCGGGTACCCATTTTTCCTCCCTCTCATATTTTAGAAGTAGATACTATAAAAGATTTTGAATTTCACAATAATGACTTTGAATACTTAAGAGCTTTAATGATAAAGAAGTATGATGGAGGAATCCCATCTAAGGAGGATAGGCAGTTATTGATGAATGTTGTTGTGGCTCAAGAAAAGGAACACAACACAAGGAGTAGGGTTGTCAAAGGTACAGGGCCTCAGGCCACACCAAAGATTCCATTGCTTTCAAATATTCCTAAATAGGCTCCTAAGAAAGATGCATCTGCCAAAGGCCTTTCCATCCCAAACAAATCTCATACCCCTCCTCATGCCCAAGCTGTCAAAAGTCCTGTGCCATATAATGAGTGTGTCAAACTTCCTTCCAATGCTACCTTGCCAAAGTATGCCCCTTATGATATTTCCCAAGTCTTGAGTTAGATCAAGATCTCAGTTCCAATTGTTGAGTTGCTTAGGATTCCTGAGCATAAGAAAAGGGATTTTGAATATTTGGGGATGAAAGAGGAGAAGACTTCCTTGGGTAGAAATATAAACATTGTCAAAACTCTCCCAGTCATTGAAGAGTTAGAGACACCACCAGTGTTAGAGGAACTAGGTGAACCACCTGAGGTTTATTTTGGGACATCCTTGGTGGAGTCTCAGCTAAATGTGGATCCATTCTTCACCACTCTAATCATTAAGGAAAGAATGTTGCACAATTGTATGTTTGACTCAGGGGCATCATGTAATGTCATGCCTTTGGAAGTCATGAATGAGCTGAATATTAAAGTAACAACAATATATGGGAAGTGTACTGCCATGGATTCTAGAGAGGTGCTAGTGGTGGGATGTGTGAAAGGTCTGGTGGTGTAACTTGCTGCTTACCCAGGTAAAAACCTAGAGCTTGATGTTGTTATTGTTGATTACCCAACCAAGTGGGGTATGTTGTTATCTAGAAAATGGGCAACAAGTGTTGGTGGGAGTTTCCAAATGGACATCTCCTATGCTACCATCCCAATTGAGGGCATCCTTGTTAGATTGTATGGAGAAAAGAAAATGTTTCACCTTATTGGGGATCCCAACAATGCATCCTATGAAGTATTGTACATAAGTGTTGATGTTGATAACTTTGTAGGATTTTCTTATGGAAAAGAGAACAATATTGAAGAATGTAAGTGTCTTGAACAAGAAGGCTCTCCTTGGACTTTATTGTTTGATGGATCTTGCTCCAAGTTTGGAAATGGTGTTGGTGTTGTTTTGATCTCTCCAGGCTAGGAAAAGTGTTTCTTTTCCTCCAAACACAACTTTAAGTGTACTAATAACATTGTTGAGTATGAGGCACTGTTATTAGGTATGAGGATTACTTGGAAATATGGTGTTAAAGACATCATTGTCAAGGGAGATTCATAATTAATTATCAAGCAAGTCAGAAAACTGTATGCCACAAAAATCAGTAAATGAAACAATACATGCATGCATTTTGGGATTTCATTGAGATGTTTGATTCATTCAAAATTGTGCATGATGATAGGAAGTTCAATGATTTAGAAGAAAAAATTTCAGTATTGGGATCTTGGTTTGATAATTGTGCAATGTCCCCACATTGTGAATATGATGTTGAAGTATTGACAAGGCCATTTGTCCCTAACAACATTAAGCATTGGCAATTTTTTGATGATGATGCTTAGGTCAAAAGATTTTTGCAGAATAAGGGAGAGTTTTCTGACCAATGTATTGATTGGGAGCCAATGGTGTGCATAGCAAAGGGTAAAGAAACCTATTTTTGGCAAAGGCATTATCCAACTAAAGACTAATACCATTCCTATAGGGCTAGTTACTCTTGAGTCCAACTTTGATAATGCTGATCACATTATTAACAGATGCATATAAACCTCAAGGGATATTGAGAAGCATGACCTTGGCACAAAGGAGAAACCAAGGAATATCTGGGTAGGAAGTAATCTCAGTAAGGAGGAAAAACAATATTATGTCCAATTGCTAAAAAATCAAGATTGCATGGCTTGGACTTATTTTGAACTAAAGGCATACAGAGAGGATCTATTTCAACATGAGATTCCCTTGGAATATAATGCAAAACCATTTAGGTAGAAATAGAGGCCAATCAATCCACTCTAATCTCTTAAAATGCAAAAGGAACTAAAGAAACTAAGGGATGAAGGGATTATTTAGCCCACAAGGTATTCTTCTTGGGTTGCGAACCTAGTACCAGTCATAAAGAAGAATGGTGACATTAGGCTGTGTGTGGATTTCATAAATTTGAATAGAGCATCAATGAAGGATAATTATCCTTTACCAAACATGGAAAACATGCTACAATTAGTGGTTGGTTCTGAGTTACTTTCCACCCTAGATGGTTTCTCTGGTTATAACCAAGTTGTGGTGAAGGAATCAGAAAGAATTTAAACAACCTTTACCACTCCTTGGGGGACTTATGTGTATGTCAGGATGCCCTTTGGTCTGATGAATGCTAGAGAAACCTTTCAAAGAGTAATGGATGTTACTTTTTCCAGTCACATCAATGATTTTATTGTTGTTTACTAGGATGATGTGACTATGTTCTCCAGAAAGCGAGGTGATCACTTGCTGCACTTGGAAAATATGTTGATAAGATGTAGAGAGTATGACATTTCACTCAATCCAAAGAAATGCCATTTTGGAGTGCAAAAGGAAAATTTTCTTGGTCACATTGTGTCACAAGAGGGGGTAATGATTGCAGAAAGGGTAGAGGCCTTCAGCAAGGTCCCAATTCCAAGAACCAAGAACGAGATTCAATCCTTCTTTGGGAAGATAAACTTTATCAGGAGATTCATAACAAAATTTTATGAGTTGACCATTCCAATCACTGACATGCTGAGGAAGGACTAGGCCATCAAATGGGAGAAGGGTGCCATTCAATATTTCAATGGGATCAATGAGGTATTAAAGCATGCCCCTGTTTTAGAAGCTCCAGATTATAAGAAGCCTTTCCAACTATTTTCTTTTACTTCAAAAAACACTATTGCATCTGTCCTGTTGTAGAAGGATGATAAAGGGGATGAGAGGCCAATTACCTTTTTTAGTAAGGCGTTGTAGGGAGCTAATCTGAAATACACCATTATAGAGAAATAAGCATTTTTATTGGTGAAAGCAACAAAGGTTTTCAAGCCTTATATTCTGAGTTCCAAAATTGTTGCTTATGTTCCCCACACCATGGTCAAAGACATCTTATTAGAGATGGAGGTCTCAAGAAAAAGATGCAGATGGGTGAACAAGTTGTAATAATATGACATGGATATCCAAACCATGAAGTTGGTGAGAGATTTGGGATTGGCTAAGCTTATGGATGAGAGAAAATTGCAAACTATTGAGGTAAATGAGATAAAAGAAGGTAGGGCAGATGTTTTCGAAAAATTGATGAGTTCTAAGTGGTACGAAGATGTAATTTTTTTATCTCAAACATCTATACTTCTCTGATCATTTGAGTAAGAACTAGAAAAGAGACCTTAAGTTGGCTTCCTAGAAATATGTCGTTACTAATTATGGGTTAGCTTGAAAGAACCCTAAGGGAGTTCTCTTAAGGTGCATTATTGAAGATGAATCCCCCAAGATAATTACTGATCTCCATGGAGGAGTTTATGGGGGGCATTTCGCTAGAAAAGTCAAAACACACAAGATCATGAGAGCTGGTTATTGGTGGCCAAATATATTCAAGGATGTAACTCTTTTGGTTAGAATATGTGAGAGTTGTCAGTGCTTCTTTGGAATAATGAAAGCTTCATGCTCCCTTCCTTTGCATCATGTGTCAATTGAAGCCCCGTTTAAGCAATGGGGAATGAATTTCATTAGTGAGATTTTAGACCCTTCAAGTGCTGGCCATAAGTGGATTCTTGTAGCCACTGATTTCTTCACCAAGTGGGTGGAGGCAATCCCCACCAAGAGAGAAACACATTAAATTGTCATGGACTTCATGTTGAACCATATCATCTACAGATTTAGAGTGCCAGTCAAATTTGTTGCTGAAAATGCCATGAGCTTCAGAGCTAAACCCTTGGTGGTAATTTGTAAATAATATGGGATCAATTTAACATATGCTTCTAATTACAATCCCCAAGGAAATGGACAAGATGATTCTTAGTAATAAAAATTTTCTAAAGATTATCAGAAGAACCTTAGAGTTGAACAAGAGAAAATGAGTAGAGCAGTTGAAATTTGTTGTCTGGGCTGACCGAATTACTATTAAAAGAGCAACTGTAAAGAGTCCATTTGAGTTGGTGTATGGAACTCAGGCCTTGCTACCCCTGCATATGCAATTATAGTCATATCAGTTCATGTGACAATTGGAAGATCAAGAAGTAAGTCCATATGAGACCTGCATTAACCAGATCGTTGAACTTGATGAAGAAAGGAGGGCATCCCACCAAAGGCATGTAAAGTTCAAAGAAAATCTCAAGAAGTTGTTTGACAAGAAGGTCACTCCCAAAGATTTCAATGTTTGAGATCTTGTGCTGCTATGGGCTAGTAGGCATGAAGATAAGGGCAAGCATGGAAAATTTGACGCATTATGGATTGGCCCTTACTTCGTTGATATTAGGATTGGTGAACATACCTTCTTCCTGAATGACCTAGATGGGGAATTGCTCGAACTGCATGTTAATGACAAGCATTTAAAACATTTCCTGGATTGATTCCCTAGAATCAAGGTGAAGATCATCTGTACAATGTATAGTTTGTTGGTTTGTTTTCTGTCTTTCCTGTTTTTTTTCTGTTCTAGCCCCTAGTGGCCTATTTTTTCTAGTTTCTTGATTCATCTTTGGGGGATGGTTCTAGTTTTGTGCTCTGCAAGCTGACTCCTTTTCCCAATAGATATTTTTGGAACTTGGTCTAACTTTATTCTTATGGCACTCACAGGGAGTGCCCATCCCTAAGTCAGAGCCGATGTTGGTGCTCAAAATAGTGTCAACCCATTTTGCCATTGAAAATCTATCAATTTACGGCCTCTGCCATATTTTATCTCCCCGTGTTGTGCTTGAGAAGTCTTTGCCTTCCTTTTTTTGCCATAATCAGTCCATTTCTGGGCTAAGGATCACGTATGGATCCATGGTTGTTTCCTTGTTTCTTTGTTTGTTTGGAAAGGGTGTATAATTTAGGTCTCCCGTTCTCTTTTCATTTGAAAACTTGGGCTCTCTCGTTCTTTCTACTTTCCACAGTCGAGATTTTTTGTCCTTGTTTTTTTTTCCCTAAATACTTGAAGAAAAATGAATGGATGTATCTCAAAGAAATGTATTTGGGCCTTGTAACATTTCAAAATTCTTTTTCCTTGGAGAAAATTTCATCTCTGGGCTCAAATGGTCATTTTTCTGCATTTTACGGTTTGACAGGCATTTCTCCTGGTAAAATTTACATCCTTGCATCAATAAGAAATGTGGCCTCTTTTTATTGGACACAGCTTGGCAAGGTACTTCAAACATTTTATGAATCGCCTCAACTTAAAAACATATCTATGTGGAATAACGGTGCTCATTTGAAGATTTTCTTTTCGGTTTGGCCTTGGAGTAGCGTCGGGAGGACATGTGGAGGTTTCCACTGCTTTTCCTAGATTAGACAATTTTTTTATGTAGCTAATACAATTTGGTGGGATAGGGACACGTGGTGAGCCCGTGCTCATTCAGGGTCTCCGCTTTGGGCACCATTTCGAAATTACACCATGAAGACATGTGGAGGCTTCCGTCGGGTCTTCCCATACTTAGTCTTTTTTCAAAAAGGTTTTGAGAGGTATGGGACACGTGGAAGGACCACGCATGTTTTAGTACTAACCCTTGAAGTTTACTTTAAAGAAGCTTCAGGCAAACACTTGGAAGCCTACTCACTTTGCATTTTTCTTGGATTTTTCAATGGCCAAAGGAGATTGCCTCGGACCCTGACACATGGCACCTTCTGTTAATATTTAAGCCTTCAAAAAAAAATCTGGTCCAGGACACATGGTTAGCCTACGCTCATTTAAGGTATCAAATTTTGGGGACCATCTCAAGATGTGCCATTGTGATGAGTGGCACTCTGAAAGGTCAGAGGGTAGAGAAGCAGACCATTGGAGGCAACTTGGATTTTTTTCCTCTTGTCACCAAAAGGATTAAAACATCAAAATGGCCCACATGCCTGATAGATAATAGTCAAAAATTTTCCCTAGTCAATGGTGGAGGTGCAGAATTTCGGGGGAAACTTGGAAAATTTTCCCTTTTCCAAAAAAGAGGTGAAATAGTAGAATTTGGCTGCATTTCCTTTTGGACCCACCTTAGGACACATGTAAGACTCATTTCTCAAGGGTGGAGGTATGGAGAAAATTTTTAAAATTTTACATTTTCCAAAAAGTTGTAAAGGGAAAAAAGGAACCCACATGTTCGTTTTAAGGTGGATCTCCATATGGATGGTCTAAATTCAAAATAGAAATCAACGGCAGTTGTGCATTTGTATCTGATTTTTCTGCCAGTTTCACTCCAGAGCTCCTGGGGATGCGTATTCTCATGGTTTTTTATCATTTCTTGGAGTCTCTGTCACGCCAAATGAAGAGGAACATTAATATGGTAGCTTGGTTTGGTGGGGAAGGTCTGTAAACATATCTCACCATTAAATATGCAATCTGACTGACGGATTTGACCCGATTTGTCTTTCCTTGGCATGTGAAAGACCTGTTGATGTCTTGGTTTGGTGAGGAAAATCTAGGGACATATTTTACCATTAAGATGAGATCTGATCTCTGGGATCGATATGATCTTCCAATTTTTCCTTCCCAAGCATGTAAAGAACTAGATTGGAAAAATTAGGGACGGAAGTGGTTGGCAAGTATAAGGAAGAGTGATCTATTAGATGAAGGAGTTGAATGCGGGAGATGTTCGAAGAGATCTACCCCCTGAGGATCTGATAAATTTTTATAGGTTTATTTATGGGAATCATGATCAAGATCATGGTGAGCACTGGTACACTCAATATTTGTGTGTTTGGGGGGAAAAATCTAGTGTAAAATGTTATAAAATGGCATGATTTTTTCCATGGGAAGGTTGGAGTGTTAGGGGTCACAACTGATTTTCTAAGAGAAATGCTTGATATCACCCATCTTATTGAGAAACTATCTGAAGAAACCTGTTTATCTCCTTTGTGTTAAATTTGATCATGTCAAGGTGGTTGCAAGTGTACAACCATTGAAAATCTTTGAGATTGTTCGATAAACTTTCCCCTGCTGATAAATTTAATCAAACTTGAGTTAATCTGTGTTATTTTTTGGGCAAAATTTTTGTTTGCATCATTTTTGAATGTCTGCAAGTAGTTTTTCTTGTTCCCATTGCATTCTTACATTGAAATCTATGTGAATCACACAATATCTTATCCTTGTGATATTTTACTACATTTACAATTTCATTTATCAGAAGAGTTTTCATTTGATAGTGAAATAAACAAATTTAAAATCACTGTGACTCCTAACATGACTATAAGATTGTTTGTTAGCCTTTGAGGGTATCTTAGGCATGTTGAAACAAAGATTTATAATTTTTAGTTAATTATTCCAATTTGAGGCTTCATTTTGGATCCTTGAAGTTTGTGTGAAAAGTGTTGATCTGGTCCTCCATTGAAGTACATATTCTATTTAAAGGAACATCCTAGCTACTTTTAAGCATTCTTCTAGTCGAGCTCCATTTTTTGTAAAAGTTCTCAAATATTTGGTATAATCAACTTTATCCTACTTCACCTCCCACCAAAAATCTTTCAAATTTTTTTTTTTACCCATACTACCCCTGTTTGTCCTGTGTGTATACAGATGCATAATTTCTATTACCAAAACATGTAGAAACACTCAAGTTTTCATTGTCTTTAGTGGCCTAAACCTTTCTTAGAAAATATCTCCATTATCTAGAGTGACAACTCATGAGATTTAGGTGTTGTTGTATTGATCATATTTTCTTCAAGGTCTTCTTAAATACTTCATAAGGAAGGAAATCCCCATCACCTCCATAAACAATAGGCTACACAAGGGTCCTCTCACCCTGGTTGAAAGGCACAACCATAAAGTAGTGAGGACAGATCAAATCCTCTTCAGGGTGCTATCCATTTCTCCACATATGAGTGATAGATGGCAATTTAGATCCCATCCCCAGCTACAAAATGACTCACTATGATCTATCTGTCTCTAAGCTTCCTGTTAAACATGTGATGTTGGTCAGAATTCGAAGGAGAATAAATTTGGGTACCAACAAAACCAATGTTTAATCAACACATAGAAGGTGTAGAGGTATGTCTTGCAATGATCCATGTCAAATTTCATCAAATTCTGTAATGAGGATATTGAGTTATTCAATTTTCTCTAAAACAACCTTCTTAGAAAATTCATTTCAAGGCTTCTGTATTCTTAACACCCAAGAAAAAATGTGGGGGATTCTTCGGATAAGTCATAAAAAATATTTTTGTAGTAAATTTCCCTATGATTCATGTGTAAAATTAATTTTTCTAATTGGTGGTGTGGTTGAATTTTTTTTATTCTTTTTAGTAAGGCAATTTTTTCTCTTATGAGGTTGGCTTTGAAATAAATGAAGGAAAAAGTATCTATTTGGTCTAAAATTCACTTGTTTGAGATTTTGCAATATTTTTTAGTGGTGTTTGATGTTTATACATCCTTCCTTGGTCATGTTTTATTGCTCAAGTCTTCAATCTCAGTTGGTGCTATTAATGGCCACTCTTCTTAAGGAACAATCTTCTTGAGCCTGTCTATCTTGTTGTTCAACAAGAGTCTTCAAGCTTGTACAAGATTTAAAAAAATGAATGGTATGTATTAAGTGTTTCCCCTTCAATAATTATTCGTGAAACATGTACAAAAGTGGTTTTAAATGGTGCATATTCCCTTCACTTAGTTGGGTGGACATTCTTGGTCACTGTCATAACACAACTAAATTTTACATCTGTATTTCTATCCTATTCATGAAGGAAAAGGTTTGGTGCATGATTGTTAGTCCATTTCAATGGTTCTTGAAGAGTTTTTCAGTAGTATTCTTATGTCTATCTTCTCACTTAGTGACAACAAAAAAGAGGTCATTCTTCCTTGCTCTATAAAAGTCAAGCAAAAGATCTTGAGGGTATGTTTTTGGTGCAATAACAGTGAACCATTTACATGAAGTATCTATAAAGTGTTTCATAAAGTATCTCCATCAAGGGTTTATGAAATTTTTTTGGTTGGAAGGGTTTTTCAAGATCCATCTCAAACCATTTTTCTACAACAAGAAAAATTACTGGTAAATACTTCAACTATAATTACAATCTTTGACTGCTAGGAATGATTGACTAGTTTTCATGTTGCAAAAACATCTGAAATAGTTGGAGGAGGATATGTTTTACACTCATAACTTTGAATTATTAAATTTCATCATTATTTGAGGAAGATGTTTGAATTTATTTGCTCTCAGGTCTTCACTGAGAAAGAAACCTTGAACTAGGGTTTTGCAAAAGGCCCTTTGTTTGAATTAAAGGATTCCACCAACCAAAATCCACAAAAATTCAAACAAAGCTCTGTGAGGTCATCTCAAACACTTTGAAAAATATTTGAAATCATTTCATCTTGTTTAGAAAGAGAAATATTTATCATAAATTATAAAGGATGTGTACAGGTTGTCTCCAATCATCTTTACAAGCTCTAAATCATTGTTCTTTGAAAGTTTATGTTCTGGTTTATGTGTAATTATCATTTTAACTTGTTTTAATGTTGAGAAAATAGTTGAAGGTATTGTTATCTCTTGAAAGGGAACCCTGGTCTAAAGATGATAGCAGTGGTTCTAAGGTTTCTTTCAATCTATCACTTTCGTAGATAGAATAGAAACACCTCAGGTTTATGGGTATACCTATTGTTTAGGTGAGTATTCAGTATCAAGGCTGGTTCCTTTTTGATTTATCCTAAACTAATTGTTTTTGGGGGTTTTGAGGGTGAAAGGATGATTATAATTGAAATTGAAAGGGGTGATACACCCAAATTATTAAGGGATTTAACTGAGTATATGCACAATAAAATTGAGAATGAATTTTGGAGTCACGAACCAATGGTTTTTAGCATAGTATTAAGGAAAAACACTTTATGTATTGACGGATAAATCACAACAACACAATAAGATAAACATGCACACTAACACTATGCAAAAATTACTAGATTTGCAGCAAGGTAAGATGATTAATCAGGGAATTTGAATTCATAGGAATTAATAAAGAGATACACACCAATGCAAATAATTGGAAAGAAAAAAAATTAGTTCTCATTCAAGGGAAAAACTGGCAAAAAATTGCTTTAGCACTCCTATGTTCAAAAAATTCCTCCTTGTGCCTTTTAATTGCACACAATATAAAGCAAGATTATTCACCCAAACCATCCTAAAAATAGGCTAAAATTTGTACTCGCTTATGCATGCTAATTTTACCCCTTTATCATGAATAAATAAAGGGAATAAAAATAGACATGTTGATTACAATGTGGCATTAATAGCCTTGGTTACAAAAATAAATTTCAGTCAAGTGTAGTTGACTGATCTATTTTTAATAAAACTTGGGTGAATAATTTTTATAAAATTAAATACTTTCTTTCTATGTAAGTCTTCTCCAATGTGCATGCAATCATTGTCTTCTTCTGTTTTATGCGACACTTGCAATGATAATTTTAGGCACCTTTGCAATTCTGCCCCCTTCGATGTACATGCAAAAATTAATCTTCCTGTGTGAGAAAAATAATTTTTGTCTTTAATACTTTGCAAAAAATTCACTCTCAAATGTGGGGACCACATGTAGGCATGTGTACAGTAATAATACTCTTATTTTTAAAAATAAGGTAATTAGCATGTCAAAAGGTCTTCTTGATCTCTGATGTTGACATATTTGCACTCTATCTACATGATAAGATGATCATCTATGTCTTCTAGTGTGAATGATGTGACTTTTTTCAATGGTTGGTCATTGTCTTTATCTGCATGAGTAATTCCTTGTCACCTTTATGTTCACATGAAAAATATACATGTCTCTCTTTTAAATTATCTCCTTAAGCTTGATATTTTTGGCAAGTTTAAGGTATCTTCAAGGGGTTTAAGGTAATCATGGCATCTTAAAGTATGTATTGACTATCCCTTACTTGGCCACATTTTCTTGACTTGATCCTTGCATTATTGATTGGTCCCCTTTTGATTTGGACTCATTGCATATAAGTTGATAAGGTAAAGTTTACCTTTTTGATAATCATTGGTTATCCTACAATGGCATATAATATAGTTCTGGTCTTTTTGAATAATCATTCATAACATAAGGTAAACGGTTTACCGTTCTCATAATTATTGTTGTTGGTATTTGGTACTATTGTTTTGGACCTTTAATAGGTCAATGCAAATGATAAACAAAAGAAGAGGTTTGGCCCCTTTTGATGATGAATCACCCTTTGAGAATTTTGGTGGCATACTTAACTCGTGCGAAGTTCTGAACCATGGTTGAGTTGCCTGCTTTTGATGAGGACCATCAATCACTGTTCTATTTTATCCTCAAGCATCGATCTTGTAACCTAGCTCAAACCTGGTAGACGAGACTAGTTGGAATGCATTGAATTCATTATTGATCTAGCACCATTGATCATAGTACTTTGATGATATTTGAACCATCTATCTTTATCTTAGTAGTTGTTATGTGGTTTATAACCTATACCGTTCGATCCTTACACAATCTGATCTTGATCGTTGATCATTAACCATGCTCTAACTGGGTGGTTGGATTAGGTCTTCAATGTATGCTATTCGATCATCCATGATTTGATCTTGGTTGTTGATGCTAACTCAGTATGAGTTAGGTTTGATTAAAAAAGCTCGTCGAGATTATCATTTTTTCATTTTGCTTATTTGTTTCAAGCAGCGAAGCCCTGTCCATTTTTTTCTACTCGCAACTATGAATGATCTCTCGAGCTCTTTGTATATGTGAATGCATACATTTTATTGCTTCACTCTGGTTTGAGCTCTGAAAAAGTTATAAAACTGTCATTTTTGTTTGATCTCGAGCTCAATTTTTAGTAAATTGAACTCTGTGAGTTCTTGCTTGCATTATTTAATTCTGGTTCAAGCTTATGAAGAAGATCTAAGGACGTCATTTTTTTTATGAACCTCTAAATGATCCATGACTTGGAAATCTTTTTCATTATCACTCCGTCAATGAATAAACATTCAAGGTAAATGTTTCTTCAGATCTATGAGTATTTAGATTTTTCTACTACCCTTTTAAATAGTTTGGGTTTTAGGTGAGTTTAGAGTTCATTTTATTGCATCTTTTGAACTCTCTTCTTCTAACCATGCTTCCTGTATGTATCATTTCTTGTGTTTTTGGTGGCTCTATTTGGAGCTTAAATTTGGATTCCTTTAGAAGAAATGGTCTCTGGGTAGTTGTATCTTCAAATTTTTGGTTCTGTACTTATACTGAGCTCTCTGTGAGGTCTTATGGCTGTCATTCTTCTGGTAAGTTGAGCTCTATTTGATATTTGATGGCTCTATAAACGTTGATCTCTAAACTCCCATTTAGGTTTTCTTTTTGTAAAGTGTACATTCTAGTTTCTTTGAAGTTTCGTTCATGTCTAATGAGTACATAATATGTTATTGCAACTATTTTTATACCATTAATATGATACTTAATCTCCACGTAGATATGGGTCTGCAACATTTGGCATTCTTCAATCCTATAGCTCATTTCTATTTTTGAGTAACATCAAGTTGGTATTTTGGAATTTGTAGATGTCCTGAATATTCTTCATTTGTGCATTTATCTGTACCCAGATTAGGTTTTTAATATTCATACAGCTTGTAATAATGCCTCCCAGCTAAGTGACAAACTTGTAGCTCAAACTTTGATATTGTAACTTGGTTTTTGAGCTTTCTGTTTGGATAGTTGCTGTTGATAATGTTTCAGATTTATAGTTTTAAAAACTTTGCATAAAAGTGTGTTTGGGTGTTTATTGTTTCACACAAGTGATTGTAGTAGTATCTTCCTTCTCAGTTTGTAATTTTGAGCTATTTCTTTGTCACTGGTTGTAGATTTGTTTGATGTCTTAGAACTTGACCATGAAAGGTTTTATTGCTCCATTTCAACAACTCTATTACACACATGAAGAATGTTGGACCTGTACTATATTATTTCTAATATTGAATCTGTTGCTATAAAATCTAAGATCTGTAGATCTCTTTATTATAAAAAACTTGCTACATGTTGTTTGTGGATGTATCATTTGTTTATTGGTGAATTCTTCCTTTGCATTTTTTGTGAGCAATTGCTATTTTAATATCACATCTTTGTATGGATGAAATATTGACTTCAAGAACTGATATCACTTATTCAGTTGACTATAGGTGACATTTTCCATTTCTCTTACTTGATTATTACTTTGTAAACTATGTAGAAATATGATTTAGTCATTTCCTTCAAGAGCTAGAGTATCTATACTTGACTCATTTTGAAGTTGTAATTAGTATATATATTACATCTTGAATAATGTGCCTTCTTTGATGGTGATTCCTTTATTGAACAACTGAAAAATTGTAGCTTTGTAAGATAGAAACTTGAGATTCATATGCCTAAAATCTAATGGTAATATGATTTCTTTGATGAATAAAATATGTTGTCATTATATTTACTTCAGATAATTTCTATTCCTGAATTCTTCTTTGTAGATGCAAGATGTACCTTTAAAATATAACTTGCATTTTTAACATTGTTCTTTCCTTTCTGACTGTACCTGCACATCTGAAGTAACAGTTAGAAAATTTTAAGGCTATAAGGCTTTCCTATTTCTCTCTTCATGTAACTCTGATCCTGCATTCTAGTATTGATAGTTGGTGACTATTTCAGTTCATCATGCTTGACTTTTGAAAACTTTGAACTTGATACTTAGAAAGATATGTTTCTTCATGTACATTGAAATTGTGCTTTACCATGAAGATATCTACACTCTTTTAAATCTGTAGGTGTACTTGAAGGCTAAGTATGAAGTTCCTTTGAGAATAATTGATGAAAATTTTACAAATCTGTCCCTTGGTGATTTTTATATGATATCTCAAATTGTTGAAACCTTTCAGAAGCCTATAATCTTGAGTTTGTCTTTAAAACTGAAGCTAGTTACTCTCAAAAAGTTGGTTTCAACTTGCATACTATGCTCAATTTTGTTTATTTTATGCATGGTAATGATGTTTAATCTTCATGAATGAGGAACCTATATTTTGATTCACTTGTATCTGCACTAGTTTACTTTCAACTCTTGTTACTCCATTAAAGTTGAATTTGGTTCATTCTTGCAATATTATGCACCTTGTAAGACTTGATCTCATTAAGATATCACTGGAAAATGTGTCTCAGGACTGTAATATTTGATGATATTTGAATCTTGATAAGTACTTTAAGTTGAAAAGCTTAAACATGTTCTTTCACTTTTATCTCTTCAGTTTGAACTTATATCTGAGTTTGTATTTTGATCATTTAGCTTTGTTTCTAAGATGGAAATGTCACTCTGTTTTTCATAATAGCTTCTGTTATCATGAATTTTTACTTGATTGTGTCATAAACAAGATTTTACTTGAAAAGTAACATGATTATCCTTTAATGTGAGGCCTGAAAAACTGTTAAGTGTTTTTTCATTCAATGTTGTACCTTTTAAATGCAATCTTATTCCTTTGATAAGCTATAACATTTAGATCATTCATGTACCTATTTGAACTTGTAATCTATACTCTATAATTTTCCTAAGTTATGTAACAAAATGCATCTTATTTGAACTTTGTACCTTCATTCTTTTTGAGTGACAAATATGAATAATTTTACTTTTGTATCTTGATCATTGTGAAAGATATGAATGAATTATTCTCTTGTAGCCTTGAAAACTGTTAAGTGCTGAAAGCAATCTGTACCTCTGATTCAATTCTCCAATGTATTCCATCCTATAGAACTTGTCTTATTTGAGTAGTAGCTATAGATTTTGATATTCATTTTGTAGCTTATACTTTACTATAATTTAATGTATTTTCTACTTGCATTTTCCTTTTCCCTGGAATCTATCAATCTTGTACCATCTAGATTGCTTAAGCCATAAGTGCTTTGACAGAGCTCTATACTTGTATTCTTTAGAAATTAAATTCCTGAATGATTTCTTTTAGTAGAGTAATCATTTGTGTAAATATTTTTTCTTTATTCATCTGCTACATGTACGTGCACACTTAAGAAAATAATTAAGCTTTTTGGCCTCTCTTATGTTCCATAGTTTTTCTTTTCTCTTTCTTCTTCTGTAATGATTCTGGGAATCATATGTGATGTTGTAGAATACTAATTTATCAATTCTGTATCTGTCTCTGATGTACCTTATGCTTATGATATTTATTAATCCATTTGCATGTAGTTAGATAGTACATGAGTACAGATCAAACCCTGAGCTCAATATTGAATCCCTTTCTTTTATTTTTTCAGGTACACTGTAGTTTCTAGGAGAGTTGGATGAAAGATGGAGATTGAATTGAAGACAAGGAGATTAGAAAAAAAACCAAAGGTATTGATGGGTTTTTTCTATACTCTTTTACTTTTAACTTTATGCACATGTAATTCTTTCTTCAGTAGTTATGAGTTACATCCCATGGATTGTGTGGGAAACATTGAATTTCTTCATGAATAAATAACATTAATTTTTTGTATATTTGATTGTATAATGAAAATAAACAACTGAGTTGTATACTTCTTTCTACATGTAAATTTCGAAATACATCAATTATCTCTTTTATGATGTATATTGATTGTATAATGAAAATAAACAACTGAATCACATAATTAAATGTATTTAAACATGTAAAAATAATGAGTTTTGAAGTACTTATAACTTAATAATGAACTCTCTTTCATGTAAAAGGTAACTCTATTTGTTCTTCCCGAGTTTATAATTTCACCTAAACTGTGATTCTTTCCTTCATCAAGGCAATGCATTAGTCCTTCGGGGATTTTGTGTTTCCTTGCTGAAGACGAACATGGAATGGAAGCCTATGTGAGGTGTTACATTTTGTAACAACACACATAGTTGCAGATTACATGTAGTAAATCAATTGCTGCAACTGAAAACACAATAAAACTATAATGCATCCCTCTATTTAGGTCCATTTCATCAATATCTTTCATCGTAAACAAAGTTTTGAGATGCCCATTTTTACACGAGTTTAAAATTTGTCACTAGGCCCTCTTAATGATGAAACATAATCTCATTTGGTATTGTTATCCTTTTTCCTCTCTCACAGCTCATGAAATGGGTACATTAGGTTTCTAAACTATTCATATGAAAATTAATTAAAGTGGATTAAATTTTATATGAATTGATCAAACTATTTGTATATGTAGGGTCAAACTATACAATGAAATGGTTATAGTTCAAGTAGTTTGTATAAGTACTTAAATGTAAACCTTGTTTCAAATCTTAAGCTAATTCAAGATTGAGTTGACTTCATATTAGTTTGAGGGGTATATCAGAGTGTTTCATGCTCTTTGTTATGTTACAAATCTCTTTTTAACTCTTGAAGAAACTTGAAAGGTAAGAGAATAAGTTGAAGGAGATCGAAGTCTTGAGAGGGAAGGTGAAAAATTCTTGTGAATAGGATAAAGTCTTTGGTCAAGAAAGTGGATCATCATGAAATTGTAAGTTCTTGAAAAAGGGAAGTTGAAAATTTAGGAGACATAGTGTGTGAATCTTGAGATAAGAATATAAAAATCTAATAATGAAAATGAGAAGTGCATCTCTGTTGTTTAGTTAAAAATAAGCTAGGAAGGAAGATATAGTGGGTGTGAGAAAAAAGAGAGGTGAATATATAATTCAAATAAAAGTGTACTGAATATATAGCATAGAGGTGTGGAATGGTAGGAGAGATACAATTGATTGCAATAACATATGGTAATGAAGAATCAAATAATAGTATAAAGTACAATGAATAGAAGAAAAATAGTGAAGTGTAATAGATGAGATGAATGAGATAGTAAATTGAAAATGAAATATAGGATATAGAAGTCTAATATCATGTACTATGGACATATATAGAAGTAATTAATGAATGCATAATCAATATACAAGAAGATGGGAATAAAGCATTTAGTCTAACACTTGATGACTATGATAACAATGTGAAAAGTTGAGATAGAAGGAAGAAGAATGGAACTGAAGGCACATGACTGTGACAGAAATGCAGAGGAATGTCATAAAGTTGCAAATTTGGGAAACATAAATAGAGGTTCTTAAATAATAAGCTTTATAAGGTGCAATATCAGTGAATTAGGTAAATTGGGCCAGTAAAGAGATCACAATCATTTGATCAAGCAACAAAGTAGTTATATGGTCATTTGTAAATACTTGATTTGTCTAAGTAGGTGCTTCTTTCTCTATCAGCTAAGTTGGTGCATAGTATTTCATATAATTGGTGCTAGGTGTTATCTTAAGTTGGTGCTTTATAGATTTAGTAGGTGCTTGTTCATTGTAAATTAGTGTTTAAAATTTGTGTTCTAATAAAAGGCTGATTTCAAATTTGGTTTTTCCCTTCTTGGATTTCCCACTTTAAATCTGTTTCACCTTCATTTGAGTTATTTGTTTCAAGTTATTTCTTGTTCTCATAGTCTAGCTACTAACTCAATTTAAGCAAGTTAGAAAGTTTAAAAATATCTTAACTATTCTAAGTATTGATTCACCCCTCCTCTTAGTGATTGTGATAGCTAACAATTCATATCAGAGTAGGGCCTTCAGTGAAATTTTAACAACTTCAAGGTGATCCTCTCTTTACAAGCATGGAAAACAATAATGCTCAAGGTGGTTTATATATCTCAAGGTCACCACTCTTTACAGGAACAAAATATGGAGTGTGGAAAATTAGAATGCAGATTTATCTCAAGTCACTTGGTTTTGATATATGGGAAAGTGTGGAAAAAGGTTACAATTCTCTAGCCACTCCAATTATAGCTGTAACAAATAAGACTGGATATGAGAATAATTCAAGATCCATGAATGTAATTATATGTGCGCTATATGAATTTTTTTTTTTAAAGGTGATGCACTGTACCACATCTAAAGAGATTTGGACCAAACTACAAATCATCTATGAGGGAGATGACAAATTCAATCTTGCAAAATTACAGACCTATTGAACACAATTTGAAATCTTAAATATGAAAGAAGATGAAAGCATAACAATATACATGAAGAGAGATAATGAGATAATGAACATGGTCAAAGGACTAGGTGAGAAGCTATAAGAGACAATTATTGTTAAGAAAATTCTAAGATCTTTAACCTCAAAACATGATGCAAAAATCTCAGCCCCTAAGGAAGAAAAAGACATAAAAACTTCGAATCTGGATGAATTACAAAGCATCCTATCAGCTTATGAAATGAGGAAAATTAGAACCAAATAAAATAAGAAAGAAGTTTCCTTCAAATCCAAGAAAGAGATTCATTCTAAGAAAGAAAAAGAGGAGTCAAATTTGGAGAATGAAGAAGATGCTAAGAAGATTGAATTTCTGTTTGTAATAATACTGAGAAGAGGAAAAGGAAAATATAAATGTAAGCTTCCTTTAAAATTCTTTAATTGTGTTCAAGTATTAAACTTTGTAAATAAATGTCCCAACAAAAATAAGGAAGTTGAGTTTAAATGTAAGGAAGAAGATCATAAACATGGCAAGAAAAAGATGGACTATCAGAAGAAGGGTAGCAAGAAGAATTATTTTTAAATTAAGAAAAAATTGTATTCTAAAGAAAATTCAAGTGACTCAAAATAAAATGATTAAAGAAGCTCAAAAAGTGAAACTTTGTTTATGGCTATAGAAATATCAAATGAATGTAGAAATAAAGGGAAGAATATGATTAGCTATGAAGATTCAGATGACGAAGAGGCACAAGTAAATTTAGAGGCTGAATTGGTAAGCGCCCTTGAAGAAATCCAAATTTGTATAAGAAAGAACAAAATTTAAAATGCACCCTAAAGGATTATGAAGAAAAAATACACATTCTTGAGAAGAAGAAAACCCAAAAAGAATAAGATGAAATGAATGAACTCAAGGAGCTAGAAAATCAGATGGAAAAGATTTCCCAATACTACAAGGCAAAGGAAGAAGAATGTCAAAGGTTGAAATCCAATTTAGAACTTCATAAGTCTAAGTTATAACATGAAAATGGAAAAATCAAGATGTATGAGAAGCTAGAAGGGAGCTCATGTGTTCTAACAAAAATTTTAAGCACTCAAAGGGATATAGATGAAAAAACAGGTATTGGCTTCAAGGAAGAGAATGAGGAAGATGAAGCATTAAAGAAGGAAGAAGAGAAGTAGATTTCAAGTGTTTCATATATCATGAACAAAGAGGCCAAAAAATATTTAAGAAGAAAAGAAAAACTCTCCAAGAATCATATATGCTATTAGGTACTCTCATTGCTTCTATGGCTATGATTTTTCATGTAACCAATTTGGTCACAAAGCTTCAAAGTGTAGAAGAAATGCTAGAGGTACCTGGAGGAATTATAAATTACACCATATAAGAGTAAATCATAATATTTTGTGTCACAAATGTCAAAAGTAAGGTCATATAGATAGTATGTGTAGCTCACAAACACCCAAACATAAGAAATAGATATATGTGGTGAAAGACAAATCAAACAAGAAAGAAGAAAATGATATGATAGCTCAAACTACTTTTCATGTGAAAGATGAAGAGATGATTTAGTACTTGGATAGTGGCTGCTCTAGTCATATGGCAAGTGACCAAAGTAAGTTCATTTCTTTGTCAAATAATGCTTCTAGGGTTGTTAGATTTGGTAATAACAACTCTACAAATATTGTGGGCAAGGGAACTCTTAGTATTGACAATGGAAAAACTATTATAGAAAACGTGTTATATGTTTAAGGGCTCAAACATAACTTGTTAAGTGTCAGCCAAATGTGAAAACATTGCTATAATCTGATTTTTAATGATAAAGGGTGTAAGATTATTGATGGAAAAACAAGGAAGAAAGTTGGAAAGGCTAAAATAACAAAAAATAGCATGTATCTGCTCAAAGAGGTAAACAAAGAAAATTTATTTAAAAGAAAACTTGATGATTGTTGGTTATGGCACAAGAGATTAGGACATATCAGATTTGATAATCTTGTGAAATTGAGTGCTAAAGAGGGATTTAGAAATATACCAAAAATTGTGAAACCAACAGATTCTATTTGTAAATCTTGTTTACATGGAAAACTGACAAGAAGGACATTCAAATCAAAAGAGTATTAAACTACTCAACCTTTGGAGGTGATTCATACAGACTAATGTGGGCCTACAAGAACTGAAAATATGTAACGAGATGAGTATTTCATGCTTCTAATTGATGATTTTACCAGGATGACATGGGTAGATTGCCTAAAAAACAAATCAAAAGCATTAGACAAGTTTAAATCCTTCAAAGAACTTATGGAGAATGAGAAGAACAAAAAAATAAAATTCTTAAGATTAGATAGGGGTGGATTGTTTTTTCCTGATGAGTTTAATGAATACTACAAAGAACATGGAATACAAAGGCGATTCTCAACTACTAGGACACCACAAATAATTTTTGTGGTTAAAAGGAAAAATAAGACCGTGTAAAAAAAGAGAACTATGTTGAATGAATCCATACTTATTGATAGCTATTGGAGTGAAGCAGTGGGTAGATATGTGTATATTCTAAATAGATCTCAACTGAGAGTAGATATCGGAAAAAAAACCTATGAAATATGGAGAAGAAGACCAACTAATGTGAAGCACATAAGAGTCTTTAGGAAAAAGTGATACATAAAAAGAGATGAAGAAGATTTGGGAAAGTTTGATTCTAAGTATGATGAGGGAATTTTTCTTGGTTATTCATCAGTTAGTGTAACCTACAGATGTTACAACAAGAGGCTTAAGAAGGTGGTCGAAAGAAAAAATGTAAAAATAGATGAAACTCAACCCTCAAAAATTAGAAATCAGTGTAAGGACAACCATGAAGATGATGCACATACTATTGAAAATCGTGATGATGACGATGAAATAAGAGGCACCCATGAAGAGGTAGAAGAAGATGAAGAAGAAGAGAAAGAAAGGCATGCTAGTAAGAAACCTTTAAGGAAAAATAGAAGAGACCATCCTCCAGATCTGATTATAAGGAATAAAGAAAGTGGTACACTCACAAGGAGGCTAAGAAGTCAACAAAACAATGAAAACACAACCCTCTTATCAATTATAGAACCAAAGAATGTAGAGGAAGCATGCAATTTAAAACATTGGATAGATGCAATGAATGAAGAACTTGATCAAATTTAGAAAAATGAAACATGGGAGATTGTACCTAAGCCAAAAGATAAGAATGTCATAGGAACAAAATGGGTCTTTAGGAATAAAATGAATGAAAAATGTGAAGTGACAAGGAATAAATCAAGACTTGTGTGTAAAGGCTATGCACAAATGAAAGGAGTTGATTTTGATGAAACCTTTACACTAGTAGCAAGAATGGAAGCTATCAGATTATTCTTGGCATATACAGCTCACAAGAAAATCAATTTTTTTCAAATGGATGTCAAATATGCCTTTCTAAATGGAAATTTAAATGAGGAAGTGTTTATTGAGCAGCCTAAAGGATTCTCTTTGAGTGAAGATAAGGACTATGTATGTAGGTTGAAAAAGGATTTATATGGGCTCAAACGAAGCTCACAAAGCTTGGTATAGAAGGCTAGATGCTTATCTTATTGAGTAAGGTTTCAGAAACGGAGTAGATGATAACAATCTTTACATCAAGGAAGAAGAAAACAAGATGCTAATTGTCATAGTGTATGTTGATGACATCATTTTTGGAGGATATCATGAAAGGATGACTCATGAATTTGCTAATGTGATGAGTAAAGAGTTTGAAATGTTTATTCTTGGTGATCTTTCATATTTTATAGGTCATCACATAAACCAATTAGATCAAGGAATATTTATATCCTAAGATAAATACATCAAGGAAATGCTAAAAAGGTTCAAAATGGAAGATTGCAGACCTATAAGCACACCAATGGAGGTAGGATGCAAGTTAAGAAAAAAAGATGACTCACCTAAAGTGGAAAAAACACTACAAATTTGTGATAGGAAGCCTTTTTTATTCCACTACTTCAATGCCTGATATAATGCAAGCTATGTGTTGACATTTTTTGCACGCTATTAGAAAAATGGTCAAACCGAAACTTTTATTTTCTCATATTGATCGAGTTACAAGTTTGGCTATGTTTGGGACATCCTCCCAGAAAAAGATATAGTTTTTAATTGTTTGGTTTTGGACAGTTGGATGTCACTTTGGATTAAAATTACAACTTGGATATAGTTAAAGAATGCCATGCCTCATAGATGTAGCAATTCCATTTGAAACCCTTGTCAGAACTAAACAATAGCCATAAATGACTATTGCAAGGCCTTGAGGAAGGCATGAAGGGCAACATATATCAGACATGAAGTTATGAAGCTGCAGACAGGTTGCAGGTTTGAAGGACAGGGTGCAGAATAAATTTCAGTCATTCATGAACATCAAAAGATACATTTTATTTTATTTATTTCCATACATAAGTGAATTATTTAAGTGTGTTGAGTTATACAAGTTCATTATTATCCATTCAAATGAAATAAAATACAGAAAGGAAAGATATACATCTCATTACAAGAAAATAGTTCATCTATTCATATGGAATATTAGTACAGTGAACCCACACAAGCCGTGGAAATAACTCTAAAATCAAGTGCATGTAATGAAAGGACATATATGTAAATTTGTGAACAAAGAAAGGATGAAATCCATAATTTCCTATATTTTCATCAGTTTGGGTTGAGTTTGTCCTTGCTGCTCCTCTCCACCATCTTCACTAGTTGCTGAATTGTACTTGAGAAGGGAAAAAAAGGATTGCCAAGGCTTCAGATTTCATGCTTGCTGTATTCACAGCTTTGAGCACGTGTGCTTTCAAATAATGAACTTGAAATCAATATAGAATGAATAAATAAGCATTTACACAATATACAATTTGGGACCAATGACAAAGAAGGACCTAAATACATTATTCATCTTCATTTATTAATCCAAGTAAGTAAAGACACAGTTATCTAGATGAAAAGAAAAGTTGAGAGCTTGAAACTTATAAAAGGTACAATCAATTACAGCAGATCAGATTTATATACAATAGAATAATTTCACCATTACAGGCCAAAGCGGTTCAAAATCAGACAAATGACAGTTCTCTCATAGCTGTAAAATTAACAAAGCATAGTGTTCAAGACAAACTTGAAGCCTTTTACAAGCTAATATGGAAGCACTTTCCAATTTTAAAGTTTTCATAGACTCGCAAGTAAGTTACAACTCAAGTGCCATAATATCATCATTCAGGAAACACATGAAAATAAATACATATGGTTCACATCAAAAGGTTCACAGTCAAAGTGTAGCTCCAATTGAGGACATCTTTAAGGCCATAATATGTGAAGAAAATTTTTAGGAAAGTGCATGTCACGATCAAAGTATGGCCACAATATTATACAGGTTTCATGTCTACATCTACAAAAAATTTTACAAATTTTGTAGAAAATTAAAAGAGGAATGCAATCTCAAGATAAAAAAAGACCTTGTATTGGACCATGGTGATTTGCAACCAATCAAATAGAGGCCAATTTTTTAGTCTCATGCCAAAAAATCAACTCAATACCCATCTTTTGAAAGATTAAAAACCATCAAAATGATATAACGGATCATCTAGAGGCTTCATACAAATCATGATAGTAATTTTAAAGCTACAACCAAGTACTGAGGCATCATTAAGTGAAAGCGTGGTTTCAGAAGCATGATACTAGGGATTGATACCAAATAAAGCAGTCAATGAGAAGCACAGGTTTAGATATACAACTAGGTGTATCTTATCAGGGTATATTTTTAGAATAAAATAATAAATACCTATACTTGAGTCACTAAAAAAACCAAATAAAATATCTCTGTACAAATGATGATATCATTTAAGAAAGTACAAAATTAATATTTGAAGTTGTGTATCAAAAGTAACTCCTCTCATGGGAGAATTAATATTATCATTTTCAAAAGTGATGTAAAATATAGTTGAAGTACATGTTTAACTCACCAGGGTCACAAACAATGCCAAAAAAGGATAAGGATCAAGGTTATTATAGCCAACTAAATGAGAAAACAAAAATTATCAAATGCTCAGGATTCATGGTGGCCTAGAGAAAATCAGAGCTCTTAAAGGATCAATAATGGCCACAATATATTGACAACATAGATAAATCAATGGCACGAGTAGAGAAATAAAAACATATCTTACCAGCAATATACGACCATGAATGGAACGAAAACTAGATTACCAAATAAACCATCAAGGAAAAGTTCAATTCCAGGGATATCGAAGTGAAATATGGAATACCCATGTAAAAATCCCCTGATGATATTATATTTTGGATTGTTAAAACAAATCATTCAATCAAAATATGAACAGATTCGAAGTATTGATAGATATTTGCAAAGTAACCCAGATGGAAATCATAAGGACTCAAATATATCGTCATTTCAAGAAAAGAAAAGAAAAATATGGAATACACAGAATGGATACACACATAGCTACAAATATCCAAAACACAACAAAGTATTATATGGGAAATAAGCACCTCCACAAACAAAAGAAACGAAAGATTCAAATTGTTATAGGCTCAAGAAATATTCCATAAAAATAAGCATAAATAAACAATAGCTTAGAATTTTGTAGATACTCACCAATATTCACAAAAATAGTGTATCCTTGGAGGAAGCCACATAGATTTCATTTTAACCACCTTTTCCAAGGAGAGAAAAAATTTCCTCCACAATGATGACCTTATTCATGCTTGCTCATTATCGAGCTAAATATCAAGCTCAAAATGCACAACGAGTTCAAAAAACCCCATCTGCAGAATAACTGAAAACTTGAAACAGAGACAACCATACCCATATGAGCAAATGAATTAGATTCTAAAAGCTCAAGATAAATCATGGCATCCACATTTTCCAAGCATGAACACCAGATTTCAGGCATAGAACTCCATTGAAGTCAAAACGGTCATAGAAATAAAATTTTTTTGAGCTCAGTAATGGTAAAAGTAGCTATAAATAGATTTGAGCTCAAAATAAATAAAATGGTGGAGAGTTACAATTATCTGAAGTTGTAGTGTTTAGAAGAACAATCTTCTCAGAGGAAAACAAGCTCAAAATCAGATTCATGGTGGCCTGGAGAAAATTGGCTAGGGCTTCGCCAAGCTAGCAGAGATCGAGAGTGAAAATGACCAAAATGATCAAGGTTAAGATCTTTTGCTACCTAACTCGGTGAGTTGCCTTAACTCAACCTCCAGAGCCAAAGTACACACATGGAACTTGCACAAAAACCCTAACTTAACCAAGGGTTAAGGAATCATCGCTGACATATCAAAGGGTCAAGTGCTCATGGAGGTGGAAAAAATAATATTTAGAAAATGGTTATTTTTTTGACCTTACACTAAGGTCTGCAACCTTATAAAACCATGTGTAATCATCGTCGAATGGGGCTGAACCTTCCAAAAGTATATAATATGCAAAAGACATAATGTTTAGCAGAATCACATTCAAACTATGATCCAAAAATACATTATTTCCAAGTACCCAATCAGAAGTCTAACCACATCACCAAGTAGAGGTGTCATAATGATCAAAAAGCACCTCAATATAAGTTTCAACCATGTAAAAATCAAAATAGATGTTATGATCAAAAGTGCCATGGTCAAGCCAATAGACTGATAAATGACTAAGGTACCATGACCTTAATACATTTGAAGGGGCCGACAACATATGTCACCAAAATCCAAAGTCATATACATGGTGTGACCAAAGGAAGGGGGAGATACTATCATACCAAAGAACTTTATTAAAGTGAATAAGAGTGCTAATGAAGTGGCATGTTTTAAAACACAAAGGTGACTAAGAAATTAATAAAAATTAAGCACATGCACAGGAGTATATTTTCATGTGATCACAAGATTAGACAAGGAATGTCAATATCATAGCCTAAGATTGGAGGTGGTCCCCATGAGGAGTATTTTTACATGCCTTCACAACAGGATAGATCAACAAAAAGACAAAATCTACATGCACTAAGAAGGATACTTGCTCATCAAGCAAGATTTATTATTAGCAAATTATTCACCCATGCTTTTCAATAGAACAGTCAACTGTAGTTTGACTGGATGTAATCAAAGGCTATTAATGCCTCTTGTATTAGTTTTCTTTATTTTATTCCTTATTTATTATTAAATAAGGATAAAAATAGAATGCATGGGAGAGTACAACCCTAGTCTATTTTTAGGAAGGGTGAGTGAATCAATTTGCTATATATTGTGTGCTTTAGCAAAGCACAAGGGAGGAATTTTAGATACAGGAGTGCTGAAGCAATTTTTGCCAGTTTTTACCTTTGAATGTGAAGTATTTTCTACCTTTCCAATTATTTGCAGTCTTGTGTATGTTTCCATTAATCTTGTGAATGTTGAATTCCCTAATTAATCATATTACCTTATTGCAAATTCAGTAATTTTGGCATGATGTTAATGTGTATGTGTAACTTAACAGTATTGTTGTGATTTTATCCCTTAATACATCAAAGTGTTTACCCTTAATTACCTTCAGAAAAATATTGGCCTGTGCATCAGAAATTCATTCCATATCAATTATGCATGTACTCAGTCAAAGACCTCATACAAGTTTGGTGTATGACCTCAGTTTTAATTTCATTTTACAGTCATATTTTACCCTTAAACCACAGAAAAATTAGTTTAGGATACATCAATAAGGAACCATCCTTGATACTGGATACTCACCTCAAAATATGTATACCCATAGACTTGAGGTGTTTCCATTGTATATACGAAAGAGGGAGATAAAATTTGCAAACTTAAAACACCTGCAACCATCTCTCTACAGGGTGCACTTTCGAGAGATAACACTGGGTTTAACATGCATATTTCAAGAAGACTCAAGAGAGACACATCTCAAGGTAGTTAAGAGGATACTTAGATATCTCATGGGAACTTTAGAGTATGGATTTTTGTATCCTACAAGAAAAGACTTCAATATAAGAGCATACACTAATGTAGATTGGGCTAGAAATATTGATCACAAGAGGAGCACAAGTGGTGGATCATTCTTTGTTGGAAAATTTCTAGTGTCATGGCTAAGTAAAAAGTAATCTTCATTAGAATTATCTACTTGGGAAGCAGAGTACATAGTTTTTTCCATGTGTTGCACTCAGGTTCTTTGGATGACGCAAATGTTGGAAGACTACAAGGTAAATTTTGATGAAATAAATTCCTTGTTTTGTGATAGAACTAGCACAATTATTGTCATAAAAATCTAATATTTCATTCAAATACTAAGCATATTCCAATAAGATGACATTTTTTTAAGGAAAAAGTAAATGATAAGAATATTAATCTTGTATATGTGAGAAAAAAAGAAGAGATTATAGACATTATGACAAAGACAATTCTAAAAGCAGCATTTGAGCATCTTAGAGATGAATTGGGATTCATTCTTAATCCTAGCAGCTATTAAGAAGTCATGAACAACTCAAGGGAGCACTATTCTTACAAAATGAGATCCTGTAATGTGCCAAAAAGAGCTTCAAGAGAGGGGGATATAGTTTACTAGCTCATGGTTTTGTTCATGATATTATTTCACTTAATTTTGTTGCTTATATGCCCTTAATCAGTCCAGGTATGTATTTATATCAGTCATGTTAAATGGTCTTATGTCATGCATGGTGTTTGTTTTTTCCAATTTATACCTAAATCCCAGGGGGAGAAATATTGCAAGCCTATATTTATTTTTTTGTTGGTGCTTGTCATTTCTTTGTGGTTCCCATATTTTTCATGGATGTAAAATTGGGAGAATATGTACCCGAAGAACATGAATATGTTGCTGGTCTGTCATTTGAGCTATCATGTTTTCATCAATTTTTATTGGCTTGTGTGGGTGTTGACATGAACGAAAAAGGGCGAATTTTTTTCCCACCTTTGTGTCTAGTTTTAATTGATGTCTATACGTTTTCCCAGTGCTTCTTTGTCATTAAAGTAGTGTGTATAGGGAGTCACAATGTATTGATTTCTTGTCAGTCCATGTTGTTATCCAATTTTACGCACATGGAAAAATTGGAAAACAAGGCCTTATTACAATCAAATCACGACATTGGTCCCAGGGACCCACATCTATTCATCAGGTGAGATCGCTCATTTTTTTTGGTATGCGAGCCATCGAGGAGTTTTATAAGATTATCTCACTTGATCAAGCTAAAAAGTGTCAAATTAGGAATAAAGAGATGAGTCATTGGAGGAGCGCGTGCCTTGTCCTCACTCGATCATAACTCAGATCACAAGCCTTAGATGAGTTCATGAGTAGGAAATGTAAGCTCAGTAACTGAGTTTGGCTTGTCGTAAAGGAATATCGATAGGAGCAAAGGATGTTTCAATGGTTGGTTCATTGAGGTAGAGAAATGATGAACTCAACTTGGTTTAATTCAACATGGAGAGATTGATGCTTCCTCGTTGGAATATGAACTCAGTTTTAATGACTCGATGGAGATAGTAGCATAAATGACCGAGCCCGGTCTTGATAAGATAACCCAGAAAGAGAAATCATGTTGAGTTCGTGGTGAGTCATAGTTAAAGGAATGAGTCGATCACCATACATAGAAGTCGATATGATGTTGCTCATAATGAGACCAATGGAGCTTAAGCTTGGACTAATAAACCACCATGCATAGAGTTGGATAAAATGTGAGAAACGAGATGAAAGTGGAGGTAACACGCCTACTTCACTAGCTTGTAGCTTCATCTATAACCACCATATCAAACCCATGGGATAGGCGCTGGAATAACTTCCGGCCACTACTAGAAACAATAGTGAACACAATCTCAACCTCATTTGCAAAAATTTCCTCAAGATTTGATCAAGCTTCTTCCATGGAAGCGACTTTCGAAAATGAAAAGGTGAGACAACTCAACTAAAAATTTATCTCGTTCTTCTACTACAGCGGAAATATTTTACAACAATTGATCACAACTGTGGTCCCATGTAACAAGAACATCAAGATTAATACCAACGGTTCCTTGGGATCACCCTACGACAACTGTCGCAATCAACTCTCTCTGGGGGCCACTGATTTTTTGAGATAAGTTCACTTCTCTACCCTGTAGCTGCTACGTATAGCCAATTACATCCTCACGGCACTTTCTTGGGAGAATTTCAATTCTACACTCAAAGCTGCCATGCACCAAGCAGCAAGCATGTTGCAGTACAATAGAAACCTTTTTGAACGCTTCGAGCAATCAGGTTGACCAACTATGTAGTTATCTATTCAGTATCGAATGACACTTGTAGGAAACAAATATTCACTATCGTGTATGATGGATTGGATTCACGCTATTCAAGTCTTCATAAAATTTCCCTGAATCAGGAGATGAAGGTTTATTACGGTGTAGAATGAAATGATTCATATTGCTCAACATTTTTTCCTCCTAGAAATGAATTGAATGTGGTCAACTCTGAAAATACCTGGTCGGCTGTTTTGTATGCTACATCCTTGTTACTTGTAAATTTTCTATTTGAGAAACTCTGAGGGAAATAGGCAATATTTATATACTTCCATTATGTACGTCTAATCAGACAATAAAAAGTATTCTTTTACCAGGTTCAAGGAAACTTGTTTTTTTACAATGGATGATTATACTGTAGTTTCAAGCTAATTTTATCTAGCTTTATTTCTATTAGCTTTGATCCATGACTAAGGAAGAATTCATATGATTGCTACTTGTACATTTTTCCAAGGTCCTCTATGTTGCCCTAGTTGTTCAATGTATTTTTTTGAAGGGCTTCTTTTATGTGTTGCAAATTTTAACATAAAGGATCTTTTTAGTTTATGGAAAAATGAGTATATTTTGTAGCTCATAGCTACCTATGCCATACTAAGATCCCAATAGTGGCATAATTGTTGATTGGAGCTGAGATTGCAGAGTGCACTGTCAAAATACCGAAGGGATCTTTGGCCAAGAATCAGTCTTAAGGGTGTCTATCAACATGTTATGGGCATGAACCTGGGTCATCATCATGGCAGCATTAGGTCTTTATTGGTAATGGCATTTTCTCATCGTTTGGAAGGTACAATTGTGCTTATTATGGAAAGGGAAAAACATTCTCACTACAAGTGTTATATAATAAGGAAGAACCGTGAGCATCGTGGTAAAACCATTCTTTTTAGAAATGTTGGGTTAAGCTCGGTATTCAAGTGAGTTGAGCCAGAGAAGAACTCAGGAGTTCAGTTCTGGAAAGAAGGTAAGGTGACATGAAGAATCGAGAAGAGCTGGTGGAAGACGAGTTGTGGAGAATTGAGTTCATTTTGATTGGCTCACAAGGTGTTCAAAAAGCCATGACGGTGGGGTAAATTGGCTCCGGTCGAGCTTATAGAGGATTTGAAACTCACCAAGTTGGGCTATGTGCAGACTCTATCCACATGGACCCCCTCTTCTTCAAGTCAAATAGGTCAACAGGGGGTCCCAACATTATGTTAATTGATTTAATATTTTTATTTAAATATTTTATTCATAATATTTATTATTATTATTTAAATATTCTTTTAATTAATTGAGAAGACTAGGTCGTTAGGCAATTAATGACCCATGATGGAACCTTCTCAGGTAGTTCAACTAAATGTAATAAATACATCATGGGACTTCAATTTAGGAATGTAATTATGAAATTTCCTCTTCTTTCTCACATATTCTTATATAAATGTAAGTTGGAAGCTCATTTCAAAGGGTTCCAATAGTTCAGACAAGTTGGACAGTTAGATATCTTAGGTGAGTGTATACTTTTCAAGAATCCTCTCTCTTTTGCAAGTTGTTCTTGTGTGTTGAGAGAACTTTCAAGCCTCCTCCTCAAGACAGTAATGGCAACTATTTCCTCTTCTAAATGTATGATGCATTGTACATGTTATTAAAGTAATAAAAGTGTGTGTTTTGTGACTAATCTTGGTCCTTTCATCCTTTTGTGCTTCTTTTTGCCTTTCTCGTACTTGTAGGTACACTATGCAAGTTTAAGTTTCTATTGTAGGTTCTTGGAGTACTGTGCTTATCGAGTGGTGGAGTATTGCATGCAGTTGAGTTGTGGTGTTTGTTCACCCTTCTTGAGTTCATCCTTCTTCACTAGGAAATTGGTATATTTCTCGGTCTGATAAATTTTAATAAAGGGAACATGTGTCTCTTAGTTTGTGGTATCCTGTACCCTCTCTAAGTTGCAGTAGGTGAATTTGACTTGTGGTGTACACACGCTCTTCAAATTAACCGTTCCTAAGTTTGGAAACACCCTTTATTTGGTGCATCACCATCCCTGTATAGTTTCATTTCTGTAAATCTCTTTCCCTAAAACCCCATGAAAATGTTAGCATAGGACTAGATAATCATTTTTGTTACACTAGGAGTAGTACAACAATTAGTTTAGGAAGAGGAATCTGGCCTTCTCTGGAGGTTCACCTTGAGCCCAAGTCCCACATCTTGAGAGGTTATCCCATGTGTCCCAATCATACCGAACATCCTATTCACATCCTGGCCATTCGAAGGGTGCAGTGATTTGGTGACAACAATTTTTGGCATGCCCAGTGGGACAGAGTTGGTACTTCTCTTCTCACTTACACAAGTCAAAGTACCTGGCAACTCTATATCTCTGGATTCGAAATCTCAGTGCGGTAACTTATGCAAAGAATTCAGACAAGAGCTTCTTCAACGAAACGAAATTATCAGCATATTAAACTTTCCTTATCTCCTCCAAAGAGAAGAAGAAGAGGCATTTCCACATCCCCAGTTGTAGATTTACCTAGTAGGGGTCATTCAAATCCTCCTTACGGAAGGTTTCCTCCACCCAAGAACAATCAACATTTTGTTGCTATGGCAAGGAACCAAGTTTTCCCCCCTTTTAATGCAAGCAGTCCTCTTATGTTGGCTCAACGTGACCTGATACCTGTTGTGGCACTCAAAAGTTTACCCTTCTACACGAGGGAAACTCAAGTTACTCCAGTGGAGCAAGTCTTTGATGTAGCCAGCATCTACGTAGTACATAATATCACAGAAGACAATGTTGCAGTTAGACTTCTTGCCACCTCTTTAAAGGGAAAAGCACTTCAATGGTTTCGCGGGTTAGGTGTTGGCACTATAACCACTTAGGACGAGTTGGGATAAAAGCTATGTAAACAGTTCGAAGAAAAAAGTGATCACCTATCACTTTTGGAACAACTCACTACCATAAAGAGAGTTTCCCAAGAATACATGAGTGATTTCAACTTTCGATTCCATAAGACTTGGAATAGGATTTTGGTGCTCGTAAAGCCTTCTGCACATAATGCATTCTTGTACTATTTACAAGCCTTGAATAACGATGTAGCAGTTATGATCCAGTCCATGGGAGGGACTACACTTCCTGATGCTTAAGAAGTTGCCATAAGTGCAAAGAATTCTTTGATTCAGGCTGGAAAGATAGCTCCACGACCACCAATGCCCTTTTCTCTAGATCTTACGAATCATCAGCCTATCATTGCTCCTATTCCAATATACTCCAAGCAACCATCTCAATCTTCCCCTACCTCTTCAAATGACCTATTTGAAGTCAAGTCACTACAACAAAATTTTGGAAATGAGCTCATTGCACTTAAAAGGCAATAGTTTCAATACAATCGTCTATATCAGCCACAAAATCAACAGTATCAGGCTAACTGTCCTCCTTTTCAAGGAAACAATCAACCTCAAAATGAAACTACAAGTCAAGTTGCAAATGTCAGGCCCTTGAAATTTCAGAACCCTCTTGCATCTAGCTCATATAGAGCTATAGTACCTGTTCAAAATAATCTAGTTCAAGACTACGAATGGTGCTATACTTGCTCTCAACCTCACAATAAAAATCTTTTTCCCAATGGGGTTCTTATCCAGGCCCTTATGGTTCAAAGTGTATTTGCCCCTTTAGAGTTAACAAACAATTCATCTATGGAAGAAGTAACAGATCAACTGCAGACACCTGAAGAATCCGCTTTGCTAAACTAGTAAGCAAAATTTTTTTATGGATTGAATACAGATTCTTCATCAGTGGCAGTAAACACTCATTCCAAGAAGAGAGAAATGGATCCTCAATATCCTAAAGCTGATCTAGCATCCACTTCTCAACCTGGGTTGCAAATGGCAGTTGATAAAAATGTAGGAAAGAAATCGCTAGAAACATCGGCTAGCCACGCCGTAGGGAAAGATGGTTCTCTAGGCATCACGGTACCCAAAAAACATTTTCCAAAAGAGGACCCCAATGCCCAAAAAAGTGTCATCAAAGTTGAAGGGATTCCCTTTAGCATATTAGAACAAATGAAGAAAACCAATCTGAGCATTACCATGTGGGACGCACTCTTGATCCCTTCTCAAAGAAACCTATTGCAAGAAGCTGTGAATAGTTTTGGAACAACCAGCAGATCACCAAGCCATGGAGTGACAACTGCTACAAGTTTGTGTCAATCAGAAGGGAAAATTATTCCTATGACAAACAAACCACCGCCATTCTACATTTCCCTAATCATTGGCAACCACTTTGTACATAATTTCATGATCGATTCTTGTGCCAGTAGCTCTGTCATGCCTAAACAAATTACAGATGTACTAGGCATACAATATGCACCAGTTACAAGAGGGGTTGTTTAACTGGATGGCATAGCTGTTAATACTGTTGGGGTTATCAAAGGAATTTAACTTACCTTTCATGCATGCCCAAGTTTTTCATTCATCCAAGACATATCGGTCATTGATCTCCCTCCCCTCTTTACCATCTGCCTATCACAGGATTTCACTTCCAAGATGGGCGGTTACCTATCAACCAATTGGTCACATATGATTCTCAGGAATCGATACAGAACCAAAGTAACTATAAGGGCAGAACCAATCTACCATAATCATGTAGAACCATACACTTCTAGTCCCATAAATGGAAATTACACCATCGGCGATCCCGAAGAGGAAGATGCCGATCATGAACCAATCACCCTTGTTGAAGAATTCCCTAATACTTTGCTAGATGAAGTAAGTAGAGATCATCAATATGATCCCTACACTGATGTATTGGTAGAAGAAGAAGTTGGTTTGCTGGTCTTGGAAGAAACAGGATTGGGTACCTACTGTATCCATGAAGAAGATACGATCATACCACAACTTGTCAAAACACCAAGTGATTCTAAAGGACTGCGGAAATTTTTCTTCGATGGCTCAAGAAGTAAGAATGGATCCGGTGCTGGTGTTATGTTAATTTCTCCAGAGGGAGATAAGTAATTTTCATCTTTCTAGTTGCAGTTCAGTTGCACTAACAATGTTTCTGAATACGAGGCTCTTGTGCAAGGAATTCAGCTAGCCCAAAGGAAGGGAATCAAGGCCCTGACTATTTTTGGAGACAGTGAGTTAGTTGTTCATCAAGTTTTGGCATGTAGTGCATCCAAAAATGATCTTTTAAGATAATACAAGAACCGAGTCTAGGACCTGATTGAAGATTTCGAAGATTTTGGAATCCATGTAGTTCCTAGAGGTCAAAATCAAGATGCAGATAGGCTTGCTACAATTGGTTCACAATACAACATACCAGTTGATATCATGAAAGAAGGGCAGAAATTTTTTAAAATTGTGGTTCAACCGGTAGTCCCTGATAATGTGAGTAGTTGGCAAGTGTTCGATAATGACAAACAAATTGTCCTCTTCCTATAAGAAGAAGTGGAGTTTGCTACAAAAAATCAAGATAAGTTGTAGGAGTCATATGGTGATAAAATTATCCAATTGAAAAGCAACAAGTTACCAAAAGGTTTAGTCACTTTGGAATCCATTTTCAATTCAGATGACTAAGCCAAAAGACAAAGCCCTAACATGGTGGTCAAAGAAGAATATTTTGAGAAAGTAGAAGTATCAAATGTAAAGTTTCTCAAGATTAGAAAAGTGTGTACTTCTGAAGAGAAATAAGCTTTCATCAAACTTTGTCAAGAGTATCATGACATATTTTCATGGAGCTATAAATATCTGCGTGGTTTTGATCCAAGTCTAGCACAATATACCATCGAACTAGATCCTAATGCTAAGTCATTTCGTCAGAAATAGAGACCAATTAATCCCTAAATTGAGCCACTACTGAGAAAGGAGCTAACCAAGCTCATCGAGGCCTGTATAATTTTTCCCATCAAGCATTCCTCATGGGTAGCCAATTTGGTGCCCGTGAGGAAGAAGAACGGAGAGATCCAATTATGCGTAGATTTTAGGGATTTGAATCATGCATCATTAAAAGACCATTATCCTCTTCCATCGATGGAGCAGATCCTTTAAATGGTGACAGGAGCTCAAATATTTTATTTGCTCGATGGATATTTGGGTTACAATCAAATACTAGTCCAAGAATCTGACCAATTCAAAATGGCTTTCACTACCAAGTGGGGCACATATTCCTATAATAAAATGCCATTCAAATTGTCCAATGCTGGGGCTACTTTCCAAAGAGCCATGGACATGGAATTTAAGGGACTAATCAATGATATTATTCTGCTTTACCTTGATGATATAACTATATACTCTAAGCATGTAGAAGATCACATCACACATCTAAGGAAAGTTTTCCAAAGGTGTAGGGAATTTGGGGTTTCACTTAACCCCAAGAATTGTATTTTCACAATACACGAGGGAAAATTGTTGGGGCATGTTGTTTCAGTGGAAGGATTATCAATCGATCTAGCCAGGATTCATTCAATTATGTCCTTATCTCTCCTAAGTCACAAGAAGGGCCTCCAGAGTTTTTTAGGAACCATAAATTTCGTGCAGAGATTCATCCCTCAATTCGTGACATTGGCTAAACCATTGACAACCATGCTAAAGAAAAACAAGCCATTCTCATGGACAAAGGAAGGACAAGAAAGCTTCGAAGCCATCAAAATAGCCATTTCCCAAGCTCCCACACTTGTAAACCCCAAGTTTGACAAAGATTTTATCCTTTATGCTTTTGCAGGTCAAGAGAGCATTTCAGGGATCCTCACCCAACAAAACAACAACCTAATGGAGAAACCAATTACTTTCTTCAGTCAATCCCTCAAAGACTACAAGTCCAAATACTCATTTATTGAAAAGTAAGTCTTTGCAGTTATTTAAGTTTTGAAGAATTTCAAGCACATGTTTTCCAACAACAAGATTCATCTGATGGTGTCTCATCTAGGTGTTAAGGAGTTTTTGTTGAACAAAGAAATGAATGAAAAGCATGCTGGATGGATCACGAGGGTAATGGAGTATGATGTGCACATCAAAGTCACTAAACTTGTTAGAGGTAAGGGTTTATATCAGAAACTTTCTATAGACATGGAATCAAAAGGTAATGAGGACATGACACTCCTAAATACTGATGGGAATGTTGATCAAGCTGACTGGTTATCCAAAATGAAGAATTTCCTCTTCTCATGAGCATATCCAGTAAACATGGATAAAAACCAAAGATGAACTTTCCGTCTTCAATCTATCCCATATGTTTTGGTAGTTAGCGTTCTCTTTCGAAAATATTTGAATGGCATCCTCCTTCGGTGCATAGGACCAGAACAAGTTAGTAAGATACTAAAAGAGTTTCATAATGGCCTATCTGGAGGACATTATTCTGCATGAACAACAACTACCAAGATCATGTGAGTTGGATACTATTGGCTGGATTTATTCAAGGATGCCCATCTCTAGGTAAGCAAATGTAAGGAATGTTCCTTTTTCATAGGTAAGTAGAAGCTAACAGCTCTTCCGCTACATCTAGTTTGATTGGATCAACCCTTTGTTCAATGGGGGTTGGACTTCATCGGAATGATTAATCCTCGATCCAGTTGGGGACATAAGTGGGTCCTTACCGCAACAGACTATTTTACTCGATGGATAGAGGCGGTAGCATTAAAAGAGAGCAATGAAAAGGAAGTTCTAGATTTTCTGGAGGGCATAATGACAAGGTTTGGTGTTTCGTTTACAGTTATTTCAGACAACGCACTGGCTTTTCTTGGTATGAAATTGAGTGAATGAACTGTTAAAATGGGGTATACCTCAAAACTTCATCCAATTAATATCCACAAGGAAATGGATTAGCTGAGTCTAGCAATAAAAACCTCATATGGATTATTAAGCACATAATGGAGACTAACAAGAGGACTTGGCATACACAGCTTAAGACTGCCTTATGGGCAGATCGAATCACACCTAAAATGGCCATTGGAAATTCTCCTTTCGTTCTTGTATATGGAAGAGAGGCAAACTCCCACTCTCATTGGAGTTACCTTCTTTGGAGTTAGCTCATCAACTTGAAGTTATAGAGAGTGATCCTATGATAGTAAGGTTTGCTGAACTCATGGAGTTAGAGGAAGTACGAGACAAGGCTATGAAAACTTTGGAGTAGCATCAGGCTCAAGTTAAGAAATATTTTGACAAGAAGGCGTCTGACACGCATTTTCAAGAGGGAAATTTAGTTCTCAAATGGGATGAAGACAGGGCCAAACTAGGTAGCCATGCCAAATTTGACGCTCTCTGGAGTGGGCCATACATCATCATAAGTTGCAAAGAGGCAAATTCATTTCATCTATCTAGGCTTAATGGAGAAGAACTGCCCATTCATGTAAATGTGATACATCTCAAAGATTTTTTTTGAGAAGCGTTCCACCCCCTGTATAGTTAAATTAGGTGTTTTCCTCCAAGTGCTTATGCACATTGTTGTGTGTTGTTTTTTTTTTGCTTTCCTTGTTGCTGTGTTTTGTGTTGTTCTGCACATTGTTTCATCACTAGAAGGTGTCAAGGAGGAAAAAGGTTCAAGGTATCCCTAAGAGTTTCAAAATCTGCTTAATTCAAATTTTTGCGATGTTCCATAGATGTCAAGCATTCAACAGTTTCAGTATACTTCATGCTTAGCATTCAAGGGAGATCTAGGATATCGGCAATGCTCAAGGAGATTCCGGGATGTGTCAAAGAAAATAATTCTACTTTTAGGATTCCAACACAGACTCCATGCCCAATGGATGACTTAAGGCTACTGGAATCATGCTTAGCAAGAAATCATCCCTGAGAGGCCGCCAAAAATGTTATCCAATTTTACGCACATGGAAAAATTGGAAAACAGGGCTTTATTACGATCAAATCACGACATTGGTCCTAGGGACCCACTTCTAGTCATTAGGTGAGATTGCTCATTTTTTTTTGGTATGAGAGCCATCGAGGAGTTCGATAAGCTTATCTCACTCGGTTGAGCTAAATAGTGTCAAATTGGGAATAAAGAGATGATTCATCGGAGGAGCTCATGCCTTGTCCTAACTCGGTCATAACTCCGATCACAAGCATTAGACGAGTTCATGAGAAGGAAATGTAAGCTCAGTAACTGAGTTTGGCTTGTCATAAAGGATTCTTGATAGGAGCAGAGAATGTTTCGATGGTTGGATCATTGAGGCAGAGAAATGATGAGCTCGACTCAATTTAATTCAACATGGAGAGATCGATGCTTCCTCGTTGGAATATGAACTCAGTTTTAATGACTCGATGGATACAATGGCATAAATGACCGAGCCCAGTCTTGATAAGATAACCCACAAAGAGAAATCATGTCGAGTGTATAGTGAGTCATAGTTAAAGGAATGAGTCGATCACCATACATAGAGGTCAATATGATGTTGCTCGCAATGAGACCAATGGAGCTCAAGCTTGGACTAATAAACCACCATGCATAGAGTTGGATAAAATGTGAGAAACGACATGAAAGTGGAGGTAACATGCCTACTTCACTAGCTTATAGCTTCATCTATAACCACCATATCAAACCCTATGGGCTAGGCACTGGAATAACTTCTGGCCACTACTAGAAACAGTAGTGAACACAATCTCAACCTCATTCGCAAAACTTGCTTCAAGATTTGATCGAGCTTCTTCCATGGAAGTGACTTTCCAAAATGAAAAGGTGAGACAACTCAACTAAAACTTTGTCTCGTTCTTCTGCTACAGCGGCAAGATTTTACAACAACTGATCACGACTGTGGTCACATGCAACCAAAACATCAAGATCAATACCAACAGTTCCTTGGGATCACCCTGCAACAGCTGTCGCAATCAAATATCTCTAGAGGCCATTGATTTTTTGAGATAAGTTCACTTCTCTACCCTGTAGCTGCTACGTATAGCCAATTACTTCCTCATGGCACTTTCCTAGGAGAATTTCAGTTCTACGCTCAAATCTTCCACGCACCAGGTAGCAGGCATGTTGTAGTACAGTAGAAACCTTTTTGAGCGCTTCTAGCAAGAAGGTTGACCAACTATGTAGTTATCTATTCAGTATCGAATGACAATGGTAGGAAACAAATATTCACTATTGTGTATGATGGATTGGATTCACGCTATTCAAGGCTTCATAAAATTTCCCTGAATTAGGAGATGAAGGTTTATTACGGTGCAGAATGAAACGATTCATATTGCTCAGCATTTTTTCCTCCTAGAAATGAATTGAATGTGAAGGTCAACTCTGAAAATACCTGGTCAGCCATTTTTTATGCTACATCCTTGTTACTTGTAAATGGTCTCTTTGAGAAACTCTGAGGGCAATAGGCAATATTTATACCCTTCCATTATGTACGTCCAATCAGAAAATAAAAAGTATTCTTTTACCAAGTTCAGGGAAACTTGTTTTTTTACAATGGATGATTATACTGTAGTTTTAAGCTAATTTTATCTAGCTTTATTCCTATTAGCTTTGATCCATGACTAAGGAAGAATTCATATGGTTGCTACCTGTACATTTTTCAAAGGTCCTCTTGGTTGCCCTAGTTGTTTAATGTATTTTTTTGAAGGGCTTCTTTTATGTGTTGCAAATTTTAACATAAAGGATCTTTTTAGTTTATGGAAAAATGAGTATATTTTGTAGCTCATAGCTACCTATGCCATACTAAGATCCCAATAGTGGCATAATTGTTGATTGGAGCTGAGATTGCAGAGTGCATTGTCAAAATACCGAAGGGATCTTTGGCCAAGAATCAGTCTTAAGGGTGTCTATCGACATGTTATGGGCATGAACCTGGGTCATCATCATGGCAGCATTAGGTCTTTATTGGTAATGGCATTTTCTCATCGTTTGGAAGGTACAATTGTGCTTATTATGGAAAGGGAAAAACATTCTTACTACAAGTGTTATATAATAAGGAAGAACCGTGAGCATTGTGGTAAAACCATTCTTTTTAGAAATGTTGGGTTAAGCTCGGTATTCAAGTAAGTTGAGCCAGAGAAGAACTCAGGAGTTTGGTTCTGGAAAGAAGGTAAGGCGACATGAAGCATCGAGAAGAGCTGGTGGAAGACGAGTTGTGGAGAATTGAGTTCATTTTGATTGGCTCATAAGGTGTTCAAAAAGCCATGACGGTGGGGTAAATTGGCTCCAGTCGAGCTTATAGAGGATTTGAAACTCACCGAGTTGGGCTATGTGCAGACTCTATCCGCATGGACCCCCTCTTCTTCAAGTCAAATCGGTCAACAGGGGGTCCCAACATTATGTTAATTGATTTAATATTTTTATTTAAATATTTTAATAATAATATTTATTATTATTATTTAAATATTTTATTTAAATATTTTTTTAATTAATTGAGAAGACTAGGTCATCAGGAAATTAATGACCCATGATGGAACCTTCTCAGGTAGTTCAAATAACTGTAATAAATACATCACGGGCCTTCAATTTAGGAATGTAATTATGAAATTTCCTCTTCTTTCTCACATATTCTTCTATAAATGTAAGTTGGAATCTCATTTCAAAGGGTTCCAATAGTTCATACAAGTTGGATAGTTAGATATCTCAGGCGAGTGTATACTTTTCAAGAATCCTCTCTCTTTTGCAAGTTGTTCTTGTGTGTTGAGAGAACTTTCAAGCCTCCTCCTCAAGACAGTAATGGCAAATATTGCCTCTTCTAAATGTATGATTCATTGTACATGTTATTAAAGCAATAAAGTTTGTGTTTTGTGACTAATCTCAGTCCTTTCATCCTTCTATGCTTCTTTGTACCTTTCTCGTACTTACAGGTACACTGTGCAAGTTTAAGTTTCTATTACAGGTTCTTAGAGTTCTGTGCTTATCTAGTGGTGGAGTATTACATGTAGTTGAGTTGTGGTGTCTTTTCACCCTTCTTGAGTTCATCCTTCTTCACTGGGAAACTAGTTTGTTTCTCGGTCTGATAAAGTTTAACAAATGGAACGTGTGTCTCTTAGTTTGTTGTATCCTGTACCCTCTTTAAGTTGCAGTAGGTGAAGTTGACCTGTGGTGCACACACCCTATTCAAATTAACCCTTCCTCAGTTTGGAAACACCCTTTATTTGGTGCATCACCATCCTGAGTATAGTTTCATTTCTATAAATCTCTTTCCATAAAACCCCATGAAAATGTTAGCATAGGACACGATAATCATTTTTGTTACACTAGGAATAGTACAACACTTAGTTTAGGAAGAGGAAGCTAGCGCTCTCCAAATTTTCACCTCGAGCCTAAGTCCCATAGCTTGAGAGGTGATCCCATGTGTCCCAATCACATCGAACATCCTATTCACATCCTGGCCATTCGGAGGGTGCAGTGATTTGGCGACAACACATGCTAAGCCAAATTGATGTCCTGTAAGTGCATGGGATTAATTTGTGTCTTTGTGGTGCAAATTGAAGTTGTAAAATACTTCTAGGAGGTGTTTCTCAGGTGGATGGAGTCACTTCAGAACCCAAAATGTCAAGAAACAAGCTTTGAAGAAAAATGCTACTTTTAACCAAAACTGCCCTTGAGGAATTTAGTTGGTCTTGCATGAAAATTAGGTTTGTCAAAGCTCCAAAGGAAAACATATGGATAAACAACACATGTAAGGAATAGAGATATATCTTGCAATGCTCTATGTAAAATTTCATTAGATTATGTAATGAGGATTTTAATTTATTCAAGTTTCTCTAAAATAGTCTTCTTGGAAAATACATTTTGACACTCCTGGCTTCTTAACAACCAAGAAAAAATATGGGGTCCTCTTTAGATAATTCATAATAGAATTTTTGGTATTAAATTTCCCTATAATTCATGTGCAAAAATAATTTTTCCAATTGGAGTTGTGGTTGAAAAGTTCTATTCTTTTTTAGCAAGGTGGTTTTTTCTTTTCTTAGGATGGATTTGAAATAAATGAAGGAAAAAGTATCTATTTGGTCTTGACTTCACCTTTTTGAGCCTTTCCAATATTTTCTAGTGTTATTTTATGTTTCTATATCCTTCCTTGGTCTTGTTTTGGTTCTCAAGTCTTCAATCTCAGTTGGTGCTACTAATGAGAACTCTTCTCAAGGAACAATCTTCTTGAGCCTTTATATCTTGCTCTTCAATAAGAGTCTTCAATCTTGTATAAGATTCAAAAACATGAATGGTATGTAGTAAGTGTTTCCACTTCAATAAATATTCATGAAATGGATACAAAAGTGGTTTCAAATTGTGCTTATTCCCTCACTTGGATGGGTGGACATTCTTGGTCACTGTCACAACACAACTAAATTGTACATCTATATTTCTATCCTATTGATGGAGGAAAATGTTTCATGCAGATTTGTTAGTCCATTTCAATGGTTCTTTAATATTTTTTAACTAGTCTTCTTATGTCTATCTTCTCACTTAGTGACAAAAAAACATAGGTCATTTTTCCTTATTCTGTAACAGTCAAGCATAAGAGCTTAAGGGCATGTTTTTGGTGTATTAACAATGAACCATATACTTGAAGGATCTAGACAGGGTTTCACAAAGTATCTCCATTAAGGTTTTATGAAAATTTGTAGGTTGGATGAGTTTTTCAAGATCCATCTCAAACCATTTTTCTACAACAAGCACAAGTACAGGTAAATACATAAATTGTAACTACATTATTTGATTGCTATGAATGATTGAATGGTTTTCATATTGCAAAAACATCTGAAACAGTTAAAGGAAGATATGATTTACCCTCATAAATTTGAATTCTTAAAATTCATCGTTCTTTGAGGAAGATTTTTAAAGTTATTTTCTCTTAGGTCTTCATTGAGAAAGCAACCCTAAACTAGGGTTTTGCAAAAGGCTCTTTGTTTGAATTAAAGAATTCCTCCAATCAAAATCCACAAAAATTCAAACAAACCTCTGTGAGCTCATCTCTAACACTTTTCAAGATATTTAAAATCATTTCGTATTTTGTGGAAAGAGAAATATTTATCAGAAATTATAAAGGACTTGCACATGTTGTTTCCAATTAGCTTTACAAGCTCTAAATCATTGTTCTTTGAAAGTTTATGTTTTGGTTTGTGTGTAATTATGGTTTCAACTTTTTTTAATGTTGAGAAACTGGTTGAAGTTCCTCATAATGATCAAGAAGACTCTCACTTGGTACTGCAATTATTTTTCCTCTCTCACAGCTCATGAAATGGGTAGAGAATGTTTCTAAACTATTCATATGTAAATTGATTGAAGTTGAACAAATTGTAAATGAAGTGATCAAACTATTTGTATAGGTAGGGTCAAACTAAAAAGTGAAATGGTTGAAGTTAAAGTGGTCTGTCTAAGTACTTAAATGTAAACCTTTTTTCAAATATTAAATTGAGTCATGTTTGAGTTGACTTCATATTAGCTAGAGGGGTATATCAAAGTGTTTCATGTTCTTTTTTATGTTACAAATGTATTTTTAACTCCTTAAGAAACTTCAAGGGGAAGAAAATAAGTTTAAGGAGATTGAATTCTTGAGAGGAAAGGTGAGAAGGTCTTGTGAATAGGATAAAGTATTTGGTCAAGAAAGTGGATCATCATGAAATTTGAAGTGCTTGCATAAGGGAAGTTGAAAAGTTATAAGACCTAGTGTGTGATGCTTGATATAAGAAGATACAAATCTAATAACTAAGATGAGAAGTGCATCTTAGTTTTGTAGTTAAAAATAATCTCGGAAGGCAGATACAACAGGTATGAGAAAACAAAGAGATGAATATATACTTGAAAGAAGAGTATACTGAAGATATAATCTAGAGGTATGGAATGGTAAGAGAGGGATAATTGACTGCAATAAAAGATGCTAATGAAGAATAAAAGAACAATATAAAGTACAATGAATAGAATAAAAATAGTGAAGTGCAATAGATGAGATGAATGATATCATAAATTGAAAATGTAATGAAGGATATAGAAGTCTGAGATAATGAAATGTGGACATATATAGTAGGGATTAATGAATGCATAATTAGTCTACAAGTACATGGGAATAAAAAATTTAGTCTAACACTTGATTACTGTGATAATAGTGTGAAAACCTGAGATAGAATGCAAGAAGACTGAAAATGAAGGCACATGACTATGACAAAAGGCAGAGGACTGTCATAAAGTTGTAAATATGGGAAACATAGACAAAGGTTATTACATAATAAGGTTTATAAGGTGCAATATCAATGAATCAGGTAAATTCAACCAATAAATATATCACAATCAGTTTATCAAGCAACAAAGTAGCTATATGGTCATTTGTAAATACTTGATTTATCTAAGTAGGTGCTTAGGCTAAAAGGAGTTAGTGATTCTTTCTCTATCAGATGAGTAGGTGCTCAGTATTTCATCTATTTGGTGCTAGGTGTTATCTTAAGTTGGTGCTGTAAAGATCAAGTGGGTGCTTGATCATTGTTAATAAGTGTTTAGAATTGGTGTTCTAATTAAAGGCTGATTTCAGAGTGGGTTTTTCCCTTCTTGGGTTTCTCACTATAAACTTGTGTCACCTTCATTTGAGTTATTTGTTTGGAGCTATTTCTTGTGCTCATAGTCTACCTACTGAATCAATTTAGAAAGTTTGAAAAGATCTTAACTATGTTAAGCACTGATTCACCCCCCCCTCTCAGTGCTTGTGATATCTAACACCTAGATTAGATAGTTTTCTTATGTAATGGCTATAGGATAGGCATCAGGAATATGAAAACACTTATAGACTATATCATTACTAAAATATAATAATTCAAGGATCTTAAGAAGTAATGGAAAACAACTTGAGGAGTTGGTCTTATGAGGGCTAGAATTTTGTCCCATGTTTTCTAAAATCTAAAGTTGAAGACAACCACGAGCTCATTAGGAGCTCTTAAGACCATTGTGAGTTATTATAATAAGGAGACATTGTCATCTTTCTCCTCAAAATGATTGTAAAGTGCAGTGTCAAGTCGATCCTAGCTAGTGATATAGGCAAGTCTTAAGATTCTATACCATAGAAATGATTTTCATTTGAGTGAAAAGAGAGCAGCCTTATAGCTATGTCATGTTTGGTAAATAGGTGAATAGAGAATACATTTGTGATTTATTTAATGTGCTCAATAGGGGTAACTTGATTCTCATAAGTGAAAATTGAATACTCTTGAGTGAAGCCACTGGTTTATCATGTTGCATGGGAGAGCCAAAGAAATACTGATGTTGAAGCTAAAAAACGGAATATTTCTATGTGGCATGGATAGAAAGGGTGTGGATACCCTGGTAGAATGTGTGTGAAGTCTACTAACAGGAGGTGTAGATTACACCCTACACAGAGAAGATGGATATGTGCACACAATGGTTCTTCTATGTCTTCTTCTAGGAGACAGCCATAGATACTCAAAATACTCTTTAACTACTCTGATCTACCTAATATGTATTCTTCTCATGAAATAGGCACACAGGATGCTGAAATCAATAGATTTGGATATTGGGAGTCACGAGATGTGTTTAAACAAGACTCTAAAGGATAGAAATCACTAAGTCACACACTAGAACTTAAAAATGGTGAAATATAAAGCTTTCAATACTTGTACCACCAGCTGTTGCAAAACTATTGGCACTCAAAATTTCATCTTTCCTAAATCAAGATGAACTGGGGCTTTGAGGAAACATGGGACTATCTCCAAGTTATGGGACTTGTGATAGAGAAAGATCTCCAAAAATACCAACTTCCTCTACCTATTTCTACTGTTAAAACTAATAGAAAGGAAAATGTAGCTACCTACCACTACTATAATATTCCAAGGGACCAAGATGAGAAAGAGATATATGGAAGGGAAATCCTAGGCTAAAGAGAGGTGATAAGATCAGAAAGAAGGGGATGAACACTCTCAGCTAAGTGAAAATAAGAGAAAATGCACACAGGGAAGGAAGGCATACATGCCACAGTCTAAAACAACACTCACACACTCATTTTCATGGAGCACAACAAAAAAAATCCTATAAGACACATAAAATATATACAAAAAATCAAAAATGTAAAATAAGGAAATAATATGCAATAAAACTCAACCCAGAGTAAAGAACAACCATAAAATACAACTTTTACTGCTTCCAAGTAATGCACAATTGATTGGAATGGTGAGAGAGGCAAGGATCAAAATGTAATGGCTCAAATATGATGCCTATGATTCAAAATGCCAAGTAAAAGTTCTCTTAGAAAACAAAGAGGTTCTAACCTTTACAAGTGAGAAATGTTCATCAATTTATACAAGAAAGTGGAGGAGAATAGGAGAGAAAGAGAGGGAAAATCATATTTTAAAATCCAACTACCAAAAACCTGCATTAAATTCCTGTAAATGTGCCTATAACACCATCATATCTTCCTCCCTATGTTAGTTTAACTTGTGGAAAAAGGAAGGAGACAAGATCTAATAAAATATGGATGGTTGAGTTGATTGAATCTATGCATTCATGGCGTAACTCACAGTTCCCTATTTCAATTACCAAATCCCACTCAAAATCTGATTTTGAAAATTCCAATGTGTAGCCCATGTCAACAACATTCTAACAAGACCAAGTGCATCTAAATTTGAGCTCTATATCAAACTTTATGGAGATTTGAAGATCACAATACAAGATGAACACGTAAAACACGTGGTGCGCTCTGATCGACTAAAGAATTCGGGTGAGTATATCTATATTTTGTCTTTTCTGCCATGTTTCATGCTTTCATTTGATAAGATGATTCAACACACAATTGGTGTGTTCTTATAGGTTGTTTTTTGTGCACTTTATCTGACAAGCTGACACGTGACACTCAATGACTGACATAGAAGGTTGCACTTGGAACATACAAAAGAGAAAGAAGTGTGAGAGGGAAGAATAGATAGGTCTATAGGCATGTGCAAGAGGGTGCATGTGAATGGGAAGAAAAGGTGTATATCTCCAAAGGTATGTAAGCATGCAAGGAAAAAAGGGAGTGCACAAAACAAGGATGCACAGAAACAATTGCGTAAAGAAAGTGTGCAAAGGCTGAATTTGGAAGAGAAATGAGTTCATGTGAGGGGATGCATGGAACTTATGAAGGAAGGGAATGCATGGGGAAAACATGCAAGGTACTTATAAAATATTCAAATCAAGTCTGTGGGTGCACATAAGAAGTCTACAGTATCTAGGGAAGGAAAAGGGGTGCACAAGGAGTGCATGTAGATTATAAATGATATGAGATAGAGGAATAGATGAGAAGGGAGGAAGTGTGTAGAAGGAAGCAAAGGTAAAAGAAAGCATAAGGAAGAAGAATGAAGGGTGCATGAGGACGTGCATGAAGAACTGCAGCCATGTAATGGTGCCAAGGAATGAAACTAGAGTGCATGTAACCCAAAAAATTGAACATAGAGCCAGGATAGATTTGCAAGTTGTCTAAATAATGAGGTTTGCTATTTTGGACAACACTTACACCTAACCTAGACAACATCACTGAAAATTTTGATATTCCTATTAAACAGAGTGATGAAGCCAATATCTATTGAGACAATGTTTTTAACCATCCACAACCTATCATCAAGGATGTTGATTGATTCCTTGCATCTAGGAAATACATATTCATTGTTGGTTATCCATATTATTTTATATTATTTGTATTCTTGTCATTTTATCCAGCTTAATCACCTAAAATATGGCTGACGAAATCCCTTTGGTTCCTGGGATATGCCTTTTCCAAGTAACTCACCTCATTATATTTAATATATTGCATGTCCAAGTTTTGCATGTGTGTGTGTAGGTTTTAAGTTATTTGGAAAAGAAGCTTCGTGTGCACAATTGGATCTTACTTATTTTGTTTTCATCCATGAATGTATTGTTAAACCTTGTCATTTTTAAGTTTTAGTGGTTTGTTTCATATAATTAAATCAAATCCTAAAATATACAATAACACTAAGTATTAAAACTATGTCATGTATCAACCTTGCTATTTTGTTTTAGACTAGCATAGTAAAGTTTTATATGATTTCTCAATGCCTTGAAAAATTTAAAGGTTTATTGGTATATGTGGTTATTTTTGAATCTCAATTTTCTTAGTAAACATTCAAATTAGAGATTTCCATGAAAAGGAATTGATCATTTTATTGTTTTGTAAGTTTCTATTCTTAAAAATATGTAAACTGCATGTCTACCCTTGAAGCACGCATAATGAAATATTTAGTAAATCAGAGGAAAAAAGGCATAAAAGTAATTTTTACATTTTTTAATAAAATTGTAAGTTGTAAATACAAGTTTGAACCCTATGAAAAGGAATATTTATAGAATATTATTTCACCCATTTACTTTTTAAAAAAATCAAAAGTCAATGATAACTACAAATTACTAGTTCATACTCGAGGCCCAAAAACAAATATTCTTTGAATTTGGAAACCATGGAAAAAAATGCATGTTCATAGTATTGTAATTGGCATCTTTACAAATACTACAATATTATAAAATGTATTTTATCCTTGAATTCCAATGAATCGGGACACATGACACAATATCAAAACTACATTGAAGACATATAAATTTGTAGTTTTGCAATTTTGGAGCTTCACAATTGTTGCAAGACTACATGTTGGCCATTTTGTGTTAGTTTTGTCATTGTTGTCAAGTACATTAATGGTAAATGGCGTCATTATTTTGTATGAGTCTCCACATAGTATTAGTCAATGGTTAAACATGAAGGTTTATTGGTAGTGTCCAAGTTTGGTGAGTTGTCATGGTGTTGTGCCATGGTTTTAGCTTGAAATTCATGGTTTGAGTCCTCATAAGTGATTTGAAGTATTTCATAAGGGAAATCATGGTTGGAATGATGTTTCATGGGTGTACATGGGTATGTATGATGTCAGTAAGGTCATTTCATGGGTTGTATGTGTTGAGTCATGTCATTCCAGGCCTATTCCTAGCTGTGGAGCACGTTAAATGAGATGGAGGTGTGAGATTTAGAGATGAAAAGTCTTCTCCAAGTATGGTAATAGTATGGTGATATTTTACACGAGGCGTGTGGTGAGTTTCAGGTAAGTATTCAGTGATACAGTGAATTTATGAGGTCCTTGGGAAGAAAGAAGGTGAGAAAATGCAAGTAAGCATATGTAAATGAAATTTACTGGAGAGTTTTAGTGTTATTTGGGATATATGGTGAGTATGGATAGTTAGAGGATTTTTTAATGATAATTTATGACATGTTTTAGGTCAAAATGAAGAAGGATTTGCAAGATATGTCTATTTTAGTGAAACTGGGTAAGTCACAATGTGTTTTTGAGTCAAAAGCAAACCTTTTGATGTTTTTTGTGAATTGTATGATTTTCACAGGGACATGAGATATTTCGAATATATTCTTAGGTCAGTTATGAAAGTTTCATAAAAAATAATTTGGTAGTTTGATCATCACATTTTTATGATCGATTGTTAAGAAGGTAAGTTGTTTTGAAACACTAACTAAACCCTAGCTAAAAGAGACTTGTTGAAAAAGGTGTAGACAGATTCTATATTGATTAGTTTTGAAAAATTGATGATTGGATGTTGTATAGGAATCTACTAGATTTATCATAAGGTGTACTAGTGCATGTGAAAATATGTGGGCCCCACCCGAAATAGCTTGTTTTTGAAGGAGTTTGGTTTGTGGAAAATTTATCTAAATAAGGTAAAGAATAAATTGACATTGTATTTATCCCTAGAGGTGTTATAGATGTCAATGATAGTTTCATTTCATGATTGAGGTGAAAAAGTGCAAAGTGTTCCCTATTTATGAAGATCATTTTTTAGGGGAGTTTGGAGTAGTCTACACTAAAAGTAGAATTATAAGAGCTACATGAGGATTTAAGACTCCATTCAAGTTGTGTTGATATCCTGGTTAATAAAAATTTATAATGTTATATCAATTTTTTTTTGAGATGATATGAATAAGTTATGACCTATTGTTTGAGGTTAAAATATCAAGGATTTTTTATCTAGCAGGGTGTTAAGTGTCTACATGAGGTAAGGTGATGATTATAAGTTGTTCATCATTGGTGAAAGTTTCTAAGTTATTAGAAATCATTTATAATGGTTTTCCATTCTTTTTCTAAGTATGGAAGTGAGTTCTGAGGTGATGGACTAAGTTGAGCTCAAGATTAGTTTTTGAGTCCTGGAAGGCTTAATGAGTCATTTATAGAGATGGTCTTGGTTAAAGGCCTTCCACTTAAACCTGGAAGATTTTATAATATGTTATAGAAATAGTATTTAGAGGAATTTCCATTTATTTATTTCTTGTGTCTTGGTGAGTTACTTTTATGTTTTGTCCTGGTAAGTTTTAAGAAGAAGGTATGTTAATTTTATGGACAAGTTTGCGCAGGTGGAAAGATTGAGTTGGTTGAGGCATGAGATATATTGGTTGAAATTTTATATCAGTTTAAAAGTGAATAGGGATTTTTTTTTTCATATTAAAATCCTTTAGAGGTCCTTGAAGTTTCAGAAAGGGTGCAATCTAGTTGAATTTACAAAACTAGTTTCTGGAAAACATGTTTTGGAGAAGAGGAAAATAGTTGTGGTTTGAGCACATGGATGTTTCATGATCCATAAAATACATGGATGTGTTCCACATGTCTTTATGATTTCATATCTTGGTTACATTCCAGAGTGGAGTTTATCTTGGGTGATCTTGAGGCCCATAGTTATAGATAGGGTGTTGGAAACAACTATTTAGAGAAGGATTAAAGCCTTTTGATTTGTGTTAGTATTTTTTTTATTGTTCCGAGATTGTTAAATACCATGAATTATGTTTTTATGCTATATTAAATAGGTGTCATGAATTTTATAGGTTTAATAATCATGGTTATGGTGTTAGTGTATTTTACTCATCCTAGTGATGGGGTTTTGAGATTTTTTGGTGAAAGATGAGTGGTTTTGGGCATGCCCGAGCTATATGGATCATATGTTACAATTGTAATTAATTTTTTGGGATTTTTGTATGATGAATTTTATGAACCAAAGCATGAAGACTAACCTCTCTTTTGTTTTAATGAAGAGAAAATTATTTAACCAAATTTTGGAGTTCATTTTTGAACTATTTGTGCATGGGGGAAAAGTGTGACCCAAAAGAGAGACTATTATAGGTATGATGGCATGAGTTGAAGGATGATGAAGGTTTTAACAATTTTAAGACTGATTGAGAGCATGTGTGTAATTTTTTATTTCCATGACCAGTCAAAAAAGAAGAAGATAAAGTGATTTGAAGGAATAAGGATTTGAGAAAAGGTTTGTGAGCTTAATTAAAGATCTCCATCATTTGTGGCAGAAAAAAATTAAGATTTCGTCATCTTCATGTGATTGAATTAGGTATTAGTCATCTTATGGTGTTGTAGCCTCCTTGTGGAGTGTGTTCTCTACTAAAATAGGAGTTGATGCTCCTTATAGGGTTGGTGCTTCACTAAAGGTGAAACATGGAAATATAATGTTTTTGTTTCACTAGGTTTCTTACCCATGATTGTTTCCCACTTAAATACTGTGTCTATGAGATCTCTCTTATGTGTTATGGTTATTTTAATGTATTGTTCACACTTAATAATCTATTGTTGAATATATGTGAATGGATGAATGCCAATGGATATTGCAATTAATGGTAAATGAAATAATAAATTTGTAGGACTGATTCACTCCCCTTCTCAGTCCATTGTGCTTACAAAATTGGTATGAGAGGGGTTACTTGAGAAGCAATTATAATAACTTTAAGGAGATCCTAGAAGCATAAAAAATGAGAATTTATTCAGATGTTGAAGCTTCATTAAAGAGAAGGAATGAAATTTCCCAGTAAGTGATTCATGTCTTACAAGATCAAATCAAGGATGTGGAGATAGTGCATAGTCACACCATCAAGGGTTTGGAGTCACAGATTGAAAGTGTGTATAAATCCTTAAAGGAGAAAGAAAACATTTGTTCCAAGTATGAATACAGGTTGAAATCTTTAGAATATGATTTAGAAGATGATTAAAATTTAGGTTTAAGATATATGGGAAGTTAGAGAAGAGTTATGAAGCTCTTGAGGGGATCATGGAGAAAAAAAGAATGGATAGTCACAAAACATGCCTAGGTTTTAAAGGATAACATGTCAAGAATGATGGTGTAGCTGGACCAAGTACTAAATGTGATGAGAAGGTGACTACAAAGTGATATTTGGGAAGATTTAACTCAGTTATACAACCTAATGATGTAAGGTTTGGTGTTTTCTTTAATGGTTATTGCTATATTTTTCGATTTTGGTCATAGATCTAGAGATTAAAAAATAAGGTATATTAGGGTTGGTGAAACTCTCTTCAAAGGTGAATGTTTTTCATTTTGTGAGTTTGGTCATAAGGGCAAGGATTGTGGCTGGAACTTAATTGTGTTTGAAAAGAGAAGAAAGACGAATGGTGTTTTTTTTTCACAAGTGTCACAAACAAGGACATATTTCTAGTTTTTGTCATCAAGGTGAATATTCAAAATGTAAAAGGTTTTAAAACCAAAAATTATTCAAGAATAAAATGAGTCCTATGACTAAATTCAAGTCTGTCATATCAAATCCTAAGGATAATAAGATGGTTGGTCAAGAAAATAAGGTCAAGAGAAATAATTTTTAGTCTAATATGCACAATATGAAGTGTTTTAAGGAGGATTCTAATACTACCAAGGTGGAAATAAAAGTCAAAAGTTCCAAATTATATCAAGGATGTATGTTTTCTCTAGCTGGAGAATACCATATGTGCCTAAGTGCTATCCATTCCCATGTACATGAGAAACTAAGGATATTAGGAGTTTATGATACTTCAAGAGTGATAAGGTATGTTAAGTGATCTACCCATGAGTTTTTATGTCCTTGTGTCTTTTCAGTGTTTGAATTTGTTGTTCTCATGAAAGTGTGTGAGTCCATTTCAAAAGTGTTTTTATTGGGTTAATGTTGTGTAAAGAGTCTTGAAGTCTTCTATCACCATATTAGAATCCGAGTATGAGTCTTTATGTATTTGGAGAGATTGTCAAAGGTGTTTAAATTCCTTATCTTGGTTTTTCATCTATAATTGTCACCTCTTTAAGGTCTTTGTCGTAACTAAGTGAATTTGTATGTCAGTATTTGGTCTCTATTTTGAAGAAGATGTTATAGCCTTGAATGAATCTTTTAATCTATCAGAGATCACAATCATGATGTATTGATAGTCTAGTCTTGATGTACAAGTATATAAAGCATAAAGTATCTAGTGTAAGTGTCTCTTAGTCATAAAAGCTAGGTTTATCTCCAAGAATTTGTATTCAACTATGTGGTGTCATTTTTATCATGAAGGAGTCTGATAAGTTTCTGAAGCCTGTAGATAAAGGTATATCATCAAATAATCCATTTAAAAGTGTAACATCATAGAGGTAAGGAGAAGTTTGACGTGCCCTTTGATGATATTATATTGATTAGGGTTTTGAAGTATTGCACTAAGGTTTGAAGTTTTTCATTTGAATCTCAAGATATGGTTCCAAGTATTGGCTCTAAAATTTTGATGAGTGTTGTCCATGTTTAGACACATAAAGGAGTGTGAAAGTGTACAAGCTTGAAAAATTCTATGAAGAATTAGTTTTCTTATGTGATTTATACTTCCAGGGGGAATTAGGTGATGATGAATAAGGATTGCAAATGAATCATGGTGGTTTTAATGTAAATGTACCCAAATGATAGTATTGTGTGTTGACTATCAAGTAAAATATATATATAGGGTTTACATTTTAGAAACCATAATTTGTGACCTCACTATTATAAGTACCTAAGGGGGTTGCAATTGATCTTTGCAGTACATTAATCTTAAAAGAAGATGTGAAAATGATCATCAATCATGAATTCTAAGGTATGCTACAGGTAGAGGAAGCCATTTTGAGACAAGTATAAAAATATGACTACTACATTTGAGCTTATAAGATCACAAAGGGTCTTTATTCATGCTTATGTGAATTAAAAACATCCATACTTCATTAAGGTAATGAGAAGTTCAAGGGACTATTTCAAGACTATGTAGTTGTAAAAATAGTGTTCCCTAGGTGTGTGAGATGCAAAGTAAATGGAACTCTCATCTTTTGTGAAGTCTAATAGGGTGATATGACTAAAGTGAAACCTACACATGATATTTTAATGCAAAGAAGAACCATGGTGACCTAAACTAGTATATCAGATGAAAATAACAATGGCATACTTTGTTAAGAGAAAGAATGGGTATCTAAAAGTTATTTAAAGAGTTAATAAGTCTCGTAGTGATGTTATCTTGCCAAAAGGTTATAGTTAGTAGATGCGCTATGTCTACATATATATGCTTATATGCTCGATGATCTTGCCTAAGTCTGTTGAATTCATATGTTGGAATAGCTCGGTGATAAGTCATGCTTTTTTAAGTTTCAAGGTGGTATGTTAGTTAGTCCTATAATGTGATATGTGCATGTACAGTCAAACATTCAAATCTATGTTTCCATTACTGTAAGTTCACTAGATCATGGTTTATCTAATAATATGTAGTGAAGGAGTATATGATGTCTTAGAAGTATGAAACTATGTCAAATGACATGGTATGATTATAAATTTGTGTCTTGTATAACTATCTCTGTGAATCCTCAAATGGAAATTTCTACATCATATGAATCATGTGAGTCTATGTTATTTTTTGAAGTAGTATGATAAAGAATGAAGATCTTTAAAGGTGTGTTAGGGATACTTAGTCCAAAATGAAAAAGATGAAGCATTATACAGGATAAATAAGGTATAGTCAGATTCAATACTCTACACCAACATACTTCTTAGGTATGAAGAATGAGTTGGCATGATATGCAATAAATGATTAACTATTGAAGATGTGTTAGGAATATTATAAGGTTGTTTAAGTATCCTAAAAAATATGGAAAATGATAAGAATAGAGAGCTATGGGTAGATATTAGATAAGGTGATCTAAAGGTTGAATGCTCATAATTTTGAGACTATAGAATGAGTTTATTCAAATTATTCATTCAAGGTTACAGTCATGAAGAATGTGTTCGAGATTGTATCATGTGCAAAGATGATGGAAGATCATGAATATGCTTACTGTGAGGATAACAACATGAACAATGAACTTGTTTACTATGGAATTTGTGTATAAAGAGTAATGTTACAGGTTAAAATTGTGATTCTTAGGTAGGAAAAGGTTATGAAAAATATTTGTATGACAATGAAGGTGGAGTAAATGAGTAGGTCCAAGTTTAATGACCTCTTGAATCTAGATAATGTCATTTGATCATCATGAAAGGAGTGTAAGAAATTTACATGACATGAGAATTTGATGTTTTCATTCAAAGTAGGTCTGAGATATCTTCTTGAGGCAAGGGGATCCTAGATGCTCATCCAAATAGGTGCATGAAGTGTATTGATGGTTTTCAGAGCTATTCTTACCCAAAATAAAGAATATAATGACAAAACAAAGGTTAAGTTCTGGTAGGATATTTCTATAAGCTCAAGCTAGTCTAAATAGCATGTGAAGAGGTAGAGTATCACTTAATATTTTCTTTAGGACTGTTACAAAGTGGTTGATCCAAATTTAAGCCATGCAAGAAAGGCAAGAAGCTACTTTTTTTGTGTTTTTCCATTGAGTATGATGGTAAATTTATAAAGGTAGCTCTAGGATGATGTTTCATGAGGTGTGTGAGTTTATATGGCATGAAAAAGTTTTCCTAAAAAATAATGAGAATGTTTCTTAGGGAAAATGGTCCTAAAGTAGGGTATGATAAGATTGGAGGTAGGTTTTTGAGTTTTCTTACATGATATAGTCATAAGAAGTGAAGATTAGCATGAATGAAGGAAAATATAAAGAGTACATGTTCAGCGGGACCTTTATTGTGGCTCATATCAGGTCCATGGATCTTCATATATTGTTGTACAAAACAAAGAAGAGAGATTTCAATCCCAGGGGGATTTATTTGAGTCAAGTAAGTTATTTTGAGAATTTTTTTCATTGTGTGTTGTCATTTTCCATGTAGTATTGTAAGTATAGCCTTTATCAAAGATGTAAAAGCAGGAAAGAAGCATCAGAAACATGGGAATGAGGTCATGTAGGTGTTGGTCATGTTCGTTGCCATCAATGTTAGTGTTTTGTGTTATATTTGTCATTAATGTCAAATCCTTTAATGGAAAAGGGTGTCACGATGTTGAAATAGTCTCCATGTGGTGTTAGTTAATGGTTAAACATGAAGTTTGATTGGTAATGTCCAAGTTTGGTGAGTTTTCATGGTGCCTTGACATGGTTCTAGCTTAGAGAGTCATTGTTTGTGTCCTCCTAAGTTACTTAAAGGGTTTAATAGGGAGAAACATGGATGGTATGATGTGTCATATGCGTACATGGGTTTGTATGAGATCAAAAAGGTCAGTTCATGCGTTGTATGTGTTGAGTCAGGTCATTCCAAGCCTATTCCTAGCTCTGAAGGATGCATAATGAGATGGAGGTGTGATATTTGGAGCTGAACAGCCTTTTCCAAGCATGGTAGCAGTATGGTGATAGTTTACATGAGGTGTGTGGTGAGTTTCATGTTAGTCTTCAGTGATACAATGTACTTGTTAGGTCTTTAGGAAGAAAGAAGGTGAGGAGAGGTAGGTAAGCATAGGTACATGAGATTGGTTAAGTTTCATTGCTGTTTGTGGTAGATGGTGAGTATGGAAAGTTAGAGGATGTTTTCATGATTCTTCATGACATGTTTTAGGTTGAAGTGAAGAAATATTTACAAGATATGTCAGTTTTTGTGAAACTGTGTAATTCACAGTGTGTGTTTGAGACAAAATTGGACCTTTTGATGCTCATTGTGAATTTTATGATTTACATGAGGACATGAGATATTTGGAATAAATTCATAGTTCAGTTATGAATATTTCAAAAAAATAATGAGTTTCTTTGATCTTCACATTTTTATGAATGATCGTTAAGAAGGTGTGTTGCTTTGAAACCCTAGCTAAACAGTAGCTCAAAGAGACTTGGAGAAAATGGTGCATATAATTTATATTTTTATTATTTTTGAAAAATTAATTATTGGATGTTGTAGAGGACTCTTCTAAATTTTTGGAAAGGTGTATTAGTGTAGGTGATAGTATGTGGGACCCACTGAAAATAGTTTGTTTCTGAAGAAGTTTGGTTTGTGGAAAATTTCTCTAAAGAAAGTAAAGAATAAATTGACATTTTTTTAACGCTGAAATTTTTCTATATTTCCATAAGAGGTTTAGGTCATGGTTGAGGTGAAAAAGTGTACAGTTTTCCCTATTTATGAAGACTGGTTTTTGGGGGAGTTTGGAGTAGTCTACAGTAAAAGTAGAACTATGGGATCTACATGAAGAGTTATGAATCCATTAAATTTTTATTGAGATACTAATTTAGATATATTTTGAATGGGATATCAAAATTTTGTTTTTTATATGGTATGAAGAAGTTATGACCTATTATTTAATGGTCAAATCTAGAGGATGTTTTATCTAGCAGGGTGCTAAGTTGCTACATGAGGTAAGGTGATGATTCTATGTTGTTCATGATTGGTTAAGATTTCTTTGTTATTTTTAAATATATTTTAATTATGCATCATGATTTTTATAAGTATGGAAGTGGGTTTTGAGGTGATGGAGAAAGTTGAGCTCAAGATCAATTCTCGAGTCTTAGAATGCTTAAGGAGCAATTTACAAAGATGGTATTAGTTGAAGGATTTCCACTTGGAGTTGGAAGGATTTATAATATGTTATTGAAAAAGGATTCTGAGGTATTTCTAGTGATGTATTGATTGTGTCTTGGTGAGTTACTTTGATGTTTCTTTTAGGTGAGTTTGCGAAGATGAAAGTACATCATTTTTAGGATAAGTGTTCTCAGGCTTAAAGATTAAGTTGGTTAATGAATGATACAGATTGGTATATGCTTTCTATCAGTTTGAAATGAAGAGGGATGAATTTATTTCCTAGTGAAGCAATTTGGAGGCCTTGGAAGGGACAAAAAGGGTGAAAACTAGTTGAGTTTACAAAAAAGGTTTCTAGGAAGAATGTTTTAGAGAAGGGAAAGTAGATGTGGGCTGAAGACATGACTTATTCATAAGTTATAACATGCATTTATATGTTCTATGGGTCCTAAGGATGTCATATAGTGGTTACATGCCATAGTTGAGTTGATCTTGGGTGATCCTGATGCCCAAAGGTAAACATAATGTGCTAGAAACAATTGTTTGAAGAAGGATAAACACATTCTGAGTTGTGTTATGATTTTTTAGATTGGAAAAAGATTATTAATGACTATGGATGATGGATTTATGATTTATTACATATGTGTGATGAATTTTAGAACTTGGATAATCATGCTTTTGGTGATAGTGGATTTTCCTCATCATAGAGACGGGGTTTTGAGCTTGTTTGGTGCAAGATGAGTGGTTTTGGGAATGACAAACCTATATGGGTCATATGTGACCACTGTAATGATGTTTTTTTAATGTTTTTATGATTAATTGATCAAACCAATGTATGTGGACTGACCTATCCAATGTTTGAATGAAGAAAATCTTATTTAAGAAAAGTTTGGAGTTCATTTTTGAATTAGTTGTGCATGGGGGACAAGTGTGACCAAAGAGAGATACTATTATAGGTATGAGGGCATGAGTTGAAGGATGAGGAATGTATTTATATGTTAAAGAATGATTGATATCATGTGTGTATTGGGGTGATAATGTCAAGTGGGATATCTACCACTGCAATACACCCCAATATTATATTAAAGTTTGTTCATCAAACTTTCTTATGAAGATATTCCACATTTAAGAGTAAAGTGGATCAAATGATTCTCCCACCCATATTGATTTTGGTGATACCTCTTATGATTGGCTATGAGAAACATGTAAATTTTTACAAATCAATATCAAGATTGAGATTAGATTAAAAGATCATTCAATGATTATTGTATTGAATGAGTGTGAGAACTAGCTCTGCAATCATTCTATAAGACCAACGAGTGAAGTGGAAGTGTTGGGTGAAATATATATTAAAAATTCTTTAGAACAGACATTTCAATCTAGTGTTACTGTCTCTTTACTTGACTATTATTTGCTTTCATATAATGTTATTACACTCTATAATCTGCATGTTATAATCTATAATCTTCAACATTTATTTCATGGATCTATAATTTATTAATTGTATTTCCCTTCATTTCCATGACATGGTATCATAGTTGGTGATTATGCCTGTGCAAGATTGATCTAGAAGATTTTAATTAGCTAGAGTGGAGAAGCTTTAAGTTTGTTTATGGATCAATGAAGCCCTAGTTGCTCCATAGTCATCTTCAAGCTAACCAGGCTTAAATTCTGATTCTTGCCTAAATATTTTTTGAAAATATTTCTTAAATGGCTATTTAGATCGTGTTTGAGCAATTTTCAACTAAGATATTTGTTTCTACATCTAGTTATAGTCATTTTCAGTTTAAATCTATCATATGCAATTTTAATTAAGTTTTCAAACCACTTATATCCGTTATTGCTATTTTTTCTATGGATTCGAAACAATTTCCTTAATTCTATTTAGTTCATGTGGTTAAATCTACCCCAAATTTATAAATCTTTATTTTTTGCTATATCTATTTTTTGTGAAGCCTGATTCTATCATTTTACACCATATGGATTAAATTTGTCATTTTTTATTTAGATCCTATCAGTTTTGTGAAGCTCGGACTAATTAAAATTTCTCCAAATAGCTTCATTTTCCTTTTTTTGTGTTTGCAAAAAAAATCCGCTCATAGAATGGCAAGTGGCTTCGATCTTTTAGTATTTTATTGACTATTTCAAGTTCTTCTACCATGAAACATGATCCAATCATTTTGTGCCATCTATCTTTAGATTTGTTATCTTTTTTTATCTTTCTTTCATTTCCAAAGTACGAACCAATTAGGTTGTTCCAAACACTTCACAAATTTGTTTTGTTCTTAGTTGCGAAACAAAAACCAATAATGGATTTACACATTTCTTTGCATTATTAGACTTGGGTTAAGATTTCTTCTGTCATTTATGAAATGAGATCCAATAAAAAATCTCCAAGCCTCTTTATATTTCATGTTGTTGGGATTTTATTTGAATGTTTTTGTCTTTGTGAAATACAGACCAATAGGATTTCTCCATAATTCACATTCTCATTCCTTTGTTAGCATTCTTTGTCTTTGCAAAATTTGAAGCAATATATTTCCTTTAAGTATATCATGTTGTCAGACCTTTTTTTTCTTGTTTTTGACATATGCGAAGGTTAAGCTAATAGATTTTCTCTTTGTTTCTTCACATGTCGCATTTGTCAGATTTGTGAAATCCAAGCCAATAGAATTGCTTCATATTTCACATCTGTCAGTATTTTCATTTGTGGTAGTGGCCATCCAATAATAATTAGCCACCTTTTTACATTTTTCAGTGTTTGTCAGTCTTGTGAAAAGTGATCCATTTAAAAGGCTCCAAGTGTGTCCATTTCTGCATGTTCTCATGTTTTATTAACTAAGCTATAAATTGGAACTAATATCTACATAGCTTCAAAATAAAATTCTAATCAAACAATGAACCATCAAGATAAGAGCTTAAAGGAAATGCTTCTTCAATGAAGAAATGAAACTGCATGCTAAGCTATTTCCTACTCTCTATGATTGCTAACATAAACTATGAACCTATGAAGAACATAAGCAATCAAAGTGGATTGTTACTTGATCTCAAGGATTGAGAATGGAATATAAATAAGAATGACTACAAGGCCATTTTACATCTTCCCATATTACTCAATTTTGAGTGAAAGGATGCAAGATGGAGTTATTTCCAATAATGAAGAATTGATCAAGGTCAAAATGCTTATAGTTTGCACTATTCAAAGAATGGTGCAAGAAGAAAGGTAAGAAGGAGGGTTACTTATATAGCTTTCCTGAATAGACAAGGCTAGCAAATTGATGAATGTGAAATAAAGGGAAAACAATATTAGGAATGGATAAGGTTGCTTTATAAAAGGTTATCTTGATTTAGAAGAGTTTAATTTGTCATTAGTAATTCATGGGAGTTGAGGGATGTTTTAATTAATCAAAGGTGATTAGTTAATAGGTATAGGTAAACTTATAGAAGCTAATTAGAGGAAAATTAGTATGATTTGCGGGATGTAAGAGATGAATTTGATCTAATAAATGGCAATTTATTGATTTAGATTTGCTAGTGTAATTAATTAATAATAATTAATTAACCCAAGTAGAATTGGATATTAATTAGCAAAAAGTCATTAATTGACATCTTTAATGATAGGAAGACTAATTAATTAACGAAAGGTCATTAATTAATGAATATGAAGAGGAATGTTAGCTAATTAGCGGAAAAACACTAGTTATTACAGAAATGACGAGAAAGAGGATAATTAGCGCAATCTTAGCATTAAAGCATGCATAAGTGGATTTTAAGTGTCTACATTTGCCCCTCTTTGGGGTGGTGTAAGTGGTGCCACTTAAAGGATAGTAGAAAAGTACAAACAATTTTTTTTTTTGGAAGATATAGAAGAAAAAATTAATAGAATGAAAGATGCCCCCTTGAGTTTTGATGGGGTGATGAAAGAGAGTGATTGACGATAAAAAAGATGAAAGAACATAATAGAAGAAGTATAATAATTGATCCCTATTGCCCCAAGTTTATTTTAAATAAATTTTTTGATAGAAGGAGAGTGATATGGAAGAAAAATGAAGATGACAAGATATGGATATAGCTATCATCTTGCCAATGTAAAACCCAACTTTATTTCATCATTGTGCTTATGATTGATGCCATCGGTCCTTATTAAATAGAATGCAAAAAAGTGTAGTATGACATGAAAATCCATATACGAACAAATGTCCATAGCTAAAAACACCAACTCCATGCAACATACAAAATGCAATACGATAAAGTAAAAGATTCCTAACTCCCTGCAACATACATAATGCAATGCAATATGAGAAAGTAAAAAAGATAACCTGACAGAGAAACATAATGCAATTTTTTGTTATCAAGATTTGATTTTGACCTATGTGAATTAATGACAAGGGTTAAAAGATGGTGGCCCAAGAAAGGATACATGAAAATGGAATAATGAAGGACACTTGGGTCCTATGAAAAGTAGTGCACCATGAAATAGTACCAAACAACTCATTTTACCCTAGAGTACAAACATAGTAAGAAAACAAACTTTGTTAATATAGGTATATCAAGATGATCTACGAGTCACACACAAGAATGGGTGAGAAACAAATAACGATATTTTGTAGAATGATTTTTATTTTTTAGAAACATATTTGAATATTTTTTATTTTGAAAGTTTTCTAAAACTATGTATAGGAAGATGAAGAAGTGTGGATTCCCCCAATGATAGATGGGATGTACAAGGGTAGAAAGCCACGCGTATGCATAAGAAAGTAAAGATGTAAAAATTATCCAGCAACTAGGTGGGAGTAATCAAAGGAAAAATATTCACACACTAAAGTGGCATTAAGGCCAATATAAAATAGGTTTAATCATGAGGTAGCAAGGATGCCCCTAGCGTAAGCTTCCCAATAAACACACGACAGGAAAGAAGTAGAAAATTTTCTTATTAAAAGGGGAAAAAAGTGTTTGCAAACATGACAAAGAGGACATCTTATACACATGGATGTTCTAAATGATTTTCGAATAATAGAGGATGCTATGAAAAGATTTAAAAGGAGGTCGATGAAAAAGTGATTAGCCCAAGGACCAAATCATAAGACAAGACATGTGCTAAAGCAAGAGTTTGAACAAGGTCCAAAAAGCCACACTTGGTAACATACTAATCTTGTTTCTTCATCGAGATCCTGTGTGTGCATGTGGAAATGAATTACTGCTTGAAGGAAAGAGTTGATAGACAACAAGTGAAGAAACTAGCTAATGTATAGGAATGATTTAGTTTGAAAGGTGATTTGTCAATGGATTATGGAAGGAGAGCCGTACATTGCTTCACTGCTAGCCAGACATCCATAGCTTCGACGGAGATGCATTTGATTCTAATCACAACATTTCTCTACTTCCAGTCAGGTGTCCATATCCCTTGTAGATATTATTGGAAATACCCCAAGAGAGACTTATATATCAATTTGGTTTTACTTTTTGATTGATTGATTTTGATTCTTTTTCTTCCTGAAAACTTATTTCAGCTCTCTTGTTTTATAAGGGGTTAAGAACCACTAATGTCCCGATGGAAGTATTTGGAAGTGATTGTGATGATGAAATTGGCTAGTGTCAACAAATACACCCAAAAATTCTTCCAAATAAGTTTATTATATGTAGATAGTGATAGGATCTCTAAGAGGTCAGTCGTTCTTTAATTTACCAAGGTTATGAAAGACCAAATTCAAATGTATACCATAGAAATAAATGTCATAAAATGTGTATGAAATAAGATAACCAAAAATATCATCGAAGGGGTGAAAATGGTGGATGACTTGTAGAAGAATATGAAAGAAAGGGAAGGAATAACATCCATGTGTACACAATACCTGTTTGCAATGTTTGATCTTTGTACCTTTGATTTTGTTTTTGTAATTTTTTAATGTTTTCTCATGTTTTTTTGTATTTTATGATTTTTTTGATTTTTTTATGGTTATTCTAATGAAACATGTCAATTTGCGTGATAGGATCTAACAGCGATGTTCAGGATTTATTTGATAAGAGAGACTAAGCATGTTTGTCTATTAAGTGTAATATTATCCCCAATCTCGATGATCGTGGTGAGCTCACACTCAACAAATGACTGTGATTTGTTTTGAAACATGGGTTTAATATGTGAGATCTTGAGTTCCCTATCCACAGGTTTCTACACTTTTTACCATACTTCATGGATACATTGGTGTGAAATCTGGAATTGTGTTTGATTTTGAATTTTATAATCGTTTGGGTTGTTGGGAGCTTTGGATATCTTTAGTGCTTTGGTCTTAGCTTGGTAAAAAAATTGTATAGGTTTCTTATAAGCTAATGCTTGAATTTTCAGATCCTAAGAAGTGGGAGGAGAACGTGGACATTTAGAATTGATGTAAGAAATGATGATGGGCTTGTAAAAATCATTGGTAAAAGGAGAATGTGATGGAAAAAAAGGATATGGTCAAAGAATTGAAGAATATGGGCTACTAAGAGGTGATCCACATATAAAAGATGAAAGGATACTTAGATGTGGCCCTAATATAGAGGAAGAAGGGATACTAGGAGGTGATCCATAGATAGAAGATGATGGAATGTTAGGATGCATCCCAAGAATAGAAGATAATGGGCTACTAGGAGGTGTACCATATATAACAGACAACGGTGGGATATTAGGACATTGCCCATGAATATAAGACAAGGGGCTAGTTGTTCATGCCCCAAGAATAGAAGGTAAAGGGATACCTGGAGGATACCCACAGATAGATGATGAAGGAAAACTTAGAGGTGGCCCATATATAGAAGACAAGGGGCTAGTTGGATGTACCCCAAGAATACAAGATAATGGACTACTTGAAAATGTCACAAAAATAGAAGAGGGAGGGCTACTAGAAGGTTAACCACACCTAGACAAATATGAAGGACTACTCGGCATTGACCCTATAAGAGATTGTGAGAGAAAAAGAGTGATTGGGTGATGAGAAGATAAGCCATGGATCAATGTAAAACCCATGAGTTTCATCATGCAATAAAGAATGTGATTATGGAAGAATAAGAGGAGGATCAAGTTGCATGATCTGGAGCTCTTCCTCCATTTCTTGATAAAATGAATCAATATTTTCCTCACAATATGTAGATGCATCAAAGTCTAAAGAGAATCCTTGCTTGTAATCTTCTAGAGGAATATCTTCTTGTGCCCCTATAAATGCCCTGATTGTTTCTTCATTCTAAAAGAGATCAATCATCATGAGTTGTTGATCGACCACTAGGGGTTGATTGGATGAAAGAGGTTCAATTGGTGTGGAAGGCTTAGAATATGTTTAATGATGATTGATAGAAGAGGATGACATGGGGGACGAGGAAGATGCGGATCTAGATGTGTCGAGAGTAGAAGAAGGTGGTGTGGACCTACCTATACGATGGTATATCATTTGTAAACTAGTATTATTAAGTAAAAAGTATGCAGAATGTGACACAAGGGTCAATTCAGATGTTTGAATATAAGGAATTTGAGTCACACGAATCTTCAAATAAGAAATACTTCGTGGGGGTGATATATGACGAAGGTCCTACAAAGAAGGGGAGGACCGTGATTTAAGAATCACATTTGATGGATAATAAAAATGGTCCTACAAAGAAAGAGGGGACCAAAATTCAAGACTTGTATCAGATGTTTGATTGGAGGGATTTGGGTTCGTGTGTATCTTCAAAGGAAGAAGACATCATTGAGGTGAATGATAAAAGGGGTCCCATGAAGAAATTGAGGACCATGACGTAGGATTCATATTAAATGCATGATGAAGAGGGTCATGTGAAGATAGGGAGGACTACAATATAAGAGTCAGATTAGATGGATGATGAAGATAATTTATGGTGACACAAATCTTTAGAGGAGGAGAACATTGTTTAGGTGATTGATAATAGAGGTCCTATGAAAAATGGGAGGACTGCGACTTAGGATTTGAATTAGATGAATCCAAATAGTAGTTTGGATTTAAATTGTCAGAATAATTAAAGTATATGTTTGGATTGGAATCCTCATAAAAAGAGGAAATAGTTTGGATTATAATATAGAAGAAGAGTGGCGAGAACCTGAATAATAATTTAGATCATAAGTGTCCAAATCATACCACTAGACTATGAGATGAAGGTGGGGAATGGGTTACCCAGGATGGTTTCTCTAACGTGGAATAACCAAACAAGGTTTGGTCATGATGGACGTATTTCATGTGAAATCCAAAACTTTGATTCCTCATTGTTGTATGTATAAGAGACCTTGCGATAATAATTCTTTTTTGGTGTGTGTTGGGTTTAAAGGTCTAGACCTAGATTGAATGATCAAACATCATTCAAATTGAATAAGGTTTCATGTTGATTTGGGCAACATAGCATGACTAACCAACTAGAAATTTAGCAAATATGGGGATGTTTGTGTGATTTTACAAAAGGGAAGCTAAGGAAAACTTACATCATGATGACTCGTAGATTGATAATCCAACAAGGTTTCAAGGCGTAAATGTCAAAGAATTGATCAAAAATTTAGCAACATAAAGTATATAAAGGAAATATTTCCAATGTTCTGATTGATGAAAAATTTGCTTGATAGAAAATGTTTTTGCCAAGGTTTGAAAGATATGTTTAAAAATGATCATGAATTTAGGCAAAAATAAGAAGGTCAAGAGGATCAACGACCTAAAGTATTGTCCTAGAAATGAGTTTATAAGGAGGATAAACACAAAGAACAATCACATGAGTTCAAAACGAACAGAGAAATTAATGACCAAAGAATAATGAATGATAAGGAATTAATGGATTAAAAGTGATTTTCATAAATGGATAAGTCAAAATGATGAATAATGATACAAGAAAAAATCAATGCAAGGTTTATTTTAAACCAATGAATCATCGAATTACTTCCTAATTTTGTTTCCAAATGATAGTTGGTGTTTCAAGATGATTAAACAAATTTTACCACTTATGTCAAGTTCAAAGTAAATGAACAAAATGCGAGTAATAATAAGAATTTTATGTGATCCCCAAACAAAGTATACTAAAAGAGAGCTTGAATCCAATCAATACCTATACTCCCAAAAAGTGGCAGTTACGATTGTGAACGACACAACAATACTCCCAAGATATGTTAACCAAAATTTGTTAAAAAGTACGGTATTAATATCAAGACAATATTGATATAATGCACACATAAGTTAGGTAACACTCAAACAACTTTTCAAATTTGAGGTAGTAATTGAAATGAAACTAAAGCTAGAGTATACCTAGGAATTGTTAAAGTGTATATAGCGTAACATCAACATATAGATATTTAGGTCAAGTTTATAAGAAACAAGACATAAATACCAAAATTTTAACGACACAATATAAACAAGATAACAGTTCAAAGGGAGAGTTAAGGTGATGAATCCAGCCTTACTAGTGATTGACCGATCTTAACTTGGGAATCAAGATAAATGTTTTTCTACTAATGATATGAAAACATGTCTCACATGCACTTTAGATGTTTAACAAACTCAGCCACAAACATGGATAAGCCTAAATGGACATAAAAGTGATGAGACAATAAATTGGTAATACACGTAGGGTAACTCTTCTTTTGATACATAAAAGTGTCAAAATAAAGTGAAGGAATTAGTACAAGTGGAGATGAAAAATGTTAGCCTCACTTTGGCAGAGTTTTTCCTCACCTTATGGCAAGTGAAACAGCTAAGAAAAACTAACGCTTCACACATTTCATGATGAATGTTGGCATCTTTACAACAATGATTTGGTCAAGTTAGTCTCCAAATACTGAATGGACTTTCCTAGGTGGTTCACTCAACTAGATGCCACAATTTATCTAAGAGCGAGTCTCAGATTTGCAAAGGTTTCCCAAGGATTATCCTGGAATTACTTTACCCGCCTTCAAGCACAATGGGCGATAAATGTTTCCATCATGTACTTTCACTAGGTGTCGCGATATCAGATAACTTTGATGTTAAATATCATGTGTATACTAAGTCAAGTAGGTGTACGTGAGTACATTCCCATTTTCGTCCATAAGATTCTCTCTTGCATGGACTATTTTGGGGTTCCCAGGACCACCCCCATTGTTGTAGCTTAAGGCTTTTACACTAAAGGGGTTATGTCCTACTTTTAAGTCGGATGGAGTGCATACCCTTATCTGAGACCTGCAAATCAAGTGTTTTGAATGTGGTGTGTTTTATTATATTTTAGACTTAATGTGGTTTATTCGTTCACTGTTTGGAAACATGCAACACATGTGTAGCTAGAAATTTTTTTTTTCAAACTCCTTTCTTTGACAAGCATTTTTAGGTCCTGCACTCAACCGTTAGTAGTTCTCCAAGAAAATCACATTATTTAAAATGAGTATTAAGAGTTGATTTTTATTCTCAAGATCATCCAAAGATATGCCAGAGAAGAGTATACACAACAAATAATCCAACGAAAAAGTAAAGGAAAGACTTTTCAATTAATGAACCATAAAAAAATCTTCATAAATGTTTATTCCCTTAAACCAAAAATGAAAGATGAACTTTCCAATTAAACAAATGTTAGAAAAAAAAGACTAAAGTTACTTTTGATTCTCAATATCACCCTAAGTTGCAAGAGAAAAGAATAGACAAAATTTATCCCAACTAGATAGATAGTGGATAAACTTCAACTCAAAGGACCATAAAAAAAAGATTTCTAGAAGGTTCATTCCCTTAAGAAAAATGAATAATCAAATTTCCAAGTTAATCCAAATATTAAAATGATCGAGATCAAAGTTGTTTTTGATTCTCAAGATCACCAAAATGATGTAAGAGAATATCATGCACAAGCTTTGGTCTAAATCAAGTAAAGCATGAAAATACAACATTCATCAAAATATTAGACATGTTAGAAAATGACCATTTTTACAATAAAGGGAAAAACTTGTAGATTATGTAAGTATAAATCCCAAATTTATTTTTTTGTTTCATAGTTCACTTCAATACCTTTCCAAATCACAAATAAATGGAGTCATTTCGAGTTTGGGAGAAAAATTTATGGCCTCTGGAAGATGGGTTACACATATGCTCTTATGTTCAATGGTATGCACTTAACATGTACCCAAAAAATGTAAAAAAAAACGTCCCTTAATATGTAAAATGGTCACATTTTTCCAACCAAGATTCAATTTTGATAACAACCCATCTCATGAACATATGAATAGAAGACTCAACACTATCAAACATTAACATTCATGACAAAAACTTAACATTTTTAAGAAATTGATAAAACTAACATGTAAATGTTGAAAAAGTAAGCTCTAAAAATGAAAACATGATGGAATCTTTAAATTTTCTTACCAAGATCTCAATTTTGAAAGCAACCCACCACATTAATATGTAAATATAAGACTAAACACTATCAAACACAAACCTACATGCTCAAGAATTTAAGATTTTTAATAAATTGACAAAACTAACATGTAGAATGTTTAAAAAGTATAGCTCTAAAAATGAAAACATGAAGAAATATTGAAAATTTCCCATCAATTATAATTTTTATAGAACTTAACCTCCTTTATACCTAAAAGGAAGACTCAACACATGCAAAATCAATAATTTTTTTAAGAAAAACAAGTCATGTCAATATATGCACAAAGAGGGTTAGTAACCAAAATTGAAACTTAACTACAAAAACTTGAAATTAAGTGCAAAGGACAATGGAGTAAGTCCGACCAGGTGCATGCCAAATGTGCTCATGTTTTATTAACTAAGCTATAAATTGAAACTAATATCTACATATATTAAAAATTAAATGTTATTTAAATAATGAACCATCAAGATAAGAGCTTAAAGGAAATGATTCCTCAATGCATAAATGAAACTACTTGCTAAGCTATTTTCTACTCTCTATGATTGTCTAACTTAAACTATGAACCTATGAAGAACATAAGAAATCAAAGTGGGTTGCTACTTGATCTCAAGGATTGAGAATGAAATCTCACCAAGAATTGCTACAAGGCCATTTTGAATCTTCCCATATTACTCAATTTTGAGTGAAAGGATGCAAGATGGAGAGGCTATTTCCAACAATGAAGAATGGACTCAAGATCAAAATGCTTATAGTTTTGCTCTATTCAAAGCAATGGTGGAAGAAGAAAGGTAAGAAGGAGGGTTCCTTATATAGCTTGCCTGAAGAGGCAAGGACTAGCAAAATTTATGAATGTGGGATACTAGGTAAAACAAGATTAGGAATGGATAATGTTCCTTTATAAAAGGTAATATTAATTTAGAAGATTTTAATTTGTCATTAGTAAGTCATTGGGAGTTGGGAGATGTTTTAATTAATCAAAGGTTATTAATTAAAAGGTAGAGGTAAGCTTATAAAAGGATAATTAGAGGAAAATTAGTATGATTTTGCAGGATGTAAGAGAGCAATTTGATCTAATAAATTGTAATTTTTTTATTTAAAGTTGCGAAGTGTAATTAATTATTAATTATTAATTAACCCAAGTAGAAGCGGATATTAAGTAATGAAAGCTCATTAATCGATATCTTTAATGATAGGAAGGATAATTAATTAATGAAAGGTTTATTAATTAATGAATATGAAGAGGAATGTTAGTTAATTAGCGGAAAAACGCTAATTATTACAGAAATTGTGAGAAAGAGGATAATTAGTGCAATCTTCGTATTAAATCCTGCATAAGTGGATTTTAGATGTTTACTTTGCCTTAAGTCATTTTGGTTGCATTTCAAAGTGCAAACTAATTACATTTGGACATGTTTATTAATCTTCTGCTATGTCAGTCATTGCAGGTATCTGGGTGTCAGTATTTGCTTTGTAAAAGGATGGACAGAGCGTGCTAAGATCTCTGAGGGAAGGAGCTAATATTTTCAAGGTTTTTTTTTCTTCAATTGGGTCATGTCTCAACACATGTCTTTAGATTTCAGACCCAAGTTTTTTTTTGCTTATTCTGGTGACTTTAAGTCTGCTGAAAGCCACTTATTTAATGTTTGGTGGAGAGCCACCAAGTTTCTTTTGTCAGCCATTAGATCATTGACAAGTGGCATTGTTTGAATAATATTTTTATCAGTCTCTCTTAGTTGTGAACCAATCGAATGTGTCCATGTTCCTTCACATTTTATTTTTTTGTCAGATTACGAAAAATTGAACCAATTATTTAACTACACGTGTATTTAGATTTTAGCAGTGTCATATTTATTTTCCTTATGTACCGCGGATTTAAATAATTTCCTTGGACCACAAGTGTCTATTTATTTTCTACCGTGGGGTTTTCTAATTTTCTTCATTCCACGGGTTTTAAAATTTTATGTTCTGTGGGTATTCTATTTGTATTTGTCTCGCAGATTCAAAAATTTAAAAATATTAGATATTTTTCTCTATGGCCTTCTACGATCTATTTTTGTTGCTAATCTATTTGCAAACATATAACTAAAAAGAATATTTGTAGCTTATTTTTTCTCTAATTTGCTTCTTTGTTTCAAATTTGCAGTTGTTATTTTTTGCCATTTCCATCTGAGAATTAAAATGGATAGTTCTTCTACTTTTTCATTAAATAAGTCTCATCTATTGAATGCAATGAACTATAGTATATGGAGAGTGTGACTGAAAGCTTTTTTTTATGTATAGGAAGTTATAGGATCTTGTGATTAGTGTGGAGACATGACCTAATTGAAGAAAAACAAACCTTGAAAATATTAGCTCCTTCCCTCAGAGATCTTAGCAAGCTCTGTCCATCCTTTTACAAAGTATGAAATATGAATTATTAATGCATATAGGTGTTATCACCTAATCACAACACCTTCTGATTTGCACAAGTGTGCATGCTTGAAGCTCTTTGTGTGATTGGGTAACATGGGTACCATCTCAAAGTTGTGGGACTTGCTACTTGATATAGACCTCTAGAGAAAGTTGGTTCTTCTTCTTAATCCTAGTGCAAACTAAATCTATAGAGATGAAGCTACTAACTGTATCTATCCTATAATTTCTAATGGAATAGGAAGAGGGAAATAATATTCCAATGAATAAAAGCTACACTATAGTGGTGTGAAAATGAAATAAAAATGCATATCAGAGAGGGTGATGAAATTTCTCCACAGTCTAATAACATTATTCACAACACATTTCCATGCATACACAATAATAATAGGTCGCTGCAAGAGTACAAAATAGACATAAACATCTACCAATAGATTAGAGAGGAGATGAGAATGAAAACAAACACAAGGGAAGATACATCCAAAAACTTGAATCTATTGCTTCATTAATATGCACAGTTCAAACTATTACAAATGGAAGTCCTGAATCACGATGCAAGGAGTCCACTATAAAGGCCAACAACACATTCGATTCACCAAAATGATAGATTTTTGGTACTCAAAATTGTCCTCCTCTAGAATGAACCCAACACATAAATTTATAGAAAATATGATGTTATCTTCAATTAGCTTTTTCCAATCTTTTCTCATGAGAGGTTTAATGAGAGGATTCTCTGGCCTTTGCTTATGTCTAATAGGCTTGGATTATGGATATAGCTCAATAGTATGTTGTGCAAACTTTGGGTTGAAACCTATTAAATCCTTATAAGTCCAGGCGAAGACATCTGGGAATTCTTGAAAAAGTTGAAAAAATTCATATTTCTCTTGTCAGGTATTTACTTTACACATTTGCAATATCTTGCCTTCATCTATTGAAATGGGCTATGAATCCTTTCCCTTTACCTGAATGTTTGCATTTTCCTTCTGGAACTAATCATTTGGGTTGAATATTGAATCCAAATTTACAAGACCTTTCAATAATATGTTAGTCCTTAGCTGCACCACTTGGTCACCATACTGTTGCTCTAACTTGTCTTGGTTTTTAGTAGAGAACACAACTTATTCTTGTATAAAATTGACAATTTTCTGATCATTATCGAAAACTTGCAAACTTGTGTTATCATCTGGCACAAATGGTATTACAACCACATTTATATGAGGATAAGATTTCTCACTTTTGGTACTTTCCACAATGTCAATTGCTGCCCCAATTGTTCTCAGTCAATCTGCTACTTCATTCTTCTTTCTTGGGATGGAATTCATGCTAAAAGCTTCAAAATATTTAATGAGATCCCATACTTGATTTTTTTAGTTTTTCAATAGATCTTTCTTAGCAGCATTTTGTCCTCTTAATTGGTTCACAATTAGCTCACTATTTCCAAACACTTGCAAGTTTTTAATGTCTCTCTTTCTTGCCCAATGCAATTCATGGATCAAGGCTTCATACTCAGCTGTGTTGTTTGAGCAAGTGAACTAAAAATGGAAAAATGAGTAATATTTTGTACCTTGTGGTGAAACAAGCATAGCTCCTCCTCTAGCACCTTACCTACTTCTTGAGCCATCAAAGAATAGTTTCTATACCTCATTATAATCTTTAGCATTAGGCTTGGTGATACTAGGAATCAGAGAATTTTCTTTGTGCAAACAATAGACCCCTAATTCAACTTCATCCATTTCCTAGTAAGGGTCAAATGCATGTCTCTTATTGGCCTAATCATCAAGGGTTAAGTCCAAAATGGTTCCAAATTTTGTATATATTTCATAAGTGCTTCGATAATATTTCTAATCAAAATACAAGAAATTTGCATTGATTAGAATCGGTGTATGAGGCTCAATATGAATGTTTGCAATAGCCTCATATATGAGTGTAGCCTTAACTCCATACCTTGTTTTGAATAACATGTGTGACCAATCAATAGAAAAATAGCCTCCAATTTTAGTGGTGAAGTCTCTTAACAAACACAATGCAAAGAGTGGTGGTAATTCTATGACTGATACATCTTGCCAGACAATCACATTGGGACATGCATATAATATAAGGCTCAATATTTTGATTACTCCAACCATTGTTACCAATATCCTATCCAATTACACCACACCTTTAGAAATGTATTCATACTGAAGACCCAACAGATCGACTATTTTTTTTGACATTACAGAGCTACTTGCTCCTTAATCAATCATGCTATTATGTACCAACTTATCTCCAATGATCAATGAGATATATAATGGTGGGAGATTCATATTTTTACCTTGTTGGCCTCCTTGATTTCCTCCTTACTAAGTTGCATTTGTGAGTACCTTCTCTTTCTCATTAGATGATTGATTTGATGCCAAACAATTGGCCATAACAACTTGCAATAGGTCTCTTTGTCCTAGGATAGCTAATTAATCCCACATTGAGATGTTTACATGCATTTTCTTCATCTAATCAATGATGTTGAATGGAGATGAGCTATCTCTCTGCTGCCCCTTACTTTTCACATTTTTTTCTTGCACATGGGCTGTTACAACTGGTACTTGAGTTGGTCTAGAAGGTGTCTTGGGCTGATTTTGAGTATTCGGAGCTGCACTTTGATTACCAATACCTTGTTGAGTGATAGAGGGTTGTGAATCATTTGAATTATTTGAATTAGATGATAGTCCCTCTCTAATATTTCTCTTCTTGGACCGTGTATTGGATGCTACACTTTGAGAAGGGGCTTGATTTAGTTCATAGAAATATTCAACTTGCCAATTGATAAGTGTGGTCTCATTTAGAGGTGATTCTTGAGTTGTTTCCTGTTGCTGATTTCCTTTTTGTCCCGCGCCTTGTTCCACACCCATTTTTTCACCATAAGATATTAATTCAAAGCACCATTGAAACACATTGACGGGTTATGAGGTTGATTACATGGGAAGCACTAGTCATATTCTTCATCCATATTATTTTTCATTGGTACCAAGGATCTAGATGTGGAGGAAAAATTAGGATTGTAAGGTTGAAATGGCCTATTAACAGGAGGTTTCACTTGGTTCTGGTTTTTAGTTTGAAGGGATGGCATATTAGGCTGATATGAAGCCTTAATGGGTTTGGTTTTAGGTGGATATGACCTGAAATTTTGAGCGCGCTATCTCTTAATTGTCACCAACTTATTTCTTAAGTTTTTCCACTACTTCATGACTTCTTGGAGCTCATTTGAGGTACTAGAAGACGAGGTAGAAGATTTAGTGGAGATATGATTTTTGGGGGAAGCAATGAGAGCTAATGTAGGTGCTTGACTAGTGCTTGGACTTCATAGTTTTGGATAAAGAGGCATGGGTGGCCTAAGTTCAAGTTTTCCAGCTTGAATCAAAAACATTTCAGCTCTAATGGAAATACTATAAGTTATGGGTAAAGTTGTACCTCCCATGGATTGTATAATCATTGCAATATCTGAATTTAGAGATTTTAGGAAGTATAGAAATGCACCTTTAGTTTCTAGTTTCACATCAAGCATAATTATATCCCATTTCCTTTGAAACCTGAAGTTGAAATCATCCATCTACTCATTTGGTGTTCTCTTGATTGAGGTTATATTTTCCAATAGAGATAAGTTGTCTGCCTTCTCCCCAAATTGATTGTGAAGAGCTGTGCACAAATGGTCCTAATTATAGATAGATCAAACTGTTAGAATCTTGAACCATTGTAAAGCTTTACCCTTAAAGGAATATGTTAACAAATTAACAAAACATCCATTTCAAAAAAAATGCGAATTTTACACAGACACTTGCAATGTCTTAGATGTGGTCAATCGAAGTTGTATAGTTCACTCCAATCAAATATGGAATGTTATTTAATGCTGCAACTAGAATTGGATTTTGTGCATTGAGAGAAAGTGGACTGTTGTCAATGAAATTGACATAGGGATGGGGTGGCCCTTGCACTGGTTATTACAGATGTTACATTATGATTGGTCTAAGAACTCTAGTTGATTGGATGAAAGGCCTACTAGGTGGAGGTGTTGATAGTGTTTTATTCGGTGGAGATGGAGACTTTTGAGTTCTTCTTCCCCTTCTTCCTCTACCCAGATATATGTGTAAGTATTCAAGGATTCCTTCCTCTCTAGTTCTTGACCTTGTTTTAATTAATCTCATAAATCTATCAAGCTTGGACTGCTGAAACCAGTGGATTATACCCTTTTAGAGTCGCCAGATTTTCTATTTCAAAGCCTCTTACAAGTTGGAATTTCACAACAAGAGCACATAAAACTTACTACAACTAAAATAAAAATTTTTTCATGTCCCACTGGGTGTGCCCGAACTATTATTATTGAATAAAAAAACCCTCTTATTTACACAAGTGTCTGTGCTTAAAGTTCACGGTGTGATTGGGTAACCTGGGTACTATATCCAAGTTGTGGGACATGCTACTTGAGATAGACCTCCAGAGAAATTTGTTTCTTCTTCCTAATCCTAGTGAAAACTAAATCTACTAAGATGAAGCTACTAATTATGTCTATCTTACAATTTCCAAGGTACCAGGGAGAGAGAAATAACATGCAAATGAAGGAAAACTATACTACAGAGGTGATGAACCAAATGAAGGGAATGATAACTATTTCCAAGGCGTGAAAATGGAAGGAAAATGGAGATAAGAGAGGGTGATTATAGCTCTCCACAATCTAATAACAACATTCACAACACATTTCAATGCATACAGAATAATAATAGGTCTTTGAAAGAGTACATAATAGACACAAAAATCTTCAATAAGATTAAAGAGGTAAGGAGAATGAAAAAAAACAAAACAAGGGAATATACATCCACAAACTTGCATCTATTGATTCATTAATATGAATAGTCCAAACTATTACAAAGGGAATTTCTAGATCACCATGTAAGGATTCCATTATAAAGGCCAGCAACACATTGGCTTCACCAAAATGAGAGATTTTTGCTACTCAAAACTATCCTCCTCTAGAATGAATCCAACACATCAATTTATAGAATTTTGAGAGGAGAGAGAGAGAGGGGATGCGATTCAAGAAATTCCCTTTCCCATCAATTGTAAGTCATGATAAATGAGTTTGGTTGGTGGTTTTGGACCTACAGAAGTAATCTCAGGGTTCCTCATACCTTGCAACAATGAAGAATGATTGCCCATGCTCATTAAATGCTTCTCCAACAACTTTTCAACAACCAAATAGAACTAGGCTTGTTTTCCTTGAAACTAACCATAAAAAATTCATCAATTTCTACATTTCTTGATTTTTGTACAACAGGATTGGAGCCACGATTCCAATAAGACCAATTTTGTTAAAAACTGTTGATAATTTCAAAAGTTATGGCCCTCTAAGTGTGAGTAGTTATTTTGAGTTTGCCATGGATTTCTCACATTTTACGGGACTTAGCATTTAATATTTTGGATATGGAGATGTTTCTTTTCTTTTCAACCACCTACCCTCATTAAAAATAAGAAATCCAGTTTTCGTGGCATGTAGGATGTCAATCCCTTTCCAAAAATTCCTATTTTGTCAAAATCGAAGCTCCGGATCAAAAGTTATGCCTATTTTAATTTTGAGGGGTGGGTTTCCACACGGGCTCTTACAATTTGCATTACAATATATTTTTACCCCTAGTCACTTTGATATGTGGGTATTGCGGGTTTTCATAGAACTCATGACATATGAGTACAAGGGTCAATTGGGCTGTTAAGACCCGATTCACCTGTAATGCACTTTGCCTCATTGAGTATGACAATTTTAGCTCCACGGGCAACTCACACCCCCATGGCACATACTCTGCTTAGGTTTTAGGCCTGTAACTTTCTTCTTTCTCACACAACACTAATTTAATGCTTTCTTTATTATGTGGTGATTTCAAGTTTGTGGGGAACTCATGTCCCCACATTACTTGGACCGCCTGGGCCCCAAACATCCACCTTTTCCACAATACAAAGGACATGCTTCAACCTTTTACACATCATTTTTTTGAGGAACTTGTGGCCTAATGGAACTTGTGCCACCAGGGCTGCGAACTTCTACCTTTTCCATAATACATCGAATCAGATTCAATTCCTTTGCAAATCAGGTAAATTGGCTTTTCGGGGAACTTGTGGCCAAATGGAACTTGTGCCACATGGGTTGTCGGGACTCGATTTATCTATGAATCATTGTTTCCTTATCATTTTGGACCCAAGTCAAGGACAAGGAACCCTAGTTCCATCTACAGTTGTTCCACCCATAGCCCCCTAACCCGTAATACATTGGAATAGGTCCCTTTTCTATTTTTTAAAATTTTAGCAAATTTTCGCTAACTCCTTAGATTTTTCTTGAAAAGGGAAGTTAGAGAAAAGTAAAGGAGTGATCCCAAAATCCAAATTTCTTATTTTCACCATTTCTACCTATTCAAGTTTGAATAAATTGTGTAATTTATCAAAATCATCTTGGGGTAAATTTTGGATAACATTAGGCAATATGGAATGACTTGCTGATGCCTTCTCAATTATTAGAACTGATTCACAGTGATTGAAGAGGACCACTTAAAATTCCTTATCTTAGTCGTGCTTTTTATGTTCTTTTCTTTATTGATGAATTTTGTAGAATGACTAATCCTTGTTTTATCAAGAAGAAGTATGATGTCTTGTCTAAGTTTTAGGAATTTAAAGCTCTAATTGAAAATTCTTCAAATATGAAAATTAAGATAATTAGGATTGATAATGGAGGTGAATATTTCAGAAAAGAGTTTCATAAGTTCTATGTGTCATGTGAGATTCAAAGAGAGTTAAGTACTCATTATTCCCCTTAGTAAAATGACATTGCAGAAAGGAATAATAAGAATGTCTTAGAAATGACTAGAACTATGAATCATTCATCTAATGTGCCTAAGTTCTTATGGGATGAAGCTACGAATACTATTGTTTATATTATTACTAGAGTGCCTACTAAATATCTTCATCAAGCTGCTCCTCATGAAGTATGGATAAAGATAAAACTAGATATTTCTCACTTAAGAATATGTGATAGTTCTACTTCTATCTTTATTCCAAAATAAAAAAGGAAGAAGCTTGATATAACCTACTTTTCTTTTAGTTTTGTTAGATATGGTTGTAGAACTAAAGGTTTGAGATTTTATGATCCTTTCAAGCATGTCATTTTTGAAAACAAAAATGTTCAAGTATTGGAAAATACATTCTTTGATGCTTCTCATGAACCCTCCTCTGATACTCCGAAGATAGAGCCTGATAATATTTCTCCTAACATTATGAAAAAAAAGGTTCAAGAGGATGATTATCCTGATCTAGATATGATTGATATTGAGGAGGAGTCTTCTCAAAATGTATTTCATCACAAGTTTCCTAAATGGGCTCGAAGTATTGTTCAAGACTCTTAGCTTGCTAATATTAGAAAGTTAACTCATAGTCAACATTATTATCATTCCTTGATGACCCTCTTTGAGGTTGAACCACAGTCTTATAAAGAATCTTATCATGGTAATATATGGATTAAGGCTATGAAAGATGAATACAATGCTTTGGATAACAAACACTTGGGAACTAGTCTCTCCTCCTTCTAACTGAAGCATTAGAGGATCTAGGTGGTTACAAAATATCAAATATAAATCTGTAGGAGAAATTGTAAAATTCAAGGAAAGTTTGGTAGCTCGCGGTTTCACTCAGAAACCTAGTCTTTACTATGTTGAGATTTTTCCACCTGTAGAAAAAAATGAGCACTATTAGAATTCTTCTTGCTTTTCCTGACCAATATGGTTGGGAAATTCACCAAATGGATGTTAAAAATGCTTTTCAAAATGGTGACTTAAAAGAAGAAATATACATGTATCATCCCAAATGGTTTGAAGAACCTAGTAAGGAAATTTACATCTGTAATCTTAAAAAATCTTTTTGTGGTCTTAAGCAAGCCTCTAGAGCATGGTATGATAAAATTAACAGTTTCTGTTGTTCTGAAAATGATTAATTTATTAAGTTTGAAAACAATCATATTATCATTATTGTCTTGTATTTTGATGAAACTTTGATTACTAGAAGTGATATAAAGTTACTTGTTAGAATCAAAGAAAGGTTAAAACATCATTTTGAAATGACTTATTTAGGTTTATTAAATCATTTTATTGACATTGTTATATTTTGGGATCATAAGTCTATTGTTTCATCTCAATTTCAGTATGCTGTAAATGTACTTAAAATATTTTACATGATTAACTGTAAGCCTGTAGCCATTCATATTGACTTTGGTATTAAATTAGATCCTTAATAAGTTTGTGCTAAATTTGATTCTACTTTGTATAGAAAGCTAGTTGGTAGTCTAATTTATTTGAATGTTACTAGACTTGATAATTCTTATGCATTAGGAGTAGTTTCAATATTTATGCAAGAGCCTTATGAGGTTAATTGGAAAATGGTAAAAATGATTTTGAAATATATTAAAGGAATAATCTATTATGGTATTTTTAATTCTTCTTCTAATGATGCACAATTATTTGGCTTTTGTGATTATGATCATGCTGGTGATCGTGCAGATAGAAAGTGTACTTATGGATATGTTTTCATGTTGGGTGTAGGTTCCATCACTTGGAGCAGAAAGAAGCAACCAAAAGTATCTTTATATTCTACTAAGGAAGAATATAAAAGTGTTCTGGAAGTTTCAAAGGAAGCTATGTGGCTGAAAATACTATCAGATGAACTACACATGAGCGTAAAAGGGAGAACTACTCTTCTATGTGACAACCAAAGTTACATTTATCTTGTAAAGAATTTAGTTCAACATCAAAGGACCAAGAATATCAAAATTCATATGCACTTTATTCAAGAGAAAGTACTGAAAGGTGATATTGATCTCAAGTTCTATTAAACTGAAGATCAAGCTATAGATATCTTGAAAAATTTGTTGTGTTTTGTCAAGTTTTACAAATTTCATGCCTTTTTGGTCCAATCAAAGTTTCCCTTGAGGGTGAGTGTGCATGAAAATTCCACCTCTTAATAGCCTATTGAAATATTTCAATACTTCCTCAATCTTATAATAAGTAAATGTGTCTCATTATGTTAAGTTACTTATAAATCCCAATGAATCATTAGTTATGGGAGTGCCTTATTTATAAAAGGATCCATAATTTGATATAAGTCTTCATATGTAAAGTACTTGTCATTAGAAATTCTTTTGTATATGTTCTTTTGTATCATGGGTTTTATAGGATCCTTGGAACACTATTTTGAACCGTGACAAAACATGTGTCTCATGGTCTTGATAAAATTTGCAATACGTTTTATTTGTTTATGACTTGAATAAGTCAGCAAGACATTATGGTATTGTACCGCAAAATTGAAAATCTTGTGGGACTCTACTTTAGTGCACCACGGTCCATGGAACTGTAAACCTGCATAAAAACTGTGTGTGGCTTGTATAAGTCTGTGGGACACTGTGGTAATATACTATGGAATTGAAAAACCCACAAAACTCTACTTTAGTGTACCGCAAAACTAAAAACCCGTAGGTAGTGTACCACGGAGTTGAAAAACCCATGGAACCACTAGTATTCTTTTGTGGTGGTTATGCAACCGCCAGTCTACTTGGGTAGAAGATGTGCAACCGTCAGTTTACCCTTAGTGGCAGTTATATAATCACCCTGGAGGTTACATAACCACTACCCTGTGAAGACTGAGAGTTCTGTGTGTTTTGAATGAGAATTCCCAAGCATGATTTGGACATGTGTTAACTTCTTCCAACTCACATTTTGCACACATTTCTTAGTCAAATTGGCTATTTTAAACCTTGATAGATATGTACCAACTTTCTCTTCTTCTCTTGATGACTAATTGTAGTTAACTTCATCTCCTTGTTGTGATGTGGCACCCCATGGTTGACAAATTTCTTAGACTATTTCCCATCCTATGTTATATAAAAACCAAGCTTCTTCCCGAAGCATTAGTTGGAGGTTTTTATTTTTATTTTCTTTGTTATTCTGTCGATAACTTGCTATAAATTACACAACCAAGTGCTAATATCTTGATTGTTTTTCTTCTTCTTCAGGGCATTGCTACAAGATTTATAGTAATTTGCCACCATATACTCTAGGGCATTTATTGTCTATTTCGTGGATCTATAATTGTATTTGAAGCACAGCTTCCCTGCATTTCACGGTGAACAGTGTACAAGTGTTTAGAAAATAAAACTGAGGTGAAACAAAATTAAAACCAAAACTAGATTTTCCACAGTACTACAAGATTCCAGGGTTGGGGGATGTACTTGGATTTCCTGAAGCTTTCTTAGAGATCTATTTATGTTAATTTTTATGCACATTGTTTTACTAGAGTAGAAAACCATCTTTAGGTTCATGATCATTGTAGCTTAGTTAAATCATTAGGGGGTTGTAAGCTTCTATTTCTTCTATAAAATCTTCTAGTTTGACTAGATTAGGGGTTCCCTACCTATCCATGTAGGGTTTGTAAGGGAATACTTTTCTAGAGGGATTGCTTCTACATATGATGTTAGTTAGGAAATTAAAATCCATTTCAATGTGACAACCTCTGTCAAAACCTTCTGTTACTTCTACAATGGGTTTTCTTCCCCATGGGGATTTCCCAGCTTCTAAGAATATTGTGATTTATTCCCATGCACTCTAAGGAAGAACAAAGGATTCACATCCACAATTATATTTTGGAAAATATTTTCTTAACTAGAGATAGTGTATGATTTGTTTCTGAACACATAGATAATTGTAATTCAATTATTTATTTGTTTAGGTTATGTTAATTAAATTGTAAAAGTAATTTATTCAATTTCTTTTGTTTCTTCTGTTATTTTCCACTACAAGTATAAAATTTCATCCAAAAACATTAGTCAATTAAAGGGGGACATTTTTAATTGTTTTATTCATGGTTATAGTAGATTGAATAAATTACAAAAGCTATAGTATTGGAGATTGTAGCTTTTTAGTTGTAATTATTTTTCTTTCTTGCACTTAGCATTAGTGGATTACCCATATACTACGTGGACACATTTTGGGACCTAGTAGATTACGTTTTTGAGGCCAGTAGTACCTCAACTAAACTTATTACTGAAATTAGTTGATATCAACCAACGTATTCAATTCAAATCTTCTACATACCACTTCATAATTACAAAAGTTAGTACTGAATAATTGAGGGATTTAAACGCCTATGATGATGCCACATAGGAATATTGTAAATAAAAAATAAATGGGAAAATCATCTCGTTGTAGGTTACAATTGATCACTTTCCACGTATGTGTCCAATCTATTCGCCATTGTGTACCCACTCATACATCCCATATTGACCATTAGGAGATCCACAACAATTAAGATGACAGAAGCTATACAAACCTAGGGTCCCACAGCATTAATGAAATAACTGTAAGCCTTGATGACGAACATTTATATGGGCCTTCATATTATGGTCATAATTAATCCTCACCACTTCCACCCATCACCATCACATAATTGCACATCCTTAATGAAGAATCTAAAAAATTCTATGTATTCTAGCGTAAATATCATGGGATGAACTAGTGCCCATAGCCCACTCATTTGTCCTTATTCAATTTGATTTTATCTAGAGATTTCCATGACCTTCAGTCCAGGACTTTCTACGAGGTGAAAAAAGGACAATTTCGGTACGCAATTACATAGGTAAGTCTGTTGAGATAATGCTTTTGCTCCCATATGAGTTGATAGACTATTATGTGTGTGTATCATATCGGAATTTTTAACATCATCGAGCATGTTCAGACTATAGAGAAGATGTATAATATTAAGTGGGAAACTGATTATTTATAAAATCCGTCAAATGACTAGGTTCTGATTTTAAGAGTGGATCATGACCACATACCTTGTATATATTCCACAAGCCATGATCCTTTTTGGATTGGTTACATTGGTTGTAACATTATGTGTGAGCTATATGTGTGAGAATATTTGTAAGACTCGTGAGAAAATGTATGAGCAAGTTCATAATTCCTGATTAAAGGTGTAACTACATGAATAAATAGTGGGAGCGCTCAGTAAAAGTATATTCTCAATAAATATAAGTGATATTTTAATGGTTTTTTTACCTTCCATGGTGTTTTCCAACTAATATCGTGTGTCATTGTGTTATTTTCTTTCTGTTCATTAGATTTATATTTTGTAAACTATAATATAATTATCTAAATCTATGTTCTTAAGAACTTCATAAACTATAATCTTCATAAATTTATATTTTGGATCTATAATTCATATCATTATACATCTCGTAAATGTTATAACATGGTATTAAAGCTAGTGATTATTCTTATATAGGATAGATGTGGATTTTTTTATTTACAGGTGTGAAGAAACTTGATTTTTTTCAGATCTAAAAACCCTTGTTATTCCGCCCTCAACTTCATGTTAATTAGGTTCAAATTTCTAATTCCTGGTCGAAATATTTTCACCAATATCGTGGATGAATTATTTATAACTATATGGACCTTAAACTATTTGTCTTATTGTATTTTTATCCTTCTCTTCCAATAGTGTGCTCATAGATCTTATGTATTTTTCATCTTTTGTACACCTTCCCCTTTTTAAGTTCTTTGGCCTTGACTGCGGCAATGTTTCTTGGTCCTTCGCCAAGTTTTCTCTATTTTTTATGGCTTATTTGAATTTTTCACACTCTTTACAGCTGTTATAGTTGTGTAAATAATTTTAAGGTTTGATTTCTTAGTTAGCGGATTTAATTTTTTTGTGGCCTTCTTTGACTTGGAAAATTTCAAAGTTTCATTGTTCTTTGGCTCATTCTATGGACTTAAGTTCTGTGGTATGCATCTCTACTTGAGAGTGGTGGAATTCCCTCTCCATTCCCTAGATCTAGGACATGCTCTGTTTTCTTGATCATTTTATGTTGACATGTCAAAACCTATTTTGGAACATCATTTTTTTTTTGTTAAATTTAGGGACCATCCGCTGGGCTAATTTTTTTAAATTTTCTGAAAATCAACAAGTGCAGTTTCTTTATTTGATTTGTGTTGCATAAGTTGCATCCTATTTGAACGGGTTTCTATTTTATTTTTACTGCAGTTAGTTTCAATTTCTTTGTACCATCAGGTTGGGAGAATTTCAAAATTGTACAATGTGTGTTTTTATTTCCTTTGTACTGTGGGTTTCAAAATTTGATTTATACCGTGGGTGTCAAAATTTCATGAAATTTTAATAATTTTTTCTCCTCCTGCTCCGTTAGTCTTCTTGTGACTTATAAAGTGATTTTGTGTTTTCTACAAGTTAATATCCTTGTGTACTAGTGAAAAAAAAACTTTGTTTGGATATTTTTTATCTATTTCAATCTATTTTCATTTGATTCATTTTAATCTGTTGTATTCTATTTTTTTTAATTTGAGCTTAAAAATGGCTAGTTCTTCTATTTTTTCCTTGAATAAATCATAATTATCAAATGGAACAAATTACAGTATTTGGAGAGTTAGGTTAAAATCTTCTTTCATGGATAGAAAATTATGGGATCTTATAACTTGTGTGGAGAAATGACCCACCGAAAGATAAGAAAACCTGAAATATCTTATATCCTTCTCCAAAATATCACATGAAGCCCTCTCCATCCTATTGCAAAACCCCATAAAAGATGTGCTTTTACTGCATATAGGTCATATGGATTATCTTGTTAATGCATGGAAATAATTAGAAACCATGCATGAAGGTAGCACCTTTCCAAAATAATTAAACTTATAATGGAAATTGTTACAATTCCCATGAAGGGGGATGAAAAAATTGTTAATTATCTGGAAAAAAATTAAAAACATTAAAGCTTAGTTGGATGGATGTAATTGTGAATTGTTTTAGGATAAACTTATTTACTTTATCATTCAGATTAATATCCATGAAAAATTTAGAAACTATATCTCCATCCCAAATTCTAAATATCAGAATGAAAATGATTTTCCTGATCTAGATACCATGTCTTCACTTCTAATTCAAGAAGATGAGTAATGGAAAATTTTGATTCAAAAGAGAATGCTTCTCAGGTATTATTCTCTCAGAATCATCAAACCCTCTCAAAATATGAATAATATCAATCCTAATAAAGAAACGTAATATTAGATCAAAATTTAAATCTAATCCTAACTCTAATTATCCATAAGAAATAGTCAAATTATAAAGTAAAATTCAATGGCACATGTAACAAATGTGGCAAATTTGGTCATAAAGAGTCTAGTTGTCATGTGAAATCTAGTAAATTTGTTATGAAAATTAAAAATAGTAAATTTAACAATAAGAAGAAAGATCAAAATCAAAATCAAAATAAAAAACCATGCAAATAATGTTGAGCATTCTATTTCCATGTATACTTCTCTTTCAACTTCAAATGACAATGAATGGATCCTAGATAGTGGTGCCTCTAGGCACATGACTTGTATTCATGGTATCCTCTCAGATGTTGTAAAATGTGAGGAAAATATATATCTAGGGGATAATTCTATCATTAGATCTGTAATTTGTGGGAAATTTTAAACTCAAAAATGGAATAATTAGGAATGTTTTATATGTTCCTCAAGTTGAAAAATAACCTTTTATCTTTCTCTCAGTTAACTAAAGAAAACTATAAAGTTGTATTATTGTAAGATAAATGGTATGTGAAAATATGAATTCAATAATTTTATTGCATATAGTATACAGGAAAATGGTTTGTATATTATCATGGATTTGTTTTTTAATTATGTTTTTATTCTTCATCTAGAAATGATATTCAATTGTGGAATGAAATACTAGGACATGTGAATTTCAGAAGTATGTATTAAATGTCTCACCCGAATCTTTAACAAGTCTTCCTAAGATGAAATTTGTTCATGAAACATGTGAAAGTTGTTTGCGTGGTAAGCAACATGCTGAACCATTTCAAAAATATCATGATCCAAATTCATCTCATTTATTAGAGTTGATTCACAGTGATGTGAGAGGTCCACTTGAATTTCCTTCTCTCAGTGGTGCTTTGTATGTTGTATGCTTTATTGATGATTTATCTAGGATGACCTGGTCTTATTTATTAACAAAAAGTATGATGTCTTGTCTAAATTTAAAGAGTTTAAAGGCCTTGTTGAAAATACTTATAATTTGAAAATAGAAAAATAGAACTGATAATGGAGGTGAGTATGTTAGCAAAAATTTTGATGAGTTATGTGTGTCATGTGGGATTCAAAGAGAGATGACAACTCCCTATTCTCCACAACAAAATGACATAACATAAAGGAAAAATAGGACTATTTTAGAGATGGCTACGACTATGATTCATGCATCAAATGTGCCTAAGTTTTAATGGGCATAAGAAATGAATATTGCCTTGTCTATATCCTAAATAGAGTTCATACTAAATATATCCATCATACTACACCCCTAGAAGTATGGGAAAAGGAAAAACCAAATATCTCTCACTTGAGAATATTCAGTAGTCCTACTTTTATCTTTATTCCAAAAGTTAAAAGGAAGAAACTTGATCCAACCTCCCATTCCTGTATTTTTTTTGTTATGGTTGTCAAGAAAAATGTGTAAGAGTCTATGACCCCTTCAAGCATGACATAGTTGAAAAAAATAATGTTCATGTTGGAAAAGACATTATGTGATGCTTCTTATGAACCCTCCTCTGTTTCTCTTGAAAAAGAGCCTGATAATACTTCTCTAGACAATATGGAAGCAGAAGTTCAAGAGGATGATTATCTTGATCTAGATATAATGGAGATTGAGTGGGATTCATCTCAAAATGTTGCATCCTAGAATTCCTAAATGGGATCAAAATGTAGTCAAGGACACTCATCCTCATAACCTGAGTAAGGTAACTCATAGTAAACATACTTATCATGCCTTAATGTCCCTATATGAGGTTGAGCCTCAATATTTTAAAAAATCCAGTCAAGAAGAGAGATGGATCAAAGCTATGAAAGATGAATACAATGCTTTAATTAAAAATAACACTTGGTAACTAGTCCCCCCTCCTTCTAAATGAAGCATTATAAGATCCAGGTGGTTGTATAAAATTAAGTATAACTCTATAGGAGAAATAGATAAATTTAAGGAAATATTGGTAGCTTGAGGGTTGAATCAGAAACCTGGTCTTGACTATGTTCAAACCTTTGCTCATGTAGCTAAAATGAGCAATGTTAGATTCTTCTTGCTTTGGCTTCCCAATATGGTTGGAAGATTCACCAAATGGAAGTTAAAAATGCATTTATGAATGGTGAGATGAAAGAATGAATTTATATGAATCAACCTGAAGGTTTTGAAGAACCTGGTAAGGAACTATATGTATGTAAATTGAAAAAATCCTTATATGGTCTTAAAAAAGCTCCTAGAGCTTGGTATGCTAAAATTAATAGTTTCCTTCAGGATCTTGGTTTCTCTAACTGTTGCTCTGATAAAGATTTAATTGTTAAGTTTCAAAATAATCATATTATCATTATTATTTTATATGTTAATGATATTTTGATTATTGGTAGTGATAAAAATTTAATTCTCAAAATCAAAGAAGGATTAAAACAACATTTTGAAATGACTTAATGAGGTCTGCTAAATAATTTTTTAGGCATGGTTATATTTCAGGATCATAAATCTATTGTTGCATATCAATATCAGTATGCTACTAATTTAATATTAAAATATTTAGCATGACTCATTGTAAACATGTTGTCATTCTTATTGAAGTTGGTGTAAAACTAAATCCTAAACCTGTATGTGCTAAATTTGATCCTACTCTATACAAACAGATAGTTGGTATATTAATTTATTTGACTATCACTAAGCAAGATATTTCATATGCAATAACATTTGTCTCTAGGTTCATGCAGGATCCTTATGAGGATCATTGGAAAATAAAATAAAAATTCTAAAATATGTTAAAGGAACAATTAATTATGGTTAGTATTATTCTTCTTATGATGATGAAAAATTAATTTTATATAGTTATTCTTACAATGTTGATGATATATATAGAAAATCTATTAGGAAATTAATATTTACATGGGTAAATTATTATTTACTATTACCATGAGTAAATACAGTAATATAGTTTTTTAGTATAATTATTATATTGTTCAGATAACAATATATTATTCTTAGAGTTTGTTATACCCGTGAAGAACATTCCAAGTTAATTGTTGTAACACCTTCCTATTTTCTAGGAGTTTATTTAGCTTTTATGATGGCTATATAATAGAATATTTTATTACACGAGGTATGCTGACAAATATTCTATTGAGATATATACAGTGAATAATATTATTGTGTGATTCATGTGCAAAATGTTAGACCAAATTTATATTTGGTACTAGAGCATATTCGATCAAACCTATGATAGCTATGGAGAATTAGATGAAATAGGGGGCAATAGAATTGTGTGCTTTAACTGCGAGGATGAACAAAGTATAATTTAAAAATATTCAATAGCGTAACTTAAGTAGTTTTCAGATTGTCCTTTGATAATTTTTCCATGTGTTGATTACATACGTCCCAGTTTGTATAATATATGTCAGAAAAGATTTAGATCTATAAATCGATGATCTAGAGGTGTTTTTTTATTTTATGATCATTCCAATCAAATAATATTAGCAGAGGATTGAAGAAAGAAAATACTATTTTGGATGGGTGATATGTACAAAGGAGCATCCATCTGCTGAAGTGAGAACCTACCCACCTTTGCGTTGGTGAGTAATTTGTGCAATATGTAAATGACCAGTAAATGATATGATTTTTGAGTTTCTCCATACGGCCTACAATTAAAATATTCACTATATGCCAAAAGATATTCCAATAGATCCAAAGGAGAATGCAACTGAACAATGGGGAGCTTGAATCCAGTGATGGATGTGAATTATCTTTCCATGTTGAGTTGAAATCAATTGACATATTCGTATTTATTTGCATTGAAATATCTAGGAGTCTTTTACATTGAACATGTCTACCTAATTCAACGTCAGCAGTCAACACTCCTCGCTGGATTTGTTAAGCTCAAGCATTTGACACTAAATTAGATCAAGATTTTGTCTCACGTAAGGCATCTTGGCGTGGGTAAATACAAGTGCCAGGGGCAGCTACAACCTATTTATCCATCGATCAAAATCCTTCCATGGATGTTTCTTAGCCTTGTTTTTTTTTCTCAAACTCTAGGATGTATTCTGAAATTCACATAGATTCCTAGTCCTCCATTAGAAAGGTGTGTGTCACATAAACATATGTAAAAAATAGTGCTTTATTTAAAGATCATTATAGTTTGCTTCTTCATAGTTTTTAATTTTTGAGTTTTAAGTTAGTCATAGTTTGTTTTTTTATGAGTATAGTCATTCAATGAAATAGTTTCTTTGAATATATTATTGGTGTCCGTTTCAAGTGAATCTCATTTTTAGTTTTTGAAGTATAAGTCTATTCTTACATTTTTTTTAGGTTATTCTTATTTGTTCTAGATAGATCTTTAATTGGTCCTCATTACACATTTAATTAAAAAAGTAATGTCCATTGTCTTTAAAAGTAAAGTCAAGTTTGTCTTATTACTTGGAGTTTAAAGTTAACAAAAGATAGTGTATATCATTTTTGTCAAGTAGTCACTTGCTCAATGTCATAGTTGTCATTGGAAATAAAGTTAAAATTGAGAGTCTGAGTATTTATCTAATTAGTAGTAAATTGGTAGTCATTTTGTGTCGTTAAAAGTCATGTCATTGTAAAAAGTTTGATTTTTTTTTGCCTTACGGACACATTTTTGGTGTTACCCAACGTCTGGAAAAATAAAGTGTTTTACATTGCGGGAGCGAACAAAATAATAAGATCAATATGGAAAAAAATGTGCTTCATGTTCACATCTTACTGAGTTAGCAATGCATACACTAGAGGATGGAGGAAACAGAGGCTGGAGGTCAGATAACGACCTCTCATCAGCCGCCAATGAAGAGGCCACATGTAGTTGTGGTTGAATTTTGTGGTGCGAATTTTCTTTCAATTGTGTGCTTCAATTTAATAGTACTTTTTTTGTAGTATAGTGTGGATTTCAACATTTTAGCATGGTCTGAAAAATAAGAATAGATGTGGTATGTTCCTATTCACTGGTATGTGGCTATTCCTACATAATTCCCTAATGCTAGAACATAGTGAAAGGAAACATCATGAGTCTTGATGAGGTAGAATAGTAAGATGTGTTCTTGTTCATACCTAGGTTTGTGTTTAGTCTCCTAAAAACCATTGAAGGTTGTTCAGATGTGTTCCTCCTTGAGTTCCCACACTTCTAGGTTATATGTGTTCCCTAGAGTGACTGGTTGACAAACAGATGATTCCTAAGCATAAAATGTGTTCCCGATAGTGCATGGTCGATAAGAAGTTGACGTGTTCCTTCTTCTACCTTCATTTTGAGTATGTGCCAAGATCATGAGAATGTAGAGGTGGCAGGATGCAGAGGAAGTGTGAAAATTATTTTACTACCATGTAAAAAATTAAGGGGGAAATGTTATTGTTAGTAAATTAATATTTACATGGGTAAATTATTATTTACTACGAGCGTGAGTAAATATGGTAATATAGTTTGTTAGTATAATTATTATATTGTTGTAGATAAGAATATATTATTCTCAGAGTTTGTTATACCCGTGTAGAACATTCCAGGTTAATTTTTGTACATCTTCCTATTTTCTAGGAGTTTGTTTAGCTTTTATGATGGCTATATAATAGCCTAGTATATTGCACAAGATATGATGAAAAATATTCTGTTGAGATATATACAGTGAATAATATTTTTGTGTGATTCGTGTGCAAAAGGTTAGACAAAATTTATAAAATCTAATTTTGGATATGTTTTCAAGTTGGGTGCAAGTACCATCACTTGAGTAACAAGAAGCAACCAACAGTCTCTATCTCTTTGACTGAAGTAGAATATAGAAGTGTTATGGAAGTAGAAAAGGAAACCATGTGCCTGAAAATACTATTGGATGAAATACATATGGGTGTTAAAGGAAGAAATACTCTTTAATGTGACATCCAAAGTTGTATTGATCTTGTAAAGAATCTAGTTCAACACTTTATTCACGAGAAAGTCCTAAATGGTGATATTGATCTCAAGTTATGTTTGAATGAAGATCAATTTAAAGATATTTTCATGAATCCGCTGTGTTCTATGATTTTTTTCAAGTTTCATACCTTGTTAGGACTTTCAGAGTTGTCATTGAGGGGGAGTGTGTATGATAATGCCACCTCTTAATGGCTATAATATTTTAAAGTGGATACTCCCAAGACTATTTATAGGTTGTTTAAGTAAATTCTCATGTATGTGAAGTTTACTTGTAACTTCTAGGGAAACATTAATTATGGGAATGCCTTGTTTTATAATTGGCTTAATAACTTGATGTAATTATTCATCCTTAATCAATTTATCTTGAGAATTTGTATATGTTCCTTTGTATTGCAATTTTATGGAATCCTTGGAACAATATTTTTAATTGTGGAAAAACAGTGTCTCATGACTTCTCTAAAACCTAAAATGCGTTTACAGTTGTTCACCACTTGTATAAGTCCATGGGACACTACTGTTGTGTATTGAAGAGTTGAAAAACCCGCAGGACTCTGATTTAGTGCACCGTGGAACTGAAAACCCGTGGAACAATTGTTTTTTTGATGCTAGCATAAATAACGAGTTGATTTATAAATTGTAATACCTTTTGTACTAAAAAGTGACTTGGCATAAGGAAAAAATGTTAAAATGTTTTTTCATGTTTCCCCACTTAACATTAAGGGGGAGTGTTGGGGTTTATAGTATTAAGTGGGAAACAGATTATTTATAAAACTAGCCAAATGACCTAGGTCGGCTTTGAATAGTTGATCATGACCACCATCCTTGTATATAACAAGGTCATCCTTAAGGAATTGGTTACATTGGTTGTAAAATTATATGCGAGATACATATGGGATTATATTTGTAAGACTCATGAGAAAATGTATGAGGAAATTCATTATTCCTTATTGAAGGTGTAGCTCCATGAGGAAATATTGGGAGGGTAGGGTAAAAGTATATTATCGATGAAGATATGTGATTTTTCAGTGGGTTTTTTACCTTCCATGGTTTTCTAACTTATATCTTGTGTCAATCTTTATTTTATTTCTATTTTTTATATTTATATTTTGTAGACTACAATATAATCATCTAAATCTATTTTCTTAATTTTCACTTCATAAACTATAATCTTGAGAAATTTATATTGTGAATCTTCATAACATCATACATCCCATAAATATTCTAACATATATAATTGTGAATCTCTCATTTAGTAGACATTTCAGACCTTCACCATATAAACATGAATATTCAATTAGACAGTGTCCAAACCACCTCCCACCTTACCTATGATTTGGATAAAATCGTAGACACTAACATTGGCATTGTGAACTTAGATAAATTCTAGAAAGGTTACATGTGTAATTAATAGAAATGAAACAATGGGGAAGATTTATTGGAGTGGAATTCCACTAACAACTTATTTCCCCCATATGATCAGTATCCAAAGTTAGTATGGGTATGTGCACAAAACTATGTTGCAACAACCAGAGAGGTTAAGGATGAAAAAAATGATTTAGTTGTGTCATTAAACACTAAAATTTTTAAGGAATTGTTAGGTATCTTCAATGCATCAGAATTAGAAGACATATCCATTATAAATGTAGAATAATACTAGAATGCACACATTGCAAATTGTTCCAAAATATTACACAATTTCCTTGAAAATCCAAGGACCGCTACTCATAGGTTCCCCAAGAAGTTAAGAAAGGAGGATTTTTTGGAAGATATTGGAGGCATTTTCATGTTGTTGAATAGGTTCATGGGAAAATATTTTGCATACCACTATAGTGATTGGATGTTTAAATTCATTTAGATAATCCTTACAGGAAATATGCACATTCATTCAGAAGAAATCATCAATGATTGCATCCACAAACAATTACTTAAATTTAAGTCTAGATTAAGGAAGGATCTACCAAAAAAATACAATTTTACATGACCTCTTACTAATGCAATTTTGTGAACAGTTATGAAGCTCTAAAAACATAATAACACTAAATTCATGCTTTTAAATTGTGTAAAAGTTATTTTGGATCTTTTAAGACGTCTTGGTTGTCGTTCTTGTCTCAAAGGAGAATTTCAGTGGTGTTTGCATTGATAAGTGTCATACCATTTCCTTTTAAAATCTTATGGGATCAAAGTGTACCGGTTAAGTATTATTGGAGGGGTTTGGTACACTGATATTATTTTGATATAGTAAATCATACATTAATCATCTATGAAAGAAAGATGCAAATCTCCCTGAAAATGAAATAATGATGTAAATTCTAAAAATGTGAAAGAGAAAAATGTCCATCTTAATTAATGTAATAAATTTTACAAAATTGACACCTCTAAAATTAGATTTCATGCAATTAATGATAAGAATATGAGAATATAATAAGATAAGAATATGATCCGTATCCTATACTTATGCAAAGTTTATAATCCTAGCTGATCCAATTGACATCTATTGTGGGAGGCACACAAACTTTCCTCACAATCTCCATCCTGGAAGTGAAGTCACCAATCATTATTTTAAAAAATTCATTTATTACTTGATCTCTCTCTATCCTTTTTGAGGAATACAAAATTATCTGATGTACCACAATGTTCCCTCCTCCTTGTAAATTCATTTGGTGTAAGAATATTTTTATGGTTTGTTGAAGGATATTGGAGAACTAAGATACTATGAATAGATTCCCAAATTGGTAAACCATTGTAGGAATTCCAAGTTTAGACAAAAGCTTACTTATTTTATTGTATAATGCATCTAATTGTTTAATAATTGTTTTTATCAAGAATAATACATCAGTTTCTTTATTCCTAGCCTTGGAAATAAGGTTCTCTATCACTACTAGCTCAGAGAAATTCATTACAACTACATTTGGTGGGAAATTTCCCCTAACTGTATCTGTATATGTTAAAAATATTACATAAAAGTTAGAAACCAAAAACAAAGCAACTGATTCCTAAATCTAATGATAATATATAAAAAAATACCTCAGATATAATAATGGATTGAAAGGGGGAGAGAGAATATACCTACACTTACCTGCAGGATTGTACAATTCCTTTGATTTGTTGGATTTTCTCTTGGATGGAAGTTGGATTGCTTTAGATTTGATGTGCAATCAGTTGGGTAACACCCCCCCTTTGCTTGAGATTATATTTCTTGATTGTGTGATGATAAATTCTAGATGAATGATGGATTGATTGAGTGATAAAACAAAAAATATTTATTAGGGATTTGAGAGATGGATCTCATGGAGGAGGAGAGATAAATTCATAGCTAAGTAATGGAGGATTAAATGGCTAGGATGAAGCCATGTTTGATTTTGATAGAGGGTGGAGGATGCATGTGAAGAATTGAGAATTCTAGAGTGTAAGATTCTAGAATTTTGAATTCAAAATTCATGGAGGGAAGAAGTTTCCATTGAATTAAAAATTGAATGGAAAGGGAGAGTTAGAGAGGCTTCTAGAAATAGAATCCTCTAGATTTAAAGGCGTGAGGATGTGATTGAGATTAGAATTAGATTAGGTTAATAAATGATGATTAGGTGTGATATTACATGGAAAGTCTAGCTTTAGGGATGTGTAGGGTAGGTGGTAGGTGAGATCTAGGAATATTAAATTCCTAGAAAATATTAATCAAGGATTATGATGATAATATGATATAAAAATGGATTAAAAAGATTAATGATAAAAATGGGATATTGGATGACTAAAAAGGATTAATGATGAGATGTTAGGATAACTAATGATAAAGGGTACATAAGATAAAATTGATTAAATAATAATTAATCTTGTGATTAATTATTATATGGGTGATGTTGGGATATTTGTAGGATAGGTTAATCGTTATTAACCATGTCAACATTTTAGATGTCTAAATTTTCCCACTCTTTAAGTGGTTATTACGTAGTAATGGCCATTTACAGAAAAATAAGAGAAGATGTTAGGATGTTAATATGAGGCCCCATCAAGGGGTTAGACAGGGATGAACAAGTTAGGTAACCAATCGAAAAGAAGAGAGGCCTGAGTTAGTAGAGGAGAGAGGATTACAAGATAAGAATATTTGAGGAATTATAAGATGATAATTAGAGGATTATAAGATGAGTATGGATTAGAATATTTGAGGATTTAGAGGATGAGGATTAGAGGATTTGAGGATTTTGCAGTAGAGGATTCCCTAGTCAATAATAGAGGAGAAGGGTGAAGATTTAAGATGTTGGATTAGAGGATGCCCAGTCAAAAATGTATGAAAAGGATGAAGATTTAGGATGTAGATTAAAGGATGCCTCATTCAAGGGGTTAGGTGTTGTTAATTTTTGAAGATGTTAGATTTCGAGATGCCCTAGTCAAGGGGGTAGGATTTGAAGATTTAAGGATGTTGGATTTGATGATGTTATATTGGAGGATTTCAAAGGATTATAATATTGAGGATGTGTGGATGAAAGAATAAGGATTGGGTTTGATGATTAGGTTGGACTGATGATAAGATGTTAGAAGATGCGTCAACCAGGGTGTGAGGATTTTGTATGCAAGAAGATAAGATTTGGATGTGGATATTGATTGGATAAAGACAAGATGATAAGGATAAAAGATTGTGATATATAGGGTACGCTAACATAAAGTGCCAACTATTATAATCATTAGTAGTGTGATTAATGTGGCATAAAGAAAAATACATCAAGGTATAAAGACCATGATGACTGAGCTACCAAATGCCCTTTTCCTCATATCATTGGACAAGTTAATATGAAAAAATATGGTCCTCATATCGGTGGACTGATTAATGAAAAAAAATGGCCCTCATATCATTGGACCATGAAAAATAAAGAGAAATAAAAGTGGCCTCATATAAGTGGCCAAAATGTAAATGCAGACAAGCAATCAAACACACTCAAATAAAAACACACACATTGCATTTTTGGAAATTTTGTTTTATGAATGTTTTGATTTTTGGATGTTTTGATTTTTAGATTTTGGATGTTTATATTATTTGATGTTTGTTGTTGAGATTTTGGATTTGGGATGGGCGGTATAGTTGAGATTAGGTAAGATGAAAGGATTCAAGATGAGATATCTCATGGGGTATGGGAAGGGATGTAAGGTGGTATGCAAATTTCTCATATAAGTACTAAAGTATGTTTGGGTAGGATGAAAGAGAAGGATTGAGGAAATTTGGATAGGGTAGATAGGATAGGAATTGGTTGACATGTTAGGGTTAGATAGGATGTGGGATGGGAGATATATAGGATGAGGGATGTGGTATATGATAATATGGGGGATATGGAAGGTTATAAGATACTCCCCCAAGTATATGGGGGATGGATTGATGTGATGTAATGAATGGTTTTGAGTTTTCCCCTAGGTGTAGGGTAAGATGGGAAGGGAAGGGTATCTAAAATTGATGATGCCCCTAGTGGATGGGAGTAAGGTTGCCCCCAGTTATGATGATTATAGTTCAAAAGGGACATGATGAAGATTGGATGAAAATGAAATGGTCATTGTCTGCTAATGGATGTTCAACCCTAAGAATAAAGGATGTGTATTTTATGGATGGAAGGAAATTGATATTAGCAATGAAAAAATATGATTCTAATGACACATGTTATAAGGAAAGAGTTGGACATTTTTTTTTTGAAACAAAGGTTTAAACAATACTTTGCAACATTCAATCCCTATATCTCTTTGAGATCAAAGTGTGTATGATTGTGATGGTTAATTACTGATTGAAGTGAAGAGTTAGTGGGTATTATGTAGAGAAGAACTATCTAATGTATAGGGAGTGATTAAATCAAGTAGGTTGATTGAAGGTGAATGGAATGCTAAGCCGTGCATTTATCTGATGCCATCTAGGTGTCAATAGCCCCAATAGAGATACATCTGATTCTTGTCACAACATTTCTCTACTACTAGCCAAACATCAATAGCCTTGGTAGAGTTTCTAGAAAGACCCACAGAGACAGTCTTGAGGTGGATTTTATTTTATATTTTTAATGTTGATATGATTTTTTATTTTTTATATTTGGAGTTTTTTCACAAAGAGCTTCCACTCTATTGAAAACTCTCAACGGGTTAAGAATAACTAATGGGTTAGTGGGGGGATGGAAATGAGTGTGGAGATGACATTGGCTAGAGTGTTAAAATATTAACCCAAGGGTATTTACCACAATTTTATTAAGTGTATTAAATTATGTGGATCTCGAGGAAGACAACTGTTCTTGAATTTTAGAGTTAATGATAGAACAAGATCACACGGTTGCAGTATAATTGTTAGCTTACAACATGTATGAGCAAGCTGATATAATGTTCAAATGAATGGATTGATAGAGGATATGAATGGATATGATGATAAGAATAGATTATATGCAAAGGGATTTAAGTGTTGGATGGAATGTGGGAAGGAAACGAAATCAATTCTTAAGAAACAAATTATGTTCTTAATTGATGCTTAGGTGTTTGGTATTGTGAGGGGATTAAATGATTTGTGATTGGGTTTGGACGGTAGGGTAAATAAGAGGAGTGGTAGAAATGGGTTGTGGAGTAGTGGGAGGGTAATTTTTAGTGTTAGGTTTATACCCTAATCCTAAACAACCTAGATTTTGATGAAGGGAGATGGGTTCACAAATGCCTTTCTCATGGATTCCTAAGCCTTTTCCTCAATGTTTCATATTAGTGAACATATTTTTGGCTATAGGATATGGATTTTATGGGGAAGATGATTCCATGTGGTCATCATGATACTGAGGTTTTGTAAGGTTATCATACACAAAGAGGAAAAAATTAACAAAGGATGGGAGGTGAGTTTTGTTTTGGTTTTTGATCGGTGAGGGATGGGTGGATGTACGATGAGATGTACATGTATGAAAATTTTTGGATGTTAAGTGGGATCTAGATTATGGATGATGTTTAGGTATATGATTGGGATAGAAAGGTGGTGGATAAAGAGGTGCACAGATAAGAAGCCCTTGGTTAATGTGGTTTTGGACATAAGACCTAAATTGCATGAAACAATTGGTCGAATGTCCATGGGTGCAATGGAAGTCACAATAATAGTTTTCTTGATACAAAGATGGTTTGGTAAGGTTTTAATTGCATTATTTGATAGAGGGATGGATGATCATGTTGAAGGTTTTTAGATGATGGAAGATGATGTTCAAGGATTCACCAAAAGGAGTGAAGTGGTTTGAGTTAAATGGTTTTGGGGGAGTAAGATGTAAAGGTGTAGGATTGGGTGGATAAAGAGATGTTTTGGATGATTTGGATTTATGAGTTGGATTATATTGTGGTCTATTAGAAGATGAAGGGGATGAATTAGGCCTGGGGGCCGAAGTGGATATTTTAGGCTTAGAGGCCAAAGTAGATGTAGTTGATTTTGGATTTGTTTGATTAGGTGGTTTTTATGTAAATGGTTTTGGTTTAGGATTAGATTGTTTGGGATTAGTAGATGTGGATGAAGGGGATGTGTGTGATATGGGGGTTGTATTGGATTTAGGTGATGTTAGGGATGAAGTAGATGAAGGTGGCATAGGATACTCATTAGATTGGGTAGGATTGGGACTGGATTTTCTAGGTTTAGAAGTTGGTGACTCAGGAGTCACGTTAGATGTTGTAGGATTGGGGGATATTGGAGTTGAAATAGGATTAGAGGATAAGATAGTGTGAGATGTAGGTGATGAAGGGGACAAATTAATATTATATAAAATGATAAGGGTGGAATAGGAGCCAGATTGGATGGTTTAGGATTGGAGATAAAATGAGATGAGAGTGACTTAGGAGTCACGGTGGATGAGATAGTTTTGAGAGGATTAAGTTTATGTGATGAAGGGGATAAAATAGGTTTAGAGGTTGAATTTTATGATGGATTAGGGAATGTGGGACTATTTAGGATAAAATCTGTATGATTTGATTGGGGTGATTAATATGATGAGGATGAAGGACTAAGATTAGATGTGGGAGATGATGATTGTGGATGATGTTGTTGGGGTGGTTATGGATATGTGAATGAGACTTGATGATAAGTTGTTTAATGATTGGATTTAGTAGTTGAGATTTTTGAAGGAGGTAGATTATCTACATGAGTTTTAATGGGATGAATATGTAGATTGTGATGATTTATAGGGACTGTGGAGCTTTGGGTTTAGGATGGCTGTGTGGGTTTGGGATTAGTGGCTAGATTAAAAAGGACATAAAGGAGGTATTCCTGGTCTAGGTAAAAGTTGGCGAGATGGGAAAAGTTGATGAAATTTGATTTTTGGGATAGTGATTTATGTTGGTTAGTATGCCAAGTGGATTTGGATGATTCGGTTTCCTCAAGGATAAGGTCAATGGGGTGATAAGTAGGGATATTAGGGAGAGGAAATCATTGATGGGGTTGGTTGAGAGATGATAGCTTAGGGGTGATTTATTGATTGAATATTGAAGATTGGATATTTGTTGATTAAGTTATTGAATGGTTTTTAAGATGTTAGGATCAATATGTGATGGTTGATTTAGATGATGAGGATGGGATTGATCGACGTAGGATGTTGATTTTAAGATTTATTTGTTAATGTGTTGGATAGTGTGTGGGACTTCATGGTCAAAGTGAGATGGTTGAATTTGATGGGTGGGGGTTGATGGTATAATTTGGTTGATGGATTTAGAAAAGAGGTATGGGTTTGGATGTTGGTTTGGAGATTGAGGATTAAAGGACATGGTTATATAAGATGTGTGGGGGATTAGTTTTAGATTAGGATTGTGGATTTACGATGGTGATAGGATTAGGATTGCGATCGTGTGACTAAGGATCGATGCTTATGATGATTTTTGATTTTTTAAAATTGTAATGTGATAAGATGGTTAAGGGTGTTCACAAGCACATAAAAAACATACAACAAAAATCCTAACTAGTCAAGTGGGTTTGCAATCAAGGTATATCCCACTTTCAAAACCACACACTGATGGTGGTGCAACAAACTTTCTCTCCATGCATGTGTCAATGTGGGGTCGTCTAGAGAGTGATCTTGGGGAGTGTGGCCTCCTTGAACTATAGATCAATATGCGACCAAAAGGGATACCTAGTGTAGGATGTACAATTTTACTAGAGACGTCCCAGATATACATTGTGGTATAAGGGACCTAAGTCCATGTTGAAAGGATAATATCTAAGGCTTTTGTTTTGGGATGCAGAAGCCCCTCACGTCAATCTACTCTTAAAACAAACAATTTCTTAGCTAATAACGATAATCGTCCTTGAATTTGTATACCCCACTGGACCACGGGGCTTGTCTATGTGCATGGAGACAAATCCCATGGTCACGAGAACCCTAGGACTATGAAAAGTGTGTGGATATAACTTCCACATTAGATTTCGCATACCAAAGAAAAAAGGGAAGGCTAGTCACTTTTGATCCTCAAGATCATCCTAGGATGCGAGATGAGAGGATACACAGTTTGACCTTTGGGATGATCAAGAAATAAAGGAAAACACATGAAGGATGATAAATATAAGATAATTAAATGGTAGATGATGAAATTAAATGGCATAGATTAGTAGTTTAATGATTGATTCTTCAAGATGAGGCCCTACAAAACAAGGGTTAGTAATTTGATTTATAAACTTGAATTTATTGGACTGATCATGCTACAAAATAAAGGGTAAGTAGTGTCAAATTGATTTTTATCTTTGGTACACATAGGAAGTTGCGCATAAAGTGTTAGTAGTTTGGAAGAAGAAAATATAACTCATTGTTTAGTTAAAATGAAAACCATGAAGAAATTATACTATAAAATTATAAATTAACACTTTCATTGCACATATATTTTTTATGCCTTTCTGAGAAAAAAATGGATTCGTTTTGAGTTTGGGATCAAAATTTATGGCTCTCGAAAGTTAGGAAAAAAAAAGCAAAACAAAGGTGCTTGTTATCTCGTTTTTAGTGATTCCAGCCAAAATTGAGATAACCATAGAATTTTTTTTGACAAAATGTCCTAAAAATGCCATTTGAAGGAGATTTTTAGGTTTTTGAGTTTCCATCACATGCAAATGTCTTTTACATGCTTCATGTCGAGTGTCTTCCGAAACCTGAAACCTGATTACATGCCAGTGTATCGGGTTTTCGGAACCCAGGAGCATCGGAACATACCTTACAAAAAACATGTTACATGTTGCTTGTTTCCTGAAACCCAAAACTTGAAATGATCCTTTGTGTCAGGTTTTCGGAACTCACTAGCATCCAAACACTTCTTTTACATGCTTCATGTCGGTTGGTTCCCAAAACCTGATTTGTTAAGAAAACATTTGTTTTGGGATTTGGGAAGTGCTAAGCATGATGACATGGCATTAATGCTGAGTTATCGATTAGTTGGCACACGTGTCAGAGGAGGTGTAATAAATGCTAGGGTTTTATAACTACTCTAATTTTACACGTCATTTCTACTTGACATATTTTCACTGCGTGGATTTTTTGTACATGCTCCTTTGACCTCCAAACCTGATTGAACTTCTCGACCAATTTCACGATTAATCTTTGATAATTTTTTTAATTTCTTGAAGGTATTTTTCTCTTCTTATCATTTTGGGGTCTTTGGGTTTGTTTTTGAAGTGTTCTTTCAGTGTTTTTCCTCTTTGTATTTTCTTGCCTCTGGGTTTAGGGTTTAGGGTTGTTTTATTCATTTTCTGATTGAATTTCCATGAAACCCCTTGTTTAAAAATTCATCCTAGGTGTTTTCTTATTTCCTTCCATGGATATAATTTTGTTTTTTTTAAAGAATAAATCTATAAAACCTAACTTACAAGCTTGGAGGAAATTTTACCTATTCTGACACCTTTGTTTCAGGTTTTACAGGGTATCCGACACTGTTTGGTTTCTACAGTGTATTGGGTTTTACAAAGTCCTCAACATCCTCTGACTTCCACTTGTGTTGGGTTTCACAGATTGTCCGACACTGTTTGGTTTCTGCAATGTGTCAGGTTCTGCAGGGTGCTCAACATCTCCTGATTTCCACCTGTGTCGGGTTTAACAAAGTGTTTGACACAACCTAGTTTATGATTATACTCTGCAGTGTGTCAAGTTTCATGAAATATCTGATAGGTCTCAAAGTTTGGTGGGTGTGGCGGGTTTTTGGGTTTGCTCAGCAAGATTCCAAGCCCGATTGGTCAAACAAGAGTTATCTAGGCATTCTTTCTTCAGGACTTATCATGTCAGATCCTAGATCATCTAAGGATAAGTCAGACATGTCAGGAAAGATTAAGTATAAGTACCAGAAAATGGAATCTCATTCCTACATAGATTGCAATTACGACATCCGAGACATGGAGCTTGGTAACATATACATGGAGGAATTTTGGAACAGAACCAAGGATTCTTGTTAGAGTCTTTGGATGAAGTCAATAACCAAAAGTGGCCTCCCTCTTGCAGCAGGATTCCCAATGTCTATTCAATGCCCCAAGTTCATTCTGGCTTATACTTCCAATTATGACTCAGATTCCTACTCATTGAAAAATCAAGCAGGAGAAACCATAGTGAAGTTGGACGGAGGTTACTTTGATGACCTCTTAAGATTACCCAACTTTGAGGAATATGTCGATGTATATCTTAAGTTAGCAAAGAAATCCTGGGACAAAGATCAAGAAGATTGCATTAAGCATGTGAATAAAAATTTCCTGATCAAGGCCAAGCTAGCCATCTCTAGGTTTCCCAAATTTGTCCCCAGGAGTGATTTCATCCTTGAAATCATTGACATCATCACCCTATTGAGTCGATTATTTGGACTCCCCGAGTCAAGAGACTTCTAAGGGTGGATGTATCAATTCATGGTCATTATAAAGAAGAATGAACAAGGGATTGATTGGAGCAGTCTTATAAGAAATGAGATTGATTCCTAGATGAAGACAGTCTTGACTACCAACAAATTTAATAAGTCATCATATGTTAGCTATGTAGTAGCCATCATGAGGAATTATCCAGGGTTGGACACTGAGGCAAGTAAGTCAACCAAACAGATATATATCAGTATTTCCCTCAGTTGACAATGAAGGGGTCTAAGGATCAATTCAGAAGAATGAATGACACCTTCTTTTGTGAGAACATCTACATGCTGAACCTTGATTTAAGAAAGAGAAGAGTCTCTAATGAGGCATGGGCTGAAGTATCAAAATGGGGTTGTATCTTCTTACAGTTTGAGAAGTTCACATACCTTTGGGTAGTAATTTACCTAGTGATCCTTTCTAATTTCCCAAATTCCTAGGTGATAAGCTAATACTGATGGAGTTGGTTAGAAAATTGTTGGATTTTCACAAATTCCAATAGAGTAAACACAAGGATGTCGTATCCTTCCCTACTTCCATCGAAAGATACACGTGCTCGACAGTTCTTAAAGCTAAGAATGTGGTGCACGAGCTTCAGGACAAGTTGAAGAAGCACATGAAGCATAGAGATGGATTTGATTTCTGAGGAGTCCTTAAATTGTATGGGACATAGAAGATATTTGGGTTGATCTTCAGGATGAAGTTTCCATCCGAAGAAAGGACAATAACTGGTTGACAATTGAAGAAATCTAGGTTCTATATTTATCTAACATCCTAGTGGGCACCACGGATAACGAGATTTTCCTTGATGAATCATATGATGGGTTAAATAAATACTGATATTTATTTCCAGCCATTGATTGGTCCATCACTGAGAAAACTTCTATTACGGGGAGAGCTGCTCAAATTCTTACCTGTAGTAAGGTGTGGCTCATTTCTTGGGGAATGAGTTATAAAGAAGGGAGTTTTTCAAAGCTAGATAGGGGTACCTTCCAAGGGGAAAAAGGAAAAGGATAAAAACCCTTCCAAGAGGCCAATATAGGTTAATTTTTTCAGAAAGGGAGATGATCAAGTAACCACATCAGTGACCACTCTCCCACAAACAGTTGAGGTTATTGATTCACATCCACAACCAGAACAAGGAAATACTCCTTCAGGAGAAGAGATTTTTCAACCTTTCATTCCTCTTTTGGTTGATATTTCATGAGAGGTAAGTCTTCCTCTTATCTCTCAAGCTCTAATTTCAGAATCATTGCCTCCTCCCATTCAGCCTTCCTTGCCTCAGATTGCTTCACCAAGTTCCTCGTCCATGGCTAGTATCTTCTCTAGCCTCTCACCTCTCGCCACTGGACCCTAGTTAACCATGGACATGCCTCCTCCCTGTGCGCCTTCATTCCCTGAGTCCATTACCATGGAAATGACACTTGCAGTGGTCACCACTCCACAATATAACCGTCCTCCACTTGAGGATTTGACTGTAACACCTACAATAGGAGCAACTTCTTTCAATATGCCTCAATGGTTAATAGATCAGACCCTAAGGAAGAGGAAGGTGTTAGTTCCCCTACACGTCTTGGATTTTAGTTCCCTCAAGGTAACTCCTACCAAGTCAGCTAAGAAATGCAAAATAGTTTCAAGGATTTTAGTGGATGCCTCAGGGCATAAATTTGTAGAAATTGCTACTTCTGTGGCTGATAAAACCAAGGATGATATAATGGTCATAGATTATCAAATCACAAGGGTTGATCTAGGAAAAGTAACAACAGAGGGAGCACAATAGGACGCATAAGATGCCATGAATGTGTTGTACCAGAAGCTAAAGGAAACTAAGGAAAATAGAGATGAGCTAAAAGAGAAAGTAGAGTAGCTGACAGAAGTATTACTCAAGCTCTCAAAGCATCTTGAGTCAACACCATCATCCACTACTCCTATCAAGTTCGATTTCTCATCGGTACCCATGATTAAGAAGATTAATGAGAAGGGGATAATGGTCGATAAATGGATTTAAAGGCTGCTCCTGTAAGGAAAAGAAGTCATTGATGACACTGTGGAAGTATAAAAGTCTTTGGAGGATATAAAGAGGGATGGAGAGAAATTGGATGATGAATTTTGAGTAGAAATCGGGAACCTAGAGTTAAAATTTGAAGCTCTCCAAACACTGAAATAGGTTCCGTCATGCATCTTGATCGAAGAAGGCATCATTCCACATGGGTACAAGCATTTTCAACTGACCAAGGCCATTAGATTCAGAATAAAGATTCTTAATGAAGCCTGCAAAAAATTCAGGGAATCAAGAGATCAATTGGTCAATGGGACGAATGACATAGAAGAAGAGCTAGTCAAGATTTGCGCTAAAGTGTTGAATGAAAGCTCAGGTATTCTACCTATTGATGATATTTACAAGGAAATCCAAGAATCAATTCAGCATGAATCAACTTATGGCTTCGGTCTAAAAATCATTGATAGGTTTTTGAAAATTGAACATTCTTTGGAAACACTAAGGAACCTCAACAAGAAACTAAATAAGCTTCTTGGCAACGCTAGCGATACTCAGGAAACATGTGAAGTTCTAAGTGATCATTCCACCACACCTGATGAAAATGAGATGTAGGGTATAATCTAAAAATTCCAAGAATTTCAGGACAAGAAGGCTTTGTTGGAGGAAGAAAAAGATGATGAACTAGAATAGGGATAATGTTGCATGTCATTTCAATCCTGAAATTGACATGTCTTTTTCATTTTTGTTTCGTAACATAGGAAGCAAATTTTGACTTGGTCTCCTGTGTGAGAGTCAAGCAAAATAGTACTCTCATTAAAAAGACTATTTTCTAGGATTTATCCTATTTTCTCTTGACTCCTTTTATTATAAATAAGGGATGCTTATGCGTTCCAAAGGGTTGAGATTTTCGGAATATTGAGAACTATTGTGAAGAAGAAATACTTTGTGTTTTCTTTTAATCATTTGAGGAATAGAAGTTGATGCTATTTTGTAAACTTTGTGTTGTTAGATGTATCTTTCTTAGGATATTGTTCTTATGTTCATAATCTTAAGCTATTCTTTGTTTAACATCTTGATTGTTCTAATCATTTCAAACATTACATTTGTTATCTAAAGACTCGTATGATTATTTCGTGCTCTGTGTTTACTCGGAAGAAAATACGTTCAAACTCATTTCCTTTCCATTGTATTCTTCTTCCATAACAATAATTTCCTTTTTGAACCATTCCATTTATAAATAGTAACAACATCTTCGACCTAGTGTGGATATGGATTCTCGGGATTTTGTCCCAACCCCAATGGTTGGATTAGTGTGAATATTGTATATACTATTTTTGCTATGTTTTAGATTAGTAATAAATAAGAAGCCTCATCTTGTCTTTGAGGGGGGATTTAATCCCATGTACTGTGGTTGAACCTCATATTTTCTCTTGACAAAATTATCCAACCAATCAGATACCGGACTAGACTTCAAGCAACAGTTTAGGATAAGACCTATCGACCTTGGACGATGTAGAGTTTTCAATCTCTTCAATCTGGTACCATGTGCACCAATTTAGAACAATGGTGCAATGTGTTTGACGTAGGTGCACTACCTTTTGAAAAACCCTTAGCCAATTTAGGACCTTGTTTACCTAGATACATACCTTATAGGTGTCATTACCTATTTTACCTCCAGGATGGACCCTGACCACACCTACCTACCTAACTGTTGAAGGTGTAAAAAAATGTGGATATTCCAATGAAAACTTGTTGACATCTTGTTCAATGATGGATAACCTATTTTTCTCATCCTACTAACATTAGTCTTGCCTATGCCCCATGAATGGGTATCCAAAATTTATACCTTAAAACTATTTGACCTAAATGTTAGATATGTACCAGCAACACACCTACTCATTCCATGCATCTTACCTTGTTGAGTGGCCCGTACCGTATCCTCATATCTTGGATAACATGGACCTCAACAACCCTTGTTTGAGTATGACCTTTACTTAACTGCTAGCTAACATACATCCTCCTTTGATATGTTGAGTTTTCCCTTGATATCTCAGTTGGAATTTCTTCAACATGTGATGTACAGTCTAAATGATCTACCTACATTACCTACCCTACCTGCTTACAATCACCCTACCCATTGACCATCACCTTCTTTACACCTGGACCCTATTTTCTTAAACCATACCACCTCCTCCTTTTATCAATACCACTGGACTGACTTCATTCTCTCACCCTCAGTAGAGCGTTCCTATGGATATGAGAGGGGGTTACCTTCACCCATGGATGGAGGCAACCACGTCTTATTTTTTTCAGCGTCGCTCACCACTACAAGCTACACATGGCAAAAAGGGGAAAAACATAGATAGCCAAAATTGGATTCACACTCCCCTTGGTCCCACGATGCAAATAAAAAACTCAAACATATTCACCTAACTATGACCCCTTCCACCCCACACTACTATTGAATTTAATTAACTCAATTAAATTAATAACCATCTCACAATATTCATTACTTAATTAAATTAACTGGAAGGATAGATTTCCACCTCACCCTAGACCTAGATTCTTGGCATAGTTTTCCATAACTAAGTGAAGACTTGGTCCCACTTAGGATTAATGAGCTAAGACTTAGGTTCAACCCTAAAAAATGATTATGTCCTGAGATTATCCCTGGAAACCACAGGTGTAGGGATATGTAGGGTAGGTGGTAGGTGATATGTAGGAATATAAAATTCCTAGAAAATATTAATGAAGGATTATGATAATAATATGATATAATAATGGATTAAAAATATTAATGATGAAAATGGGATATCAGATGAATAAAAGGGATTAATGATAAAAATATGATAAAGTAGATTAAATAATAATAATTAATCTTACGATTGATTATTATATGGGTGATATTTTCTAGATAGGTTAATCGTAATTAACCATGTCAACATTTTAGATGTCTACAGTATCGATTAATGCATTTACATTGGTATTTACATTATCTAAAACTTGATTAAAAGAGTTCAACAAATAATGCAATTCGTTTCCCTTCTCTCTTAAACTTGCAACTGTGATGCAATTATGAAATATTTTTTCCAATGTAAATTTCACTTCATTGATCAATATCGGAGGAATGGTTATTTTTATACTATTGGATGAATGTCTCTTTCATCTGTAGGGAAGATGCCTTAATTACCTCATGTAATGTTTCAAATTTGTTTGGGATATGTTGTACGGGATCAAACATAATATTTCTTTGATTTGGCCTTATTGAGAGGTCTGCCTCTCTCCTAATAGTAGCTGGCTAGCTTGTAAACATGACATGGTGAGTTATAACCTTTTTAAACTTTTTACTCGCCCTATCAAAAATTTGCTTAGAGGTGGGTGGCTAGTATTTAGGATAAATTGTGTAGACACATAAACATGCACTTTAGCATTATTTAACCGGATCTTGTACTACTATTTAGAGGGTTATCAAGTAAAGAAAGTACTAATTAATCCCACCTTTTGGCCATCTTATTTTTTCCTTTTATTTCATCATTCCCCAGTATTTTCCTATGCATATCCACCTATTTCATAGTTGTTCCATCATTTTAACATAAATCAGGGTGCACTGGGGTGCCTTCCTCCCAACTAGGACACCTTGATTCATGTTCTAATTTCCCACCTATTTTGGGCCTTTTCTAGCACTTTTTCATGCTTATATTTTTTCTAGTCGGAGATTTCAAGATTAATTATGAAATTAGAGCAAGAAAAATTTATAAATACAAAGTTATGAGACCATAATGAGGGTCCTAGCATCAAATACTACTATTAATCCATCTAGAGTTGCATCCATTACATCACTTGCATCCACATAGTGCCTTGCATCAAGGCTATGAGATCTGTATCAACACAGACACCACATACGTGGAGGGAATCTATTCTATTTCATGTGCACATGCTATTAAATTTTATATAGTTATTATTGATTGCTACTTCACAAAGTACGAATGACACAAGATCACTTAGGGTACGACATGGACACACACTAGAAATACATTTGGGTCCAAAATGTAGTGTAATGATCATATTAATAAGCCCATTGTTGTGGCAGTTGAGGTTAGTTTGACCCATTCATTTTGCATCTTTTTTTTTAGGGTTTTGATACTTCTTTGTATTTTTTAGGTTATTCCTTTATCTTACATTATTTCACACACTCGGCGTAGTTTGAAAGATGCAATGTGATAGATAGAGAGAATTTTAGGGAATATTGTGACATTGCGGAAACCAAATTCTGAGAATTTTAAGAGACCATGCTACCTATTTTGTATACCAGGGTGCCCTGAGGCACCTCAGTACCTTCCTGGGTGGTGTAGTCTATTTATATCTCCTAGCTCTGACCTCTGCGGGATCCCTGAGTGATCATTTTTAATTCAAGGATCTACAGTCAGACCTATGACAACTTGTAAAAATCTCCAACAATCAATTAATTCCTTTTCTTTTGTGTCTTTAAATAGTTTGGGTTTTATTTGATTTGACATAATTACTTAAAATCATTTCCATACTGTATTAGCATATTTTACATCATTTTAGTCCTCCTATAATAGATTAACTAGTTTTTTATACTTCCTATAGTTTAGTTCAATTTTAGTTAATCAAATTGCATCCTTCATTATTTTCTTTTAGATCCATGAACCTATTATTGATGGATAACTAACCACAATAAAACCTTGAGCGGGATCCTAAGAGGAATTTTTTGAATTCGGAGAGGAAGGATATGCAAAATTTACTATGTAAGGGAAACTAGTGGAAGTGGAAGAAAAGGAAGGAGAAATATGACCATAAATCAGGAAAGGGTCAATAGTTTGGGAAGGATCATCCTCTTTTATAAGTAGTACAATGAAAGATCAAGGCTTATTATTCTTAGTTGAGGAAGGAGATGTACCAAAAATTTAAGAGGATGATTGAGAAGGCAACAACGATGAACCCCAGATGGGAGATATAACTCGCCTTTCCTCCATAATCATCCTTATCATGTGAAGGAGTGACATAAATTTTAGAATAAGGGGAATAAGTTATGAGGGAAGTTATGGAAAAACTAGCAGGATCATCCTCATGATCAGAGGGATAGTCAACTATGCTTGAATATTATATATCAAATTATTTCATTGACATTTCTTCAGTATATACTTCAATTATTTGTGCAAGAAAAAAAATAAATAGTTGAAGATATAGAAATACTCGATCTTTGTAGAGACAGAGAAGAAAGAAGTGGACAAGATCTAGAGAAAGTTGCTACTTTTGGTATTAGAGGAGCAATGTGGAAGATCCAATTGTGGATTTCCCATTTCCTTTTGTTGGAGATTCTCCTACTTGAGCTGATGGCTAGGAGGCTTGGAAGAAAGAACCAATTAAAACCCCCAATGATGGGTCTTGGAAGGAAGTAGGAGGAATACTAATTAAAATATTCCTTTAAAGTTTGGGTGAAGTGGTTTCTTATGGATCATTTTTGTTTTGCTTCTCCTTACTCATTCTCAATCTTTCCCTCATCTCTTGTTCATCATGAGGGTTTAGGTAGATATCATCATCTATAACCTATTAATTCTCATGCATTTTTTTAATTATCCCTTTAAGTGATAATAAATAAACTACCACATGGCCATGTGGTTCCTAACCCCTGAAGTTTGCTTTGCTCCCCTACACGAAATGAGAACTCTCCCTTGATAACTCAACAAGCTAGGATTTTTTTGGAAGTTATGTCTTCTGATCCTAAATGAAAAAAATGGATATGGATTTTGAATTTTCCTTTTTATCCATCCTCATACTCCATAGATAGATAAATATTCCACTTCCATTGCTATAATTTCAACATGTACATGCAATAAGAGTTTGCATGGTCCAATGAGGAAACCCTAAACCGTAATCATGGTGCCTTTGGATAAAACTAATATACTCCAACAACCATGACTTGATTTATGATATGATCAAGCATTCTTGGAATCTCCCTATCATACCAAAATTTATAAACATTAGGGTATAAAATGTCATACACCTCTAACAAAAAATTTGTGTAAATGTTCTTGAAAAGCTTATAAAATGACACATAGATTGGCTGAGGTGACAAAGCATTCCAATTGAGAAAAAGTACACTATTGAATTTAATGGAAGCACAAACACTTTCAATTAAGTAGGATTCCATATTAAAGCTTGAAGTTCATTCTCTAAATCTATGAGAAAACTCCCTCAACTCATATGCTACAATCTTTTCAAAATTAGGTTTTCCCCTTCGAGAATGTGAACCAACAATGACGTCCATTGTTTATTAACATGAATATCATTTTCCTTAGCATATAAGTAATTCAAAAGGATCATTTCGATTATTATTCCATTTTTAAATGAAAAACCATAAACGTCATTTATTCCTTATGAGTTAAATGGATGCCTTGTGCTTCCCATTCATGGATTATATCCATAACTTTGACCCTATCAAGCCATGTGTTGGATAATGCATGTGTATAAGTATAGTAGGGAGCTAAGATATTGTACATTTCCTTGTATATATCTCCCACTAAAATGGATGGTTATTTCCTTGTCACCATTATTTTCATCTTTCCTTTATTAAACAAGGTATTTGATGAGGATATGGATAAGCAAATTATAACATGGAAAATATTAAGGCCTGATATCAACAATATTGATTTCATACTTCTTAATAGCCTTCAAATCTTCCAAGTAATACTTTTAATCATCATTACTATGATATGGAAGGGGACCCTAATCAAATTTATCAATTTCCTAAAATATGTCATTGTAGTTTAACCTTCTACCAAAGAAATTGGTGTATTACGTATCTCAGATTAAAGAGGCCATTTTGACAATTTTTTTCCATAACATTTTTTGTTTTATGGTTTCTAACTTTCTATTGCCTTTATCATGACTCACATTATTTACTTTAGTATTTAAACTTAGAACAATAAAAAACTTGAGAAAACCTTATGTGAATACCTTTTTCAAACTCATTTCTCTTCTCTCTTTTCTGATCTTTTTTAATGGATCAATGGCTTTATGTAAGTATTGTTTCATTTTAATGGATTGTTACTAAGCATTTTGTGTTTATCTCTTTGTTTTTTTGTGTTATTATGATTGGAAAGGGTTTAATGTTTTACTTTATAACCAGAAAGCTTAAAAATATAATGGCTTTTAAAATTTAACCATTGACTCCAAGGACCAACTTGTACTTCAAAAACATCCAATGATAACATTTAAGGATGATAAATCACTCATCACACATGTGACACAATCTCATTCATCTATATTAACCATCTAACACAAGTTTTGATTCAATTTCAAAAGCATCTTACACTAGTGACCATGATTATGCATTTAATTTTTCCCTTAAAATTTAGATGTTAAGTCAATGACTACACACATGACACAATCATGTTCTTCTACATCCCCATTCTCTGCAACCTTTAACAATAGTGATGTCTTGGAATTTTAGTTATTGAGATGCTACCATGTGCTGAAAACATGCTTCCCCACACTACAAACCTTTGTGCATTAAGCTTGGATGGTGAGGTGGAAGTTTTAGTAACGTGATCATGCCACATGTTAACATATCACATGTTCATGTATCTTCAGTACGTAAATTGATACCCATTGATGTCCAGGTAGTCAGAAAAATATGATGAAGAAATGTAAGTTGTGTGTTTTAAGCTACATGAATGCGAGGTTTCCTTTGGAATGTCAGGATGCTTCCACGTATAGATACATATGGATATGTGATGAAAAACATGTTTTATTAAATAATTTATAAATATTATACATCGTTTGATATATTATGATCAATCACGTAGGATATATTTTGGGGTGAAGTTGTGACATAACATTGTTTTTAATGGAAGTCCTTACAATAGGCCTAGCAAAGTGAAAACTATTAACCATTCAATGTAATTTGAAAAATGACTAAATTTGATAGTTACAGTGAAATATGTGATCATGATGTGCTACTGTTTACAATATGATGTGTAAATTCCATTACATTCTAGAAGGAATATTGCAAATGAAGACTGAATAGATTTATAAAAGTATTAGGCTATGAAAAAATCAGAATATTCATTTTTTTGAGTAAGTAACACTGTATAAACCTACACTTTAAAATATTTCACTGTTAGGGTTTAGGGTGGGGGTTTTCAAAATTGAAAATTCCAAGAATGTTTAACTCTACTTCAACATGAGCCAAAAATACAACCCAAATCCCATACACCAAACTTCTTAAAAACCCCCTGCTTTAACTAATGAATATCTTGATATTTATGAACATGTAATTTTCATAAGAACCTCACAAATTAGATACATGAATGTGAATAAGGAAAATAATCCTATGAATCCATTAGGTTGGACAACATGGGGGGTTGGATTGGGATGCAGGATGGTCCATGAGGTTTTACCTGCCCTAAATTTTTCGTGCTCTATGACCAGAATTATGATGGAAAAAACAATTGTTGCAAATGGAACTAAGAAAGAAATGTTTTCCATTACAGAGGAAAATATTGGTTGTGTATTTGGGTTTAAAAGTAAAGAATTTGAAACCATCTGCATAAACCTAGAATCAATTTCTAATGATTATCATGCCACCACTCAAAATGTCATAGATGTTTTTTTACAAAAAATAGCAAGTGATGAAATGGTGCCAAAAGGGAGGCCTCCTGATCTAATTGTGTTTTTTAAACCATGGGTTAGGGATATCATTTATATGCTAAAATTTTTCCTTGGATTTGATACCGATGAGCAAGCAGATGGAACCATCATTGAAATGGTATACAATATCCATTTCGGTAGTCCAATTTATGCATACATATTTTTTGGTGACATTATAGAATCTATACAGAAAAATGCTTGATAATCAAATAAGGTTCTTGCACTGAGACCTTTAGGTTCACTACCTACTTGATTTATTTCTTTATAAGGTAGTTTGTTGAGTGGTTTATGAGAAAAAAACTTGTAATTTAGGCCTATAATGATGTCGAGGGAAAAAAAGTGGTGCTCTCATTAATTTGGTGTACTCCCAAGATAATGATATTTTATAATAGAAGGGAATGCAATAAATTTTTGAACTACCATTGGAATCCACTTATTAGGTAATTATAAAATTTGCAATGCCTAGATTTCTTATGGCATGTAGAGATTGCATTCAATTGGGATACGAAATAATTTTGGATGACTGGTACTTCATGGATGAATATACTATGAGCTATGGTTTTATGGACCATGAGTACATCCTTACAAATATCCAATACATGTGACAAATAGGGTCTTTTTCCTTGGAATTTATATGGTAGATGGAAAGAACAGATAAATCGTATTGTTTTACTCAACAAAATAGGATGATATTTCCTTGCTTACCAATTTTATGTGAAGGGTTCACATTTGAGAGAAATGTATTCAATGTGGCAAATGAAAATTCACAAAAATTTAAGTTTGATGTTGAAACTCACTAGTTGAATGACCCATATGAGGTTATTATAGTAATGGTAGTGTTGAACAAGAACTCTACCAAAAAAATTCAACATGAAAGTAAACCCCTTCTAGTAAAATTAAAAACCAAGAAATCTCGAGATGAGTTAAAAATTGTAATGAATGAAATTTCTGTTGACAAAATAATTAATTATCAAGATCTATTAATAAAATTTTTGGGATTGCATCCACAGAAAGAGGCAATGTCGAAGCTAAGGAAATATCAATATGATAATGTTTACGGAAAAGCTGCTAAAAATACTCATCTAAAAACATGCTAAAGAATCTAGATGTTGCTTTGTGAGATAAAAATTAGACAAGTTCAATAATAACTACCTTTTGGTCTATGAGCCGGCACCTAGGTGACCCAAAAGCTATTTTAGAGTATGATTCTATTCTAGAAGATGTAGGGTTTAAAAGATTGTGGAATGAAGCACATCCCACAAAGGAAATTAGTGATGATCATTTTGACTCTAAGAAGGAATTGGAATTACGCTCTCCCCCTTGTAGAGGGAGATAACTCATATAAATCAAGTCTAAATGAAAGAAGAAAACAAACATATAATACAGGGGTAGTTATAGCCTAAAATATGAGTTTATTTGTGGTGACTTGAGTTCAACAAGAAAATGCATTTGGGTTTGAATAGAGGTACATCCTAGATGATCTTTTGATAGGTTATGCCTTAGAACTTGGGAAAAAGGACCACTGCATAAAAGAAATGGTAGTCCAATGTATTTTTCTCCAAAATCAAATATTTAGCATATGGTATAACCACAAGTTGAAAAAGTGGAACTAGATAAGTGAAAAAAAAGTTATAGGAAACAACAAGTATGTGTAATATTTTAGAATAGAGGTTGGGTGAACTGCAAGATGTTTTGGAAGGATGAGAAATAAAAAATCCAAAAAATGGGAACATATCTTAGAGGAAGAGAGAAAATTCAAGGATAAATTAAAAAAGTAAAAGAGAAAATAAAATAAAATAATGCAAATGGAGTTGGAAAAATCCCAAAAGAACACTTATTTCACTTCTAGACATATTCCAGTAAATTTGGACTCCAGTATTTCATGTATTGGAAGAAATCCATCTCCGTTTTTGGGTATATTGGATTCTATTTTTGTTTATACTGGACTCCATTATTACTATTATTGGAATCCATTAATAGCAATATTGGATTTCAATACTCTCATTATTGGACTTATTCTAGTTCTAATTTCACTATTATTGGATTCCAATATCACTATTTCCAATTCGGCTAGTATTGGATTCCAATAGTGCTATTATTGGATTCCAATTTCACCACTAATGTAATTCAATTTATAAATCCTGATATTTTGATTTCAGTTTCACTATTTTATGATTTTTTATTTTGTTATTATTTGATTCCCCCACATAAGCCTAGTGGCTGCTATTGTACATAAGCCTAATAGTTGCTAACCTACATAAGCCCAATGATAGCTAACTTAGATGATGAAAGCATATGTTAGGTGAAATAATCCTAACAACGTCAAAGTTAAATTTTCCTTACAACCATTAAGTTACATCTGCCTTGCGGCCACTAAGTTACATAAGCCTTGTGGCCGCTAAGTTACATAAATGGATGATATACCTAACAGTCGCTATCTTACATAAGAATATAGGTTGTTAACTTACATAACCCTTGTGGTCACTCTCTTACATAAGCTTATAGGTTTTTAACTTATATAAGCCTAGTGGCTGCTAATTTACAGTAGAGTAGATTCATCTAGATGAAATAATCCTAGTGGTTACAAAGTTACACCAGCCTACCGGTAACAAGTTTCATAAGCCTACCCACTGCTAAGCTACATAAGCCTAGTGGCCACTAAGTTACATAAGCCTAGCAACCACAAAGTTACATCATCCCAGGGGTTAAATTTGATGGCCACCTATGCCTGTCAATCAAGTTTTAGATGATGGCAAGTTTACAATAATTCCCTTTAAAAAATACAAGATAGTAGTTATTTAAATAATTCAAATTTATATTTATTTAATATTTTTATGTATATTATATATTGATATAATTTTTATATAAATGTATATAAAAAATTATGTTGATAGTATAAATATGTAATTTATGTGTGATAAAGTCAGCTAATTTTATGTTTTTCCATTCTAGAAATCGTAAAGAATAACAAAGAGTTAATAATTACGTTAAATAAGTTATTTTGAAGAAATGGATGTGAAAATTTACTGCCATAGGAAATCAATTCCTTTGGGAAAATTGCATCAGCATTGATCCCTCGCAAGGGTATTAATTATTGTTCTTGAAGTTGTGTAAGGTATTATTGGATAGCTTCTAACCTTGATTCAGTAATTTAATTTTATCTCCGTTCCTTATTTTTCTTGGATTCCATACCTAGATGTCACTATCTATATCAATATTTTATGCATCCCTTGATTTTTGCCACCATTTTCTTTTCTTTAAGCATTCCTTGTACCTTTCTTTTTCTATATTTTCTTTTCTTGTGGGTTCCCACCAGTGTACCCTTATCGTTTGAGCCTTTTTTTGAACATCCTATATTATAATTCGTTCTTTCTTGTCTATCCATATAGGTACATTATCATTAGCTTGTCTTACTAGTATCATTTTCTCAATGTTCACATCCACTAATGGGTTGAGCTCCTCTCGAGGTATATCAAAAATAGGCCCAACATATATATCCTTATTTGAAAGGAGATTTTAACTATAGTATCTATCCATGTCAAGATGTGGTGCAGTCATTATATGATCATACATTGCACTATCTTGAATTGTTTTTTGGCCAAAATAAATCTATCCTTGTCATGTTATAATTGACAAAGGGATTCTCTAGGGCACATAGAACATTTTTTCAATATGAAATATTTGGAACATACTAAGCTTCTCCATGATTTGTTAAACTCTTTTCCCATTATGTGATGTATTCCTGAATGCCTCTGTGCACGTCTTCCACATCTTTGAGTTCTTTGAAGGGTGTTAATGGAGGATCCCCTTTAGGCAAGAAAGGTTTCCCATCCACTGTTTTCAAGATCTTAATTGAGTGTGACCATTTGGACTCCATGATTTATGCTTTGAACTCCATGACATGCCTATTGTTGATGATATGGAATTTCAACATCTTAGGTTTGTTGATACCGATGATATTTTGGTTACCATCTAATAGGTTTAGTTCCACAAATGCCTTAAAGTTGTATAATTCCTTGATATGGTATGGAGTGAATGTGATGGATTCATCTTGACATGATCTTTAAGTGTCCATTATTTTTGGTAAACAAAATATTTCCAATTTGTACAAGGTTGTTGATAATCAACTGAAATTCTTGTTATCACCGAATCACAGCACCCCTGTACATATACAAGTGCGTATACTTGAATTCACGGTGTGATTCGATAACATGGGTACTATCTCCAAGTTGTGGGACTTGCTACTTGAGATAGACCTCCAGAGAAAGCTGGTTCTTGCTCCTAAACTACCTGCCACAATCTACTCTAATGCAGGATAAGCTAACTATTCTAATCTAAATTTCCAAGGGACCAGGGAGAGAGAATGCATAAAATGAAAGCCTACACTAAAGCGGTGATACACCAAAAAGGGAGGGTGTGAGAGTAGTCTCCAAATGTGTGAAATACAAAGGGAAAGTGCACACTAGAAGAGGTGATGACAGTTCACCATAATCTAGCAAAATGCATCCACAACAATATTCCAAGCATACACAATGATAATGAATCCCTGCAAGAACATAATAATAGACACAATATTATTGTAGAAAGATAAAAGGGGCAAGAAGAATGCAAGAAAACACAGCAGGGGAAGATACATCCACAAACTTGTATTTTATTGCTTCCTGGTATGCACAGTTCAATCTATTACAAGATAAGGGCCTGGATCACCATGCAAGGAGTCCACTACAAGGTCCTGCAACACACTGGATTCACAAAGAAATTTTGGCAGAGCTTTGCTACCCAAAAAACTCTCCCTTTTACAATGAGCCCAACACTCCAATTTATTAAAAAAAATGAGAAGGAAAAGAGAAGGGAAAATGGAAATCCCAAAATCTGTCCTTCAACCACCTGTAAGAGGCATTAAATTGAGTGAAATGGTTATAAATTACTTGAAAAAGGCTCCCCATACTATCCCATGTGCTGCAGCAGAGAAAAAATGATGACCATGCCTCTTAATTGCACTCCCAGCTACCAAATAAAACACTGTTCTGAATCCGGCCACGTTTTCTTAAAAATATCAATAAATTTTTGATCAAATCTAGAATTTCTTGATTTTTGTGCATCGGAATCGGAATCACGATTCCAATGGTACCAATTTTGTGTGATTTCATTGAGAAATGCAAAAGTTATGGCCTCCTGAGTGCGGGCAGCTATTTTGGGTCTGGCAGGCGTTTTCTGTCATTTGATGGGAATGAGCATTGACTGACTGGAGATGAATATATTTCTCTTATTTAAATATATTTATCTTATTTAAATATATTTTTTTTGCGTAGAGGACGTCATGCTCGTTCCAGAAAGTCCAATTTTGTGAAGATCGGAGCTCGGAGTCAAAAGTTATGGCCGTTTGAAGTTTCCGGACCAAACGTTGTCTTTTCTTCTCCTCCTTCGGATCCTTCGGCTATCCGCATCCCACGTGTCCCTTTGTCCCATTTGTCCCATATGATGCGCGGGACAAATCCTTCCGAACCGCTCGAAATGGGCTTCCATGTCCCTTTTCTGCCGGTGACACGTGGCGTGATCTGATTGGCTTTTGGCTCCTTTGGCTATCCGCGTCCTGCGCGTCGCTTTGTCCCATTTGTCCCAGTGCTGAAGTTCCCTGTTTTGGCCAAACCGGCCGGTTCGTGCCCTTTTGTCCCACTTGTCCCAAACCGTTTGGGACAAAATTTCCCAATTCACCCGGTTCGGCCGGTTCGCATACTTTTGTCCCGCGCGTCCCGGACTGAAAGTTCTTATTTCGGCCGATCCGGATGGTTCGCGTACTTCACGTACCTTCGGCCCAACTGTTTCAGGATGCCTTGACTCATTTCGGCTGATCCGGCCAGTTCACGTACTAATTTCCCAGATGTCCCAGACTGCCTGTTTCAACAGTTAGTCAATTTTTTCAACTTTTCGGCCAGTTCGGATTTTCGCGTCCTGCGCGTCCCTTTGGCCCGGATGTCCCAAATGCTGCATAGACTGCCTCACGGCCTTTCAGTCGGTTCGCGTCCAGATGTCCCTCATGTCCCGACCTTTGCGAGGACTAGGACTTAGCCATTTTTCATGATTTTTTCTGGCCCGAGCTTGTTTTTTGCAATTTTTTTCACATTTTCTCAGAACTTGCTCTCTTCTTCTTGGACAGGGGAGTTAGTAAAATATGAGGGGACCCTAGAAACATGACTTTTCACCCTGAATCAATATAATTGCTTGGGACTAAAGAATTTGATGCATGTTATCAAAATTTACCTTGGGGGGTGAATTTTGGATAACAATTCCCATCTATGTCTTCATACGTGTGACCCACTAGAAGGAGACTCATGAACACTATGTTGAAAACCCTTCTAGTTGTCAGCATGGATGCAAATGCAAATAATGTGTGATTTTTGTTGCCACTTACAACATTATCTAGTTGTAAGTATAAAATTTTTGGTTGTTTTCTAAACAAACTTGAACATCTGCTTACAGTATTAGTTGTATGAACACACTCATTTTTCTGCTTGTATTCATTGTAATTTTCATATGCATCATTTTGCAATAGTGCATCATGTAATGGGTGTTTTTACATCCCTCTAATATATTGAAAATCACCATAAGGATCTGTAAGTAGTTCTAACTTTGAGATACATAGTGTCAATGATGTTATTGTGAAGTTTTCTCCTTGCTCAACAAAAGAGAGATAAAAGTGCCGAAACCCCCCCATTCTGTGCCCATGTGTCAACATACCAATCAAAGTAATGGGGAGATTAATGACATTTCTTATTTATTTTCATTTTCTACTCATCCTAGGTATTGCAATTTTCATCTTGTCTATTTTTTCATTGACAATGCTTAAATAAATATTAGGATTTTGTTGTGATGGCACTCTATGTGCATAGTAATTTGAATGTAATCATTATGCCATTTCTGGCATTGATCTATTTGTTCCAGTGTTTCTAGATATGATTTCATTGCTCATTTTTTCTTAAGCTCTCTGCACTCGTGACATTTGGAAAAGAAGTTGTTATTGGTGATTGAAACATGGGAGAAATGTTCTTTCCATATTTTTATGAGATTTTACTGTGACATTGAAGCAAGGTCCTTCTGTGAAAGGCCCTCATTACAATTTTGTAGGATGTAAGGAAAACTATAACATGTAGGCAACAATCTCATTGTTACTTTAGTACCATCTTATCCCATTGAACAAGACATGTGTGTGGATATATAAGGATTTATCTCCACCATTTTGGATATCAATACAATAGTTACGACAATGTTTGGAATTTGTTTTTGTTTTCTTGTATTTCTATTTACTTCCCTTATCTCACCATTAATCCAAGATTTGTATGTATCTGTAATAGGCGATGTTCAAAATTCCATGACATATGTACCATGCATTCTTACATACATCTCTTCCATATAAGTTTAATTTATCTATACTATGTTCAAAATTTTGACATTCATCACAATTGCTAGCATTTGCAATGAATGTATTAAGTAAAAAATTTTTGATGGTAGGTTCATTCATACCTAGAGTCAAAATTCAGATGTGATTGAAATGTCTTAGAGATAGATTGGAGAGACATCCTTCCTTGTAGCAAGTTTTTTTCTCAACTTCAGACATAAATGTTTCTCTTGTTTTTTCATCATTTTCCCTTGCTTTTGGTGTACTAGATTGAGTAGAATTTACCTTTTGGTGTTTGCGGGTGTTGTAAGGTCTTTTTATCAAGTTCTCATTACTACTACATATGGAGGATTCATATGAATTTAGGTGCACCAGATGGGGAAATGGATCTCCAAATTCACTCCACATTTTTACCGGCAACTCTTCTAGAATTTATTTTAGCCTTACTTCCATAAAGGAACCATCTTGATGGGCCAAGTAGCTGGCAGGCCATTTGATGAGAGAACCTTCTTATATGGAGAAACCCTTGTAAATATTCCTAATTAATTTATCAAAATTCACCCCAAATTTATTGCCATCTAATTTTTTAAAGTGCACCATGTCTCCTTCACAAGAATTTGTAATTTTTGCTTCTGCAACAAATTTATGATCTTTTGAAAAAAAATGTATCAAATTGGTAGTAACCCCCTTGAACTTCAAATTGAATTCAGTTTTTTATGTGGCAATTGTTTCTTGGAGTTCATAATTTCCATTCACGTGAAGTGCAGTTCTTGTTTCTAGATAAAATAGGTTTTTGATTGGCCAGGAAACTTCATTATTATGTTCTAGACTTGGATAATAATCATTGCATGTAGTTATAATATTCTCTAGAAAACACCAAATTGTGTGGGTCCCAACACTACTCTCAAAATCATATGTTGTTTTTGTACCAAAGATATAAACCCTTATGGTATGTCACCTTATTTCTGAGGACACTAATGTTTTAGCACCACGTAGGTTGTAGAAAATTCATCACTATCTTTAACACTTGTGAAACAATGACTATCACTGTTAGAATTCAAACCCTCATCCTCATTAAATGTATCCTCTGCATCACTGCTCATGATGTTATGAATAGGATCACCTACCATATGTGAAGCTTTTGAAATCACATGGTTAATCATTTTATTCCTTTCCCATGGGATAAACTATCCCATGTTTTCAATTTATTCTAGGGTTTCACAATCATCAATTGTATATGGAATTCTTTCTCTTCCATTAAATAGAATACTTATTGTGAGAAAAAATAAGCTAGAATCCACGTCTCTACAATGGATTGTATCTTTGGATGGATAAACTAGTATCTCTGTAACTTTCACACCTTTGGATAGTAAATACACATGTGCTCCTTATTCAAAAAGATGGTTCATTTTCAACTGTATCCAAAAGTAAAAAGGATAAAATTAGTACTGAGGACACTTAAATATTTAACAACAGTATATAGAATTGAAATCACAATGAGAAAATAAAAATATACATCTTATATGAACATATTTAAAACCTTACTTAATCCAAGTCTTTGAACATATAACAAATTGTATTAAACCCTTAGATCCCACTGGTGTGCATATGTTTTTATCCACAAAACACATAGTGTAGGAGAAAGGAGATAAAGATCATGAATCTAAATGTAGGAGGATGTTAGCATTAAATAACTATCATATTTTTTAATAAAAAAATACCTTTTAAAAGATTAATATTTTTGTAATGTACATATTTAATTTTATGGATTTAAATTTTCTTGAAAAATTATTTTTAAGGGATTTAAAATAGGTACTTTTCAATAAACAGAAAATTATTTTATCCCTTACTTGTGAATAAAATCACCTTTTTGGGGCTGCTAATGTGTCACCTTTTATTGGCTGATTTGTACATGTGACTTTATTTTACTTGTGTTATTGGCTACCTTTTTTGTAAATTTTAAGTATAAAACTTATAAATGTTCAATTTGATTTTTACAACTAGTGGTACTATACTTCACATTACCACTCACATTCATTGGCTTATGCACAATCATTAGCTTCTTTCATGTATGGGTTTTAAAAGTTTAATAGCCTAGCAGCCCTTGTGACTTAATTTTTTTTCTCAGACCCTAAAATTCAAATATTGACTAGAATGGGATGTCAAATGTTGGTGATAACACTTCAATGTGTGAGTGAGTGAATTTCCAAGTTTGAAAACTCACACTTGGATGGGCCATTGATTGCTCATCGTAGTGTGAGAGAGTCATGGCCTCGTACACCTATTAAGTGTGATTCCTCACACATCAAAGTGCGATCACTCACATGTCAATGTGTGATCCCTTGAACATTAAAGTGTGATCCATTGCATGTCAAAGTGTATTACCTTGCATGATGAAGTACGAGAGTTTTCAAGACAAAGTGTGAGCATTCATACTTGGAATAGTAATCACTCACATATCGAATGGCCATCACTAAAATTTTTCTAGCCTAGCATCCCCTAGGACTTAAATTTAGGGCCATTAATATTGTGTCGAAGTAAATCATTCATGTATTTAATTCTCTAATTGTGTAGGTATGTTTAGTTTATGGTATAGAGTTCAAGTTTATTCTTTATTTTATTAATGATGGTGGTATATACTTTGATTCAATTATGTATCTTAATTATTTCTAATCTTTTTTATATCTTACGTGATATTTTTTATCACTAAATCACAACACCCTTATGTTTATACAAATGTATATACTTGAATTCATAGTGTGACTGGATAACATGGGTACTATCTCCAAGTTGTGGGACTTGCTACTGGAGATAGACCTCCAGAGAAAGTTGGTTCTTGCTCCTAAACTACCTGCCACAATCTACTCTAATGTAGGGTAAACTAATTGTTCTAATCTAACTTTCCAAGGGACCAAGGAGAGAGAATGCATAAAATGAGATCCTACACTAAAGCGATGATACACCAGAATGAGGGTATGAGAGTAGTCTTCCAATGCGTGAGATATGGAAGCAAAATGCACACTAGAAGGGGTGATGATAGTTCTCCATAATCTACTAAAATGCATTCACAACAACATTTCAAACATATAAAATGATAATGGATACATGTAAGAACATAAAAATAGACACAATATTCTTGTAATCAAGGTTGAAGGGGCAAGAAGAATGCAAGAAAACACAGAAGGGGAAGATGCATCCACAAACTTATATTTTATTGCCTCTTGATATGCACAGTTCAATTAGTTACATGATAAGGGCCTGGATCACCATGCAAGGAGTCCACAATAATGGCATACAGTACATTAGCTTCACAAAGTGATTTTGGTAGAGCTTTGCTACAGAAACTACTTCCACTTTGCAATAAGCCCAACACTCCAATTTATAAGAAAATGAGAAGAGAGAGAGAAGGGGAAAATAGAAATCCTGAAATCTGTCCTTCAACTACTTGTAAGAGGAATTAAATGGAGTGAAATGATTGTGTGTTACTTGAAAAAGGCTCCCCATACTGTCCCAAGTGCTGCAGTAGAGAAAGAATGATGACCATGCCTCTTAATTGCACTCCCAACTACCAAATAAAACACTGTTATGAACCCGGCCATGTTTTATAAAAAATACTCATTTATTTCTCATAAAATCTAGAATTTATCAACTATTATGCATTGGGCTCAAATCCATGATTCCAATGGTTCCAATTTTGTGTGATTTCGTTGAGAAATGCAAAAGTTATGGCCGTTTGAGTGTGGGCAGCTATTTTGGGTATGGCAGGCGTTTTCTGTCATTTGACGGGAATGAGCATTAACTGACTGGAGCCGAACATGTTTCTTTTATTTAAAAATATATAACCTCATTAAAAATAAGAAATCTAGTTTTTGTGTCGTAGAGGACATCGTGCTTGTTCCAGAAAGTCTAATTTTGTGAAAATCAGAGCTCGGAGTCAAAAGTTATGGCTGTTTGAAGTTTCAGGAGTCAAACGTTGACTTTTCCTTTGAGTTGCGGATATTGTGGCAAAATCAGGTCTGCGTGTCCTAGCTATCCTAGACACATTCTTCCACATCGGCTGATTCGGGCTTCCTTGTTCCCCTTTGCGACCTTTTCTCCTTTGCGTGCCCCGCACGTACTTTTCTCCCGACTGTCCCGGATGAAAATCTCCGCACCACCCGCAATTGACTGACTTGTGGAAAATTAGGTGATTCACATCCCATGCATCCCGATGTCCCAACTGTCCCATGGACCGCCTGGGACAAAAAGTTCCAAATTAGCCAATTTTCTTTGTATTTCGGCCCCAAACTTGGTACGACGAATCTCGATACGACCCGCACTGGTACGACCCGCAATGCTTTAGAACAATCCTACGACCTTATTTTTTGCATTTTTTCCATTTTTTCTAACTCGTTGGGATTTTTTCTTGAATGGGAGAGTTAGAGAGAAGCTGAAGGGGCCCTTAAAAAACATGATTTCGGGCCTTTAATCAATCTACTTGCACGAGACTGAAGAATTTGATGCATGTTATCAAAATTACCTTGAGGGGTGAATTTTGGATAACAATATTTTAACAATATACTTTTTTTTTTAATAATTGTGTATAATATTGATTAGAAGTAACCCATGCTACATAGTTTATTATTAATAATTGTTAATATTAAAGGCTTTCTTTCAATTAAATATATGTATGTTAAATTTAAGTTTCAAACAATGTCGAATTTTAGTATTCATACATTAAAAATTATGTTGTAAAAGTCTTACCTTAATTATTTACAATAACAATTACACTTTTTAGTAAGTTCAAATCTTACCTAATTCATGTTGCACTTCCCTAAATATTTAATGATCATTAAACTGTATAATGTAAAATATGCCACTTGAGAGGTTTTTTTTTTTTTTTTCGTACTGGATCTAATGTTAAGTGGTACAATATTAAATTTTAATTCAATATGTAAGACATCACTTGAACCACATATCAATGGTAGTATAGTCAAAGAATGGAATAATTATATATTCATTATGTAATTTAAATATGATAATATTGATAATGAACATGGTGTTCTTTTGATGACAATGTTGTTAATATTGATAATTTTTGTGTGTGACATATATGGTTAATATTGTGGTTCCCCGAACATTAATCTGAACAATGTAAAGCTCACGCAATATTAAAAGTATGTGAACCATTTGATGGCCATTACTTAGCAATTAAATATAGAAAAAGTTAACGATAGACATGTGTCTTTTGTAATTCATGCGCTAAAGAAAGTGGTGGTTGGAAGTGTCAGTTCCATGTAATTATAGATTTTCATTTATTAGTATATTTCAAGGAGACTTAAATTATTGAAGATTTTTGCAAGAACATTGACATAAGGGAAAAAATCTGTAAGCGTAATAATTCATTGGAAAATATGATCATGGTTTGTTATCATGAAGTCTTCAAAAATTGGTATTCATTCTCACCTTTTCTCCTTCCAATTTTTTGAAATTCTTTGAATTTAGATTTTTTTTTATTCTTTACAACGAAACCCTATTTTGTGTGCTTCTAGTAGTAAAATCTATCTATTTTTTAATGCTCTTTGACAAACACTTCTCAACTATTAGGGTTTGATATTGTTTTATCATTCTATCTTCTAATCCCTAAATGATTTGCTAAATATGTGTGTACCTTGCTTGTGAGTTATGTGAAACATGTTATGGGTATTTTTTTCACAAGAGGACTAAGAAATGATTCATAAAATACCTAACATGGACATCAATGATTATTAGAAGAGAAAAAATGGATGTTGCTAAAAAGGATGAGGAAAATAGATTTTTTTTCAGTTATGGATGTTATTCATTTAGGGATTTTGGACAGCTAGTGACTGGTTTCTATAGACATTTCATTATAAATTAAATTGTAGTAGTAACAGTAACCAAAAATAATTGTTTGATTAATTAAGGAAATTGTTGGAAATAAAATTTTATAAAAACATATATGTGACTGCCAAAAAAAAAATTCAAAGAGTTTCGTCTTTGTAGGTTCCTCTTTGAAAAACTATGAATCGGGGAACAATAAAACCTAATAATTGAGAAGTATGGATAAACAACATTTTAAATACTGTTTCACTTAATTGATATTTTTGGAAAGACATATACATCAATTAGAGATTAAAATTATAGGCTTTGGTTGTTTTAGTTAAATAAGGTAATGATATATCCACATTAAAAATTATAAGATGTCATGGCTTTTCTTTCTTAATGCGATAATAATCATATGGAACTAGGGAGATGTGATGTCTTGCAAAATTGTGATGTATAATGACAAGGGAGATTATAAATAGGGTTCAAAGTCTATATGTTCCTAATAACACTATAAAGAGTGTGCTCATAATATTTATTAAAATTATACCATGGCCTTTGAAAAATCATTCACTAACTAATTATAGATCACCATCACTTTTGAGATTTCATTTATCATGATGATGTGGAATTTTTATATTCCTTTCAAAAACTTATAGCAATTAGTATGAGAACTACATATGGGTTGATCCCTCTCAAGGGTATGTAGTGCAGCACTTGGCTCCACCAGGGATAATACAACCAATATAGTACAATTATAAATAAGTAAAGAGAGGTATAAAAATTCTTAGAAAAAACTAATCATAGCCAAGTAAAGTGTGACCCTTGAAGAAAAAATGTAATGAAACTCTTTTCTCAGTTCAATAATAGATGTCCAGTTATTGATTACTAGGGAACACTGAGTTCAAAATATTTTGTCGATGCTGATCATATTGATCACTAAGCTTGTAAATGTGGTGTTGTGTTTGACCTTAGAGACTGATAGGAACATAATTTCATATGTGTTGACCCCTCTATTGTGAATATTTTGATTCTCTTTTCTCATTTCATTGATATTTTTCTTGGTAATGATGCCCAACACCCACTAATCTCAAAACATTTCAAGGATTTTCTCATTGCATTAATATTATTACTGTTAATGAAGCCTAACAAAAACTTAGATTTAAATGTTTCATTTTAGCACATATTAGAGACCACTAGTAACAAAAGTACGTATGTTGTGCCTCATTGGTAGTGTTATTATTCATTCATTGCTTTCGTAGACAATTGAACTTAAGTTAATGTTAGGACCACTAATTGAACTAAAGTTATCAATTGACTATTGAAATAACTTTGGCTGGTGGAAGCATATACAGATTGTGATATTTAATGACATGGGATATTATAAAATTATAATTAATTAAAGATAGGTATACATGATCCCGCAATGAAATAATCAAACCTAAGGAAAGTTTGATCTCTTAAGAATACATGTAATACAATAATTTTCTCAAGTCAATAATAGATGTCCATAGAATGGTATCTACGTAAGACTAAGTTCAAATTTTTTTTTTCAAGGCCAATGTTAGTTTACAGAAATATTTATATTTTTTCTTGTTAATGCATTAGTAGTTTTCCTATTTATGATGCCTAACGACTGCTAAGCTATAGGTATATCATTGTGGCTGATAGTAGTAACAACTAGGATAAGAAGTACGTATCTATTTGTTAATGATTCTTATACACCATAAACATTTTTTAAAAATGTCCCAGTTTACCCTAACGACCACTAGGATTAGAAATACTTATGTCTATACCCCTCAGTTTTGTAAGCGTTGACATTTTTCTCTCATTCCAATAGTAGTTGTGCTTTGAATTAAGCCTACATACGACAGAGCTCTAAATAATTCATTGTGGCTGAAGTTAACAACTTTTAAGATCAACAATACGTATATCTTGACCCCCCACTAGTGCAAAGATTCAAGAGATTTTGTTCATTCTAATAAAAGTTGTCCTGTGAATAATTCCTAAATTCAGCCAATCTCTAAATATTTTGTTGTGGCTGAACTTAGCGACCACTAGGATCTAAACTACATAAGTCTTAAAGCCTTAAGAGTGATTTTATCAACATAATTTCCTCATTGCATTAATATTTTTACTGGAGAGACACCTATTGAATGCCATGGTTAAAACTATGTATATCTTTACCCGTTAGTGGTGCATGTACATCCGTGCTCTACTCATTCCATTAATAGTAAGTTTGTGAATGATGCCTAACAACGAGATGCATACATAATCCTATAATGAACTAATCACACCTAAGTAAAGGTTGATCCCTTAATAATACATGTATTACAACAAATTTTTCAAGTCAATAATAGATGTTCATCAAATGGTGTTTAGCTAACACTAAGTTAAAAATATTTTTTTGGGGTAGATGTTATTGACCACCAAGATTTATATATTTTCTTCGTAATGCATTAGTAGTTTTCTTGTTAATGATTTCAAGTAACTGTTAAGATATAGGTATATTATTGTGATTTATCATAGTAACAACTATGATAAGAAGTACATGTTTATTTGTTGATATTTTTATACACCGTTAAGCTTTAAAAAATATGTTGTGGCTAACACTAGTGACTGCTAGGATCAAAACTACTTATGTTTGTACTCCTCAGTAGTGTAAGGATTGGCATTATTTTGCTCATTGCAATAATAGTTGTGCTTTCAAATAAGCCTAGATATGACGAAGCTCTAAATAATTCTTTGTAGTTGAACTTAGTGATCACTAAGATCAACACTACGTATATCTTGACCCCCCACTAGTGTAAAGATTGGATTTAATTATTTTTTCATTCTAATCATATTTTTCCTTTGAATAATGCATAGATATGACCAATCTGTAAATATTTCATTGTGGATGAATGTAGCAACCACTAGGATTTGAACTAGGTAAGTCTTGAAGCCTCAAGAGTGCTTGTATTCATAGAATTTTCTCATTGCATTAATAATTTTTACTAGAGTAACGCCTAGCGAATGCCATGGTTAAAACTACATATATATTGACCCTTCAGCGGTGCATGTATAACATTTATTCTCTCATTCCATTAATATTGAGTCTCTAAATGATGCCTAACAACAGGACATATACATGATCCTGCAATGAACTAATCATACCTAAGTAAAGGTTGATCCCTTTAGAATACATATATTACAACAATTTTCTCAAGTCAATAATAGATGCCCATTGAATGATATTTAGATATCACTAACTTCAAACTATTTTGTTGAGGTCTATGTTATTTTCCACTAAGATTTATATATTTTCTTATTAATGCATTAGTAGCTTTTTTGGTTAATGATGCATAGTGATCACTAAGCTATATGTATATCATCGTGGCTGATCATAGTAACATATGGGATAATAAATACATATTTATTTTTTAACGATTCTTATACACTGTTAAGCTTTAAAAAAATGTTGCACCTTACCCTAGTGACCTCTAGGATTAGAACTACTTATGTTTGTACCCCTTAGTAGTGCAAGGATTCACATTCTTTTTCTCATTCCAATAATAGTTGTGCTTTGAAATAAGCCTAGATATAACGAAGCTCTAAATAATTCATTCTAGCTGAAGTTAACAGACACTAATATCACCACTACATATATCTTGACCCCCCACCAGTGTAAATATTGAGAAATTATTTTTATTCTAATAATATTTGTCCTATGAATAATGCTTAGATCCAGCCAATCTCTAAATACTTCATTGTGGTTGAACTTAGCAACCGCTAGGATCTGAACTACGTAAGTCTTGAAGCCTCAAGAGTGCTTATATTGACAGATTTTGATCATTGCATTAATGTTTTTACTAGAGAGACACCTATTAAACTACATAGTTAGATCTAAGTATATTTTGATCCCTCAGTGGTGCATGTACAATCTTGCTTTTCTCATTCCATTAATTGTAATTCTATGAATGATGTGTAATGGCCACTAAGCTCTCAATATTTAGTTATGGCTGATCATAACGACCACTAGGATCAACTCTTCTTTCATTTATTCAGAAATTATTTTCTAATATTTCCTAATATTCATAATCAGGGACATGAAAATTTTCGTAAAGTCAATTAGGTCATTTTTCTCAGTAATTGTTTTCGTTCATCATGTATGCAACGTTCATGGCCCTTTATTTTTTCAACATGGAGGGAGAGATGGTAATGTCGATGGTAGATGCTTACTTATATTCCAATGAGGATGGCATAGTAATAAGAGATACTGTGGTCGATCCAGCTACCTTACATGATGAATTTTAGCATTACTCAACTCTACTTTCCGGAGTACAAGATGAAAGTGTTGATATTGATGCCATAGACAAAAAGGGTATACTAGAAGATCAAGATTTACAGTTCCAAGACATAAGGGCTATAAAAAGAGATGGTCTCCATTTAATTTCTGCCAAACAAAAGGTGATCCCATTTTCGGAAGTGATCACTTCCTATCTACTTCATGCGAAGTCCAAGGATTTGTCATTATTTTTAGATTAATTGAAAAAAGAATAGTTTTTTTTGCTGGGAATGCATATAAAATTCATTATAAACTTCCAGAGCTAGAATCCATGTACAAAGAAAAAATAGTCTAGTCTTGGATGGCCCAAAGGAGATTAAAATATGTTTTGTAGAGTTGGGCCTTTAACCCTTTAGTTAATATGGATGATTCTAATTTGCTCGATATCCTTATTACATGGATTATACTAGGAGTCTGTATTGGCATGGCCCTCATGAATAGGCTGTATGGAAATTCTTCAATCTCTAAGGTGGATATTTCATGGATCTTGTCACTTTCTTTTATTATTGATGATGGAAATATTACCTCCTTAGGGAAAGTGCTCAATGTCAATTTAGTGAGACAAAGAAATAATTTCATCGAAAAATGGAAATCATTTTACATGGCTTCCTATCTTCTAAATGTTGTTTGTTGTGAACTTGAATGTTCAAATTTCTATCAAATATGGTATGCTTCAAGCCCTGTGAAGGTAAATGAGTAATATCTAGATTTATATTCCCATCATTTAAGATCACATATTCAAGATATATGCACTTATTTATATCCTTCTCTCTACCAACAATTATATGAAACAATGACACCGAGAATATCTGATTTCCTCCTCATTCTTATAAGGAAAATGGGAGCCTTATTATTCTATCTAGAAATCATAGTTATCATAATCGAGGTGTTAGGAAATAAGGGATAAAATATATGGAACAACCCCACAAAGAATTGCAAGAGTAGAAACCAATTTGAAGAAATATATTACATATTTAAAATAAAAGTCTAGAAAATAAAATAACATAACATAAATAAAATATTTAATGTTGTTTACCCAATTTGGGCTACGTCCACCAAGAATAACTTGCTTAGATTTTATTACAAGCCATTTATTTCTCTCAATACAATACCCAAATCTGGTTAGAGCTACAATCATCAAACTCTCTTGAATTCATAGTTGAACTCACACACATCTACAATGATATGTATCCCCTATTAAAAGTACATCAATAGGTAAATTCTTAAGTAGTTTTACAATATTATGGGTACCATAACCATGGGCCAAAATTGCCCCATAAACATATGGGTCAAAAATCCTACCCATATGAAAATTGTGGAGAGTGTACAATACTTTTAGTGTATAGTCTTCAACACTTCCACTAAAGGGCTCCTTAAAACACCTTTTTCAGTTGCCATATTATGTGCCAGACAAATTGGTAGAATAAGAGGCTGCATATATGATTTGTAATGGTATTGCTAGAAAGTGTAAGGAGAAGAAGCTTAAAAAACATCCCCTCTCCTACTATATGTAGTACGTAGATAATTTAGTAGGTGGCCCAATTTGAAAGTTTCATCAGCCCATAGAAAATCATCTCATTTCACTGAACACCCTTTAAGGCAATATAAAAAATGAAAATGGTTTCCCAACACCTTAATTCACATAAAGGAAAGTTAAATATATGGTATGATCACATGCTTGAGTCTAATGACTGGGTATGGATGACCCATACACAAGATAAAATTACTAAGAAAAATATGAAGGAGACAGGGGTGGCTCCACCTCCAAGAGAAATTATTAAAAAGGATGCTATGAAGAGAAAGGAGGATTTATATTTAGAACATTCACAAAATACCTGTGCTCCCTTATCCCCACCAATTGAATCTCGATTTGAGTTTTGAGAAGTCTTTCCTAAACTAAAGGAAGCTCCAAATTTGGTGGAATATTCCTTAAATTCATTAGACGAAGTACATGAAACTATACAAACTAAAATTTCAGAGCCCCAATGCAACCCTCTCCCTCCAATTCATATGAAGCCAAAATTATTTTGGTATAGAAATATGTAATTTCTCACAAAGATTATCCAAATTCAGAGGCACAAGAAAATCCCTTAGTAAACATTGAATTGAATCCAAAAATGGGAACCTTGAAAAGGGTAACCAAAAATATGCCAACTTAGTAAGCCATTATTTGGCACGAAAATTAATAATACCTATTCACTCTTACAAAGAAAAGGAAATCAAAAGGCTCCTAAGTGGTACAATATGAGGAAGATGTGGAATCCTTGATAAGGGATATAGCTACAAAATGCATAGGAGTAGTGAGAGGAGTATGTACTATAAATAATGAAAGGCTACAATTCCTCCTGACATAGTTTCCGATGTAGAAGAGGCATTGCATGGCTTATACAATAATATACAATAATGCATCAGTGAAAAGGAGAAGGAAAAACCTTTATCAAAAACGAAAAAAAGAATCATTACAAAAATGACATCATTACAGAAAACATTAATACAAATGGGATAGGCCCTTTAATAAGGCATTTATAAAGACCCTTCAATTATGACCATGGACGATATTGGTATATGCCAGACATATGTTAATTATACGAAGGGAATGGAATGAACAAGTAAGAATATTTTCTTTTCAGTTTGATGAAAATAGGCCCTGAATGAGAGAAAAAAACCCTAGAAGAAACTGTGCCCGCGGACTCGGATCAACAGTATCCCATAGTTAAGGAAGAACCATAATGAATCATAAATTCTAGTATCTGAGATAGGAGGGTAAGCAATGTAATATGTATGACATGTTAATAGATGAATATTTATAATTTATTAAATGTTCGTGTATATATTCCAAATGCTATACTTATCTAAACATGCATTTTTTGTTTTGATATGCTAAGATCCAAATATATCGGTGTGGCATAAAATAGTGCACACTATCCTCAAATATCCGTAAATGAGTACCGATCACTAAGCTCGCAATATCTTACATGTTATTTGTTAAATCATAGTGACAGAAAATTTCAAATACTATTTTGCAACATAAGCTAGTGAATGCAAAGCTAAACAATTTATTCTTAACGACGTAAAACTTCAAGATATTTGTTATTGAGAACCGCTCACTAAGCTCAGAAAATGTTTTTGATGCATAACCTAGAAACCGCTAAGCTCGCAATATATTACTTGTTTTTCGTTTAATCCTAGTAACAACATATCTTCCAATAATATGCTACAACATAAGCTAGTAGACATTACGCTAAAAATTTCATTCTTTGTCTTGTTACATGATCGAGACATCTAAGATTGCAATATTCTATTATGGAAGCACCTAGGTGCCAATCAACTCAACATATGTTCATTTGATTTGTTAAATCATACCATCGATGATATCCAAATATTATGATTAAGTGTATCCTAGCAGCCATTAATCCCATAGAATCTTAATTTGATGTATTAAATCCTTTCGACCACTATGCTGAAAATATTATGAGTTAAATCGTAACGAACACTAAGCTTAAATTATCATATCATTGTAAAGAATAGTGAGCAAAAATATAAAATAAATTTCATTTGAACTATTAAATCCTGTCAAAATATTTTCTCTAAATATTATGTTGTGGCAGTGCGCAACAACCGCTAATTTCATACAACCCTAATTTAATTCTGAAATCCTAGCAACTACTAAGTTCCAATTAATATATTACGGAAATACCTAGTGGAGGATAGACTTGAAATATATTTATTTATTTTGTTAATTCTTAACGATCACTATGTTATGACTATTATAATGTGGTAGTGTCTTTACAACATAAGAGTTTAAAATATCAATTATTGAGTACCAATCACTAAGCTCAAAAATAATTTTCAAGGCATAACCTAGTGAACTCTAAGCTTGAAATATATTACATGTTTTTCATTGCATCGTAGCGATAACATATATTCAAATAATATATTACAACATAAGCTAGCATACAATACACTAAAAATTTCATTCTTTCTCTTGTTAACTGCTTAAGACATTCGAGACATCTAAGATTGAAATATTCTATTGTAGAAGCACCTAGATGTCATGTAGCTCAATATTTGTTAATTTCATTTGTTAAAGAATACCACCGACAACTTGCAAAATTATGAGTATCCATATCCTAATCGGACACTAGCCTCCTAGAATCTTAATTTAATGTGTTAAATCCTTACGATCGCTTTGCTCCAAATATTATGGGTTAAATCCTAACGAACACTAAGATTAAATTATTACATGGTTGTAAAGGCTAGAAAATGCTAAGATCAAATGAATTTCATTTAAAATTTTAAATCATGTCTAAATATTTGTTTTAAATATTATACTATGGCAATACATAGCAGCCACTAATGTCACTATACCTTAATTTAATTTTTGAAATTATAGCAAATGCTAAGCTCCAAATAATATGTTACGGAAATACCTATCACATGCTAGAATTGAAAAATATTTATTTATTTTGTTAAATCTTAGTGACCACTATGTTCCATCTATTATGATGTGGCAGTGTCTTAGCATCCTAAGAGTTCAAAATATTTGTAACTTCCTAACTGATAGCTAAACTAAAAATATTGTATTGTGTTATACCCTAGAGACCACTAGGATCGCAAAGGATTTCTTGTTTTTATTAAATCCTAGTGAGATCTAATATCCAAATAATTAGTTGCACCATAACCTGGTGGATGCTAAGCTAAGAAAACAATTCATTAATATGTTAACTGTTAGAAACCATATTGTTCAACATATTAGTTTGTGGCCTTCCATATAAACCCTAATGAATTCATACATATGACAATATTCTATCTTTTGCCAATAATACATGGCCTACTAATAATATTGTTTTAAAATAATTATATCATCATGACTAACAAGCTATGTGATTTTCTGACATGGCTTAGCAGGCAGAAAAGGAAATATAAATTTAAATACATAGTGATTAAAATATTTAATATACAAAATGTAGGCATATATATAATATGTTTACCTTCCATTGCACAAAAAATAATCTCACAATTGAAAATTCAATATTATTTTATAGTTTTAAAGCATTTTATTAACCTCAAATATCTACTCACAAAGTCAACATCACAACCATATAAAAAAATTAGAATGAAATAATTACCTCGATTTGTTTCTATCATCACACTAAAAGGAAAAAAGGTAGATGTAACAAATACCATAAAAATATTTTGAGTCTCACTAAACATTAACATTTTAAAAACTAGTGATTATGCCATTAGCCATCATTATCGATAAAAACAATCTAGAGGGGGACATAGAAAAGTAAAAAATTGAAAGTGTTAAAATGAAATAAAAACCAAACATGAAAAGGGATTACATTTTATTTGGTTGGGGAACAACATATTCCTTGTTTCTTGAAGAACAAGACAGTTTGAAAAAATAATAAGGAACCGGTAAGCAGAGCTGGGGTGTGGAGTGCATTTTTCATAGGGAAAAGCAGAGCTAGACTGATGTGAAAATACGTGAACTAGTAAGCACAAGGCGGTTTGAAAAAATGATCTGAAGGAACTGATAAGTGGAGCTAGGAAATGGAGCACATTTTCATAGGAAAAAGCAAGGCTGGACTAACATGAATAAGACAGGATCTGGTCAAAGATAAAATGAATAAACAAACCCGCAATCAAAAAGGTGCACACTTAGTATAATATTGGTTTTTGACCTTATTTAGATCTAATATTATTCATGCTTGGTGATGTCGTTCAAATAAATGTTTAATGCATTAAACTAACTATCTGCACTATTGTTTCCGCAACCACTTTTTCTTCCCTAGTTTGTGTGTGACCTTGTTGTTATTGCATGATTGTTCCATTTTTATCAATCCACGAAAAAGATTATAATTACTTCCTGATTGTTCCTTGGCCAAAACGACCAAGATTCTTACACTCGACCCTGCAATCTATGGCTTTCTTGTATTGTTCTATGATTTCATGAGCTACTGTTTTGAAATATTGAAAAAACAAAAAACCCTAAAACTAATTCTTTAGGGTATTTAATATTTTTTTTGGCACTTTCCACATTAGAAATTTTGAAATTATAAAAAGTGTGTGATATAAAATTTGAAAATTAGAGCAAGGGAAATTGAGAGTATATTGAAATTTCAAATTATCAAAAATGCGGGGGAATTCGCAATTGAAAATTTTAATTTACCACTAATTAAGTAAAGGTGTGGGATATAAAAAATATAAACAATATTGAAAACAATGCCTTTTGTTATTGGCTATAGATTAAAATAGTTAAAAATTAATAAAACATTTAATATTACAATAAAACAAAACAAATAAATTGTATAAATGTGTGTGCATTGTTTTGTGTAACTAACTTAAGAAAATTAGAACTAACACCTAACTTAGTCCTAATAAAAAAGTTAAATCAAAATCTAAACACCATCACGTTAAGAGCTAAGCAAGATTAAATAACAACATTATTGCATCAGAACTTTGAAATGGAAATCAAACTAACATGTGTTAATTATTAAAACCTCTACTCTTTAAATCACCAAAACAACTAAATTGAACCTAGGTAGATTCATGGCAATCAAAGTTGATTGTTTGATCTTCAAGGGATTAGGAATGGAATCTCATCAAAGCATGGATACAATACTACTTTGATTATTTCCATATGACCCAAAAGCTTAGATGGATGCGATGCAAGATTTAAGCTTATCTCTTGTAATGGTGAAATGCTTAAGGATGACAAAAGGATTATAGTGTATGTACTATATGCTTTCTTTTGTTTCTAAGAATTAGGTGTAAGTGTAAAGGTAGAAGGAGGGCTCTATATAGAGCCCAATGGATAGAGCAATCTCTACATCCCTTTGTATGTGGGATAATAGAGATGTTGAGTTAGTTGTGGATAAGGGGCATTTAGAAATGGTTGAGTTAACTTTAGGGGAGTTTAATTTGTCATTTAGTAATTAATATGGATAAAGGGGGTTTATTAATTAACCAAAGTGATTAAGTAATTGGTGTGCAAGATTATAAAAGCTTTTTAGAGGAATATTAACATGATTTAGGCTATAGAAGGGAATTAAATCAACTAAAAAATGATTTATTGATTTAATGAAAGGGGGGGCTAATTAATTAATAATTAATTAATCTAGATAAAAGGAAGGATTAATTAACGAAAGGTCATTAATTAGGGTATTTTTTGAATAGAAGGATTAATTAATTACTTATTATAATTAATTAACAATGATAGAAGAGAAGATGAGCATTATTGATGATATGTTGTCAATTTGCGGGAAAGGGGATAATTAGCACAATTTAAGCATTTAAATTGTTTAGGCTAAATTATAGGTGTCTAAAAAATGTATAGGCATAATTTTTTTTTTTTTTTTTAATCAAAATGGACCTAGACAATGTTAGATGTAGTATGCTAATGAAATATAATTCTCAAGTTACTATATGCCATGTGGAAAGTTTGAACATGATAGTTATAAAACATTAGAATTAACACATTTATTATGAAATTTAAATAAAATGAAATGATTATAAAATATTTCAAAACCATATGAAAGCATGATATTGTAATATAAATAACAACGAGTAAAACGACGACACATGGCATGAAAATTATGAAATCTCAAAAGGTATTTTTTTGCATGTAAACAATGAAAAATAGTAGTGCTTCAAAGCTATAAAGATAGTGTTTACCATGAAAATAGGTATTGGTATTTGCCTAGCAGTTGCTAAGCTATATCATGATTTGTTATTCTAGCACTATTTCCAAATTAAGCAATGGTTGAGCTTAGTAGACCCTACATCATTTCATTAAATAAATAAAGTAGTTTAGCAGTCACTAAGCATTTTCTTTGATAAGAACCGATGTGAATTATATGTTACAATGATATATCTTATAAAAACTAAAAAACATATCACTTAGTCTCATGGGTATATATAGATTCTAATTTACAAAGATATTTGTTATACGAGATAAATATGTAGTGCAACAATTAGGGATGCCATGTAAAGTTTGCCCAATCTGATACAATTACAATAAATGGAAAAAATATCAATCCAAAGAGTTTACGACCGCTAAGCTAGAACATTGTTTATCATTATATAGCTATTCTAAAATTAGAAATTAGTAATCCTAGCAGCTGTTATGTTATTCCTTTTAACTAGTAATAGAGTTTAGCGGTCGCTAAACATTTTATTTGATATGAACTAAAAGTCTTGATCCCTCTCAATGGAACATATTGCAGGAATTGGGTCCACCAGGTAACGTGCAAACAATATGATACAATTATAATAATTGAAAATTACAATCAATCAAAAGATGTAAGGATAGTGTTTACTATGATAAGAGGTAATGAAAGGATCCTAGCGGCCGCTATGCTACACTATGATTTGCTAGTTAATAGCTACTTAGAAATTGAAAAATTGATGAGCCTAGCGGCCACTAGGATTTTTAATTGATATGATAGAATATAGATTATATTTTACAAATATATATCTTAGGAAAAATAGATAAGTCTTGAATCCTCTTGATAGAATGTATTGCAGTAATTGGGTCTGCCATGTAAAGTCTGCCTAATATGATAGAATTACTATCAATGAAAAACACTATTGATCCAAAGTAGAACAAATAGTGATTACAATGAAAAATGATAATGATAGGAGCCTAGTGGCCATTAGGATAGACCATTTTTTGTTAGTATATAGGTATTCTCAAATTTAGAATTGGCTCCACTAGGTAACATGCACCCAATTTGATAATACTGTAATCATTGAAAATTACAATCACTCTAAAGATGTAAAATAGTTATTATTATGACATGAGGTACTGATAAGATCATAGTGGTAGCTAAGCTATACCATGATTTGTTATATTTAATGGCTATTTTGAAATTAATAAATTGTTAAGCCTAGCCATCAGTAGGATTTTTATTTGATACGAATGAATATGGATTACAATGTACAAAGATATATCTTAGGAGAAATAAATATAATTTATCCCTCTCGATGGAATGTAGTGCAATAATTGGTTCCATCATGTGAAGTCTACCAAATATTATACAATTACAATCAATAAAATACAAAACCCATCCAAATATGAAAAGATAACGATTATATTGACAAGTTGTAATGATAGGAGCCTAGTGGCGCTAAGCTAAACCATTGTTTGTTACTATATATCTATTCTCAAATTTAGAAACTATTGAGCCTATCAGATGGAACGTTATTCATTTATACTAGTAATGGAGCTTAGCATTCGCTAAGCACTTTATTTGATATAAAGAGAAAGTCTTAATTCCTCTCAATGTAATGCAGTGCAAAAATTGGCTCTACCAGGTAATGTGGGGCTAATTTGATACAATTATAATAATTGACAATTAAAATCGATCTAAAGTTGTACAGATAGTGATTCATATGAAAATAGGTAATGATAGGATCATAGAAGCCACTGATCTAGACCATGATTTGTTATTTCATAAATATTTTGAAATTAATAATATGGATTATAATTTACAAACATATATCTTAGGCTAAATATATAAGTCTTCATCCATCTTGTTAGAATGTAGTGTTACAATTGGGTCTGCTATGAAAAGTCCATCCAATATGATATAATTACTATCATGGAAAAAAATTATAGGTTTAAATGTGAACAGATAGTGCTTATAATTAAAATTGGTGATCTTAAGAACCTAGTGGCTGCTAAGCTATACCTTTGTTTGCTATTATATAGCTATTTTCAAATAAAGAAAATGTTGAGCCTAATAACTAGTAATGGAGCTCAGAGGTCCCTTTTTTCAAATTAAGAGACCGTTGAACCTAGCTTCCGCTATGTCTTTCCTTATAATTAGTAATGAAGATTAGAAATATCTAAGCACTCTATAATATAAGAACCTAACTATATTATATGACATAAAGAATATATCTTATTAGAAAAATATAAGTGTTTATGCCTCCTAAGGGTATGTAGTGCAACACTTGGCTCTGTCAAGAATAGTCAAGCCAATATGTTACAATTATAGTCATTGAAATACAATATTGATTCAAAACTATAGAGATAGCAGATACAACCATCATATTTAATGTCAAAAACCTTGCAGCTGATAGGATAGACAATGCTTTGCTATTTTATCACTCTTTTTAAATCAAGAACCTTAAAAGCATAGAGATATTTATGTCATTCCTTTCAATTAGTAATGGATATTCATATCTACGAAGAATTTTCTTTGGTATGAGAGGATGTTAATTATGGAATAATCCAATGCTTGATTTCAAATAAAAATCATTAGGTCTTAGCTGGAACTACATTATTCTTTGCAATATGTGATATAGAAGAACTTAACATTTTTTATGTTTAACAAATACTCCTTTGCAACTATTGAATCCATTATTGTGATTTTTCTCTTACACACTCTTCTCAAAATACAAAAAATTAAATCTAAATGGCATTTACGCTATTCCATTCAATTGGTGTAAATTACCAGGAAGTAGTGTTAAAAACTGTCGATTAAAATGTCGACTTAAATCCTATCTCTCATTGAAATCTATGTTTTCAAACGTTCCTTTCATGTTATCTACACAATGTGGATGGATGTCAGACAATGTATAATACTTCCAAAATATGTTGCATGTTAATTGTCAAGAACAATTTTACATAGTTTCTATTATTAATGATGTCATCCACAAAATATGATTTACAGTAACTTTTTGAAGGTTATATATCATGTCTTGTCGAAGCATAGCAATCGATAACCATCACCTTGATTACTCTCCAATGACAAAAATTAATTTTATTATAGAGATAGGTGACCGCAAAGGCTAATACTTACATTCATTACCATAAAATGTGAAAAAAATAATTCCATATGTGAGGTAATTATTAATATATTCTACTCTAATTATAGGTAAAATGAATTCCATTGTTCGCCCTACATTCTTGGTAATTTGATTCATTGAAGGTGCTGAGAACTGAATGAAAAGAGATGAGGAATGATTTGTTGATATCCATGCCCCTGAAAACTATTACTCTGACATGTGGTTGTTTTTTGTTATAGATGACGAACATGGGAAAGTTGGTATGGTTATATCCTCAACTGTTGTTGATTTAATTACACTACATGTTCAAGTCAAACACATTGACAATGAAAATAATAAGTATATTATTATGGATATGGAGTTGGATGTTTCTTTATTCAGGAAACGTGAAATTAAGGTCTTAGAAGAAAAAACACAATGTTCATGCTCAATAAATGCTTGGGATTTGGGGTTTTTAGTAGATAATGAAAAAACTGTCTACTTAGATTAAAAAAACATTCATAGTGGCATGATTACCGTACTCAGAAATGTTTATAGAGCATATAAAACCTCTTCCATTTGTTAGTTTTTGAATAAAATAGGTTTGATTTCACCACCTTAACATGCCAAGTTGTTTACTATGTTGTGGTAAACATATTTGGATAAATTTGAGATTGATCCATCCAGATAAAAGGTGCAGGGGTTGAAAACAAATAATAAATCAACTAAATTGCTGAAGAAACAAACCACTATATACACGAAAATAGAACCTTTAACTACTCAACAATTTGATTACTTTTTTCTCAATGGTGAAGTATTTTCGATTGAAGTTTTGAGGTCCATGTAGTACCTTCAGGGTATCAGTATCATCATGTAGATGATGAGAATGTTTACCTTATTATACACTTCATGTTGATAAATATTATTCCTACACAGATGGATGCAAATATTTTTCCCTTCTTGCAATCTATGAATAAGGTTTTAGTGCTCCCAAATCTAAAATAATTAGAAAGGGATGACCTTAAATTTTATATAATTAATGACCAACATACAATATGTGCAATTTTTTTTTTGGATCATATACTTACAAGTCTTTACATAAGAGGCTATAGATTTAAAGGGATCACATTATTTCTGTAAATGAAACTAACGAAGTCATTACTAATATTTGCAAACAAAAGAATGAAGTGAACAAAACTTGGATAAATACCTAGTTTATTGATTTTTTGTACAAAGCTAGATTCGTTTGAAAAGTGCTTGGATGTCTTCAACGTCCCATATTGAAAAAAACCATAACAGAAGAGTGGAAGGTATTGTATTTTAATTTTATTTCTTTTTTTAATAACATTTATCTTCCTTATATGAAAATATAAAGCATATGATTGTACTTTGAATACAAAAATTTGAGAACCAATACCGTTTTATTTTCATAATGAAAAAAATGAGAATATATATGACAAATGGACTTTTCTGTTATTATCGGATGATATATGGACTAAATGGACTACAAAATTTCAATTGTTTAGATCTGGTGGCCTTGATTGTTCACTTATTAAATATAATCAGGATAAATTTCATCCTAATTCATTGGCAGGATTCACATTCAATTTATTCTATCCTACTAGAGGTGTGAATGACGAAGAAGTATCACTACTAGTAGAAAAAATAGAATTAGGGGATATCTGGTTAACTGGGCTTGTTCAGGAAGGAATAATAATAGATAAATTTTATTCTTACTACCAAAGAATAAAAGGAGACAGAAAAATGAGAGAAAAAGTTGTAAAATATTTCAAAGGAAAAAATCCACATAATTATATATTGATATCCTGCAATGAATCCAATGTAATTGAAATATTTAAATTACATGAATCAAAATACTGCTAGTTGTCTCTACTATTGGGTGAAGAAAGCAAAGGAAATATAAAATATGATTCACACATAAGGAAAAAAATGAAACAAAAAAGGACCAAGTGGCGGAATAAGTTCTTCCTGTTGAGGCTCAGACAATATTAGACAATTATGTGATGTCAATGGAAGAAAATATACGCACAAGGATGGAAGAAAAAAAAGAATTTAGTTGTCAATGTCCATACCTGTTCCAGCTTCCGTCAACTGTATCAATTATTCCTGCCACCAATCCTTTCAATGCAGAATGTGTTATCGGTGATTTTTGAAATTTGCTTAGCAATATTTATTCTGAAGTAATAATGGAGTTGCTAATATTTATTGAAACTAGTGTGTTGGATTTTATTATTATTGTTATCATACCAATATAATTTTCAAAAATGTTGAGAGAAATAATAAAACAATGTGGAAAAGGTTAAAGACAGTGTAGAATCAATTCAGGATGAATGCTACAGACTCCATGATAACATCAGGAACTTTAAATGTTTGTGTCTTATGTACACAATAAGTGGAGTGCAGAACTATGATGATAACAGTGATGAAAGAGAATAATTCACTAGGGATTGGATGGTAAAATTTCCACAACAATTGATAAGTGCAAGAGAAATTGGCTTAAAAGGAAACAAACATCCTTTTCCTTGTAAGCAATGATATGAGTTATGGGATGAGATATTCACTTGATGTTGATCCTAGAATTTTTTTAGTATTAGTTCTTTATGGAGATAGTGTGTCACTGTGTGTATTAGTTGAATCTAATATGTGTCATTTTTATTGTTGAGACACATAGTCAGGAAATGTTTTTGAAACATTACTATTTTCATATGAAGAAAGGTTCGTATTGGAATACAAATCAAACATCTGATTATGTTAAATGTATTTCAGCCGAAAAAATCTACTTACACATTTCTTATTTATGTAGAAAACTGAAGAACAATGGGAGTTGATGTACAAACCTCACAACTTAACACTACACAACCAACATAAAATGGTGATTTACCTTCAATCATTTTACAAATATGTTTAATGAGATTTGTTTTCAATTTCCATTGTTGTCATTTTTTGAAAATAATCTATGTTCACAAGATCTGACGATAGATGAGGAGATCTCAACCACATCATGAATGAATATGCTATCATATCCTAGTATGTTATTCATGTGCATTTATAAATAAGAACCGTTACTAAGCCCCACAAATTTATAAGACATTTAATGGTTTATGAAGACAACAAACAACTGATGAAAGTAATAGTGGAGTGCACTGTTGAAACAAAAACAAAAATGAAGTATGAACCGTGTATTTTAGCCATGTGTATTTTTACACAACCATTTCTATGGCTCAAAAATTTATAGAAAATGATATGAGCTAATTAGAGAAGTAGAACCATTTTTAAAGAAGGAATTACCAAATAACCTTTTTCAAAAGAGCATGGAGGTATCCAATGCTACATATTTTAAAGTTACCAGGTTGTTGGTTGTTTACATAAACCATTAGTATCGATGTACTGATACGAACATTAGAATTGATGCTTAGTCAAGCCAATGATGGCGTAACATAGCTGTAGGTAATCCACATCAATATCTCAAAACTATTGTCCGCTAATGGGTTGTTTAACGGATACAAATGAACCCTAATGGAAGCTAAAATTCATTAAGAAGAACTTGAACATTTTGATTTTTACTTACCATATTACCACAGAGAACAATATGCTTTTTAATTATGCTTTCATTTGCTATAGCATGAAATTGATTATGAATTGATTACTTTTGTTTGCAACACATATTGCATATAAAAAACCAACAGCTAGTAAGGTGTATGCAATCCAATCTATAAGCTCAGTTGGTAAGTGGTAGCTACCTAAAGTGCTAATATTGAATTTACCATTTTACCATGTAGATCACTATGTTTGTTTCAAATACGCTTCCATTTTCCATAGAAATAACTATATTATGATTATATTTATGTTTGTTTTAAAAATATCTTGTATCAAAGGCTATATTTGTGGATAAATAAGATGTAATCCTACACATAAAACCCATCGGTAAGTGGTATCCACAAGCTAAAATGTTGATTATTTCCATTGGTTAGAATTCATATGAGACCGATTAAAAAAATTATTTACTTCCCTGTAGTTAGCCACAAGAATTACTTGTTGATTTTAGATTTGGAGGGCTTGTTGTTTGAGAAAAACCAATCATCATCTAGGGAGATGTCATTGAAGTTTATTAAATCATTATCAACAAACTTTGAAATGGGATTTTGGTTAGAAAAAATCACTTCTGTTGATCTTGAAAAGATGACATAGGCCTTCAATAAAAAATTATCGATTAACTTGAATCCACTACTCACCTGGGGAAAAGAACATTGTAATATAGTCGATGTAATTATAATAAAATATCTAGAAAATGTTTGGAGTAGAAAAAATGTTCCCTACATTTCTGAAGACAAAATGTGTATTACATTAGGGGCAAAGGGAAACCCTCCAACAAATTTTACGGTGGGGATGACAAACAGAGGAGGAAATTGTTCAAAAGATATGTGGTTGATGACCATTTTTTACAAAGACTTATCATTAATGACATCAAAGGGATTGAATATTGTAGAGGGAATCAAATATTTGGAGTGAGTAAATGATAGATTAAAAGTTAACATTTCAAAATGTTATTGTGATGACACAACTTAAAATTGTAACTAAAATACATTCATATGCTTATGTGATGGTTCCGCATAAGTATTTTGTATCATGGGATTATATGATTATAAATTGGGAGAATTTAAATTTTCCTTCATTAAATGTTTAGATTGTGAGTGTATAACTTGCGAATGTGAATTAAGAGATAATCTTTATTGTAAAAAATCTTTGAGTAAATTTTATTAATGAAATATGTATTCCTAAATTAATTATGAGCATGCTTAAAGACTAGTTTTTTCTTCGATAATAGAAAACGTATACCAGTTTCCAATGTAATGAAATAACTACAATACAATATGTAAGACTCATCACGTTGAAACATTACATTCTATTCAAATAAATTCTTTAGAAGAAAATATTCCTAGTAAAATAATAAGAAATGAGGAACTCCCTTAGATTTTTTACCATCTTCACTACCTACAACCATTTGATTTTTGATATAACAATATCGAAAGGGGCTAGTTTTTTATTTTAAAATTAATTCATTAATTTAATTCGTGATCAAATATATTCAATTCTATGAGAAATGAAGGATTTCATTATTTAGATTTTAGGAGTACCGTTCATTCCAATATATGTGATTTTGGATTCGAATTTATGCAAATATTGGAATCCAATATGTGTGATTTTTGAGTGCAGATAATTCCAATATTTAACATTTTGGAATCCAAACTTGGATATATTTTTTATAGGGTCGGACCTAAATAAGTGTAGATTTAGTGAAATAAGTGTTAAAGGAAATATAGTATTACAACACAAAACTATCCAAATTTAATAAAAAGATAGCTATTAATATGAGGGATACCATTTGGGGAGAAATAAACCAAAAAATGATGATTTGATTAGATTGTTTTAATTCATGGATTATCTTTAAGGAATCTCTGAAAATATCCACAAATACATAGCTCATAAAAGAAAGTGATGGCTTTAAAAGATGATAAAAAAAGAAAAAGTTTGGAATCTATCTAAACATTTAATGACGTAGAAATGGCATTCGATGGAATTAAATACCATATAGATGCCTTAATAAAGGAATCATCTATCATTCAAAAGTGTGTGATGGTAGCTGAAGGAAAAGAATTTTTAAAAAAGTGTTAAACAATGTTATAGGAGATGGTTGGAAATGTACAAGATCTAACAAAGGCTGGTTTTCCAATGCCTTTTGAGAAAACACACAAATTCATTAAGAATGATGCATTCTAGAATAATATGAAGAAAAAATGATATAAGAGAAGATGCAAATTCTCAAGAATTTAGATGAGACAAACTATTTTGGATTCATCAAACTATTGATAACCTTGTCAGTACGTTTAAATACAACAATAAAGGAAAGATCCACTCTCAGTTATGAATTGCTAACAAAGTTACATGTCAGTGAATCTGATTTATAAAAAAATGTAATTCCAACATATGAAGAATGGAACATGTTGTAGGATATGAATTATTTAAGAGTAATTTAATTTTGAAATTTTTTCGATTTATTGCAATTTTCAATTTGTTTCATACAAGGCATGTCTCAGGAAACCTGAATGAGGAATATTGTTATTTTTCATTTCAATACATAGTGGTTCATAAGAAAAATGAGAAAACTTGTATGTTATTTCTTTGTAGGTGTATGAGAAACATAAGCATTTTAAAACATTTTTTTTCTACTTCGAAGACTACAAATCAATGTATTTCAAGTTTTTATTCAAAACACTATAAATTGATACTAAATTTTTAGAAAAAAACAAATAAGAAAAAAGATATAATCATAATAATTTACTGATTATTAGAATATATTATAGTAACATCTATTTCAAATATCCATGAATGCAAGCTTCTAATGTATTGATGGTGGATCATCTCTATCTTTTTTTAGGAGTTCTCCCACTTCATTGAAATTCAATTAGTGCAATAGATCCATCGTGATCTCTAATATATTTATCTGCTATATTTTTAGCATTGTTATGAGCCCCTCTCCTTTAATTAATTGAATTCCATATTGCCAAAACACTGTCATAGGGAAAGTTATTTATTTTGTATTGTGATGTGTAAATTATTGAAAAATATTTCAATTTTTTTGTGAATCTTGTTTTGTAATTTAGAATTTATAAATTTCAAGGCATTGAAAACTATCTAATATTCAACTGAACCCAAAATAGTTGTTTGACATAACCTAGTCAATGAGAAAAACTCAGACAGAGTTTCTTGCAAAAAAAGTACTTAGCCAAAAAAAATTTCATATATGGGTTGTTTGTCCACACTCTAAGGGATTATCCAAACATATGAATTGCTCAATCATGGTAGAGGAAAATTCATGGGATTGATCAATCAAACCTATAAAATTGTAGACCCGAAAAAGCTATCTCTTGAGAAATAAAATATTATATTTCTAGACTAGGGTTCATTTTAAGACCCCCCTCTGAAAAATTATTATAGAATGGGTGGAGAATCTTCGAATTGGACTTCCGAAATGTTGGTTAATATCCAAAAAATTGATTAATGGAAAAGGAAATTTTGTAGGGTGTCTTTTAAACCATTTTGCATAGTTGGACAGGTGTTGGACGAATGTCTCTTTATGGTTGCATGAAACCTCTATTAGACAATGCACTTCTATTGGATGAATTTCCATCACCTCCACATTAGATGGTACATATTGGTTGTCTATGTGACCTTATTGGACTTTCGTCTGACCTGTGTTTGTTGGCCTTTCGAGTAAAGTTGGATGATTGTTCCTTCCTTGTTGCATTGAACCTGTTGGTCATATAACTGACATTGGATGGTCATATTTGTAATATTGGACACCCATCTCAGTAATAATGGATGTCCATCTTAGATGTATTGGATGGGGTACATTAGTCGTCTATCCTACTTTTGCGAACTACCATCCTTTCCAGTTGGATGATGAATTTGTTAGTAGGATTTTACTAGTTGGAGTGTTTATGGGATCCAAACATCTGTTAACCATCAGATGAGCCAACCTTCACACGAGTCCCCAAGAACTAACGTGGAACTTTTCCACCACTTTTTTGCCATCACATATCTAGTACATCATGAATATGAGACCTATATATACCCCTATGAGGTTTGTTTCTTCACTTTTCCCAAAAACATTTACAAATCCACAATGCTTTGAGATCTCATATTTTCTACCCAACCAATGTGCACCTACATTCTTTTTGTTTTCCATCCCTCTCCTACAAATTTACACCATATCAAAATATTTCAACAATGGCTAGCACCACAGTTGCTCCTACTTCCAAATTCAAGTAAAAAAATATCATGCGCTCTAAGATTTCAGAACTAATAAAAAATAAAGACACACCGAAGGATTGGATTCCTTGTTTTCTTGAAGAACAAGGTGGTTTTAAAAAATAATCAGAAGGAACTGGTAAACAGATCTGGGGTGTGGAGCACGTTTTCATAGGGAAAAGAAGGGTTGGATTGATGTGAAAAGATAGGAACTAGTAAGCACAAGGCAGTTTGAAAAAATGATCAGAAGGAACCAGTAAGCAGAGCTAGGCCACAGAGTGCATTTTTGTAGCAAAAATCAAGGATAGACTGATGTGAAAAAGACAGGATCTAGTCGATCATAGAATGACTGAACAAGCCTAAAATCAATAAGGCACACATTTAGTATAATATTGGTTATTAATAAATACCTAATTTATATATGATATTATTCATGCTTGGTGATGTTGTTCAAACCACCATTTATTGCATTAAACTAACTATTTGCACTATTTTTCTGCAACCACTTTTTCTTCCCTAGTTTGTGTGTGCTCTTTTTTGTTACTTCCTAATTGTTCCCTTTTTGTCAATCTAGTAATGAGAATATAATTACTATTTGATTGCTCCTTTTCCAAAATGACCAATATTCTTATACTTGACCCTACAATCTATGGTTTCTTGTATTGTTCTATGATTTCACGAGCTACTATTTTACAACACTGAAAAAATGAGAACCCAAAAACTAGTTTGCCAGGGTATTTAATATTTTTTATTGGCACATTCCACATTAGAAAATTTGAAATTATAAAAAGTGCAAGATATAAAAATTTGAAAATTAGAGCAAGGGAAATTGAGATTATATTGAAATTTCAAATTCTCAAAAATGTAGGGGAATTCGCATTTCAAATTTTGAATTTACTACTCATTAAGTAAATACATGGGATATCGAAAATATAAATAATATTGAAAACAATGCCTTTTGTTATTGGCTATAGATTAAAATAGTTAAGACTAAATAAAACATATAATATTATAATAATAAAAAAAAAAAATAAAGGTATTTTTTGCATCTAAACAACAAAGAATAGTAGCGCTTTAAAGTTGTAAATATAGTGTTTATGGTGAAAAGAGGTATTGGTATGAGCCTAGCATTCGCTAAGCTATATCTTTATTTTTTATTCTAGCGCTATTTCCAAATCAAGAAACTGTTGAGCTCAGTAGAGCCTATGTCAATTCATTCAATAAATAAAGTGACTTAGAATTCACTATGGATTTTCTCTGATAAGAAACCGATGTGAATTATATGTTGTAGTGATATATCTTATAAAAACTAAAAAACATATCACTTAGTCTCAGGGGTATATATGGATTCTAATTTACAAAGATATGTCTTATACGAGATAAATATGTAGTGCAACAATTAGAGATTCCATGTAAAGTCTGCCCAATCCGACACAATTACAATAAATGGAAAAAAATATCGATCTAAAGAAGAACAAATAGTGATTATAATGAAAGTGATATTGATAGGAGCCTAATGGCTAGTAAGATAAAATCATTTTTTGTCATTATATAGATATTCTAAAATTATAAATTGTTAATCCTAGTGGCCACTATGTTTTTCCTTTCAACTAGTAATAGAGTTTAGTGGTTATGAATTATTACTTTTTATATGAACCGAAAGTATTGATCCCTCTCGATGGAACGTAGTACAAGAATTGGCTCCACTAGATAACATGCAACTAATTTGATACAATTATAATCATTAAAAATTACAATCAATCAAAATATGTAAAGATAGTGATTACTAAAACAAAAGGTAATGAAAGGATCCTAGTGGCCGCTACGCTACACCATGATTTGTTAATTAATAGCTACTTCAAAATTGAGAAATTATTGAGCCTAGCGGCCACTAGGATTTTTTAAGATACAAATGAATATGGATTATAATTTATAAATATATCTTAGGAATAATAAATAGTTCTTGAATCCTATCGATAGAATGTATTCCAATAATTGGGTATGCCATGTAAAGTCCACCCAATAATATAGAATTACTATCAATGAAAAAAACTATCGATCCAAAGCAATTTAGATAGTGATTACAATGACAAATGATAATGATAGGAGCCTAGTGGCCATTAAGATAGACCATTGTTTTTTATTATATAGGCATTCTCAAATTTAGAATTGGCTCCACTAGGTAACATGTAGAAAATTTGATAACACTATAATCATTGAAAATTATAATCACTTTGAAGATGTAAAATAGTTATTACTATGACAAGAGGTACTGTTACGATCATAGTGGCCACTAAGCTAGACCACGATTTGTTATATTCAATGGCTATTTTTAAATTAATAAATTGTTGAGCCTAGTGGTCACTAGGATTTTTCTTTGATAAGAACAAAAATGGATTACAATGTATAAAGATATGTATTAGGATGAATAAATAGAATTGATCCTTCTTAATGGAATATAGTGTAAAAAATTGGGTCCATCATGTGAAGTCTACCCAATATGATACAATTACAATAAATGAAAAACACTACCCATCAAAATCTAAAAAGATAGTGATTACAATGACAAGTGGTAATGATAGGAGCCTAGTGGCCACTTAGCTAGACCATTGTTTGTTACTATATATCTATTCTATAGTGTAGAAATAATTGATCCTATTAGTTGCAATGTTATTCCTTTCAACTAGTAATGGATCTTAACAGTTGTTAAACACTTTATTTGATATGAAGAGAAAGTCTTGATCCCTCTCGATGGAAAGTAGTGCAGAAATTGGCTCTTCTAGGTAACATGTGGCTAATTTGATACAATTATAATCATTGATAATTACAATCGATCTAAATTTTTATAGATTGTGATTCCTCTTAAAAGAGGTAATGATAGGATCATAAAGGCAACTAAGCTAGACTATGATTTTCTATTCAATAGCTATTTTGAAATTAAGAATATGAATTATAATTTATAAACATATATATTAGGAGAAAGATATAAGTATTCATCCATCTTGTTAGAATGTAGTACTATAATTAGGTCCTTTATTCAAAGTCCAACCAATACGATATAATTACAATCATTGAAAAAATTTATAGGTCCAAACCTGAACAGATAATTCTTACAATGACAATTGATTATCATAGGAGCCAAGTGGACACTAAGCTATACCATTGTTTGTTATTATATAGCTATTTTCAAGTAAAGAAATTTTTTAGCCTAACAATAAGTATTTGATCTTAGAGGTCCCTTTTTTCAAATTAAGAGACTATTGAGCCTAGCTGCCGTTATGTCATTCCTTACAATTAGTAATGAAGCTTAGTGATGAATAAGCATTCTATGATATAATAACCTAACTATATTATATGAAATAAAGAATATATCTTATGAGAAAAATATAAGTGTTTATCCCTCCCAAGGGTATGTAAGGCAATGCTTGGCTCCGTCAGGAATAGTCAACCCAATATGATATAATTAGAGTTATTGAAATACAATATTAATTCAAAACTATAGAGATAGTAGATACAACCATCATATTTAATGTCAGCAACCTTGTGGCTGATAGGCTAGACAATGATTTTCTATTTTATCACTCTTTTTAAATCAAGAACCTAAAAAGCGTAGCAATCTTTATGTCTTTCCTTTCAATTAGTAATGGAACTTTGTGGCCGCAAATAATTTTCTTTGCTATGGATGGATGTGAATTACATAATAATCCAATGCTCGATTTCAAATTAAAATCGTGAGGTCTTTTCTGGAACTACGTTATGATTTGCAATATGTGATATAGAACAACTAAACATTTTAATGTTTAACAAATACTGCTTATAATCTATTGAAGCCATTATTATGATTTGCTTCTTACACACTTTTCTCAAAATATAAAAAATTTAAATCTTAATGGAATTTATGCTAGTCCATTCAATTGGTGTAAATTACCAGCAAGTAGTGTTAAAAATTGTCCATTAAAATGACAACTTAAATCTTATCTCTCACTGAAATATATGTTTTCAAATGTTCCTTTTATATTATCTACGCAATGTGAATGGATGTCAGAAATCAAATAATCCTTCCAAAATAATGTTGCATGTTAATTGTAGAACTAGTTTGTAGATGAAAACCGAGCTCGAAAGACAAATAGTGGCAGAGAATAAAAATTTGGCTAGGGATTCGCCACTCGAAACAAACAAGTGAAATGTGAAAATGATGAACTTGGTGAGATTTTAATAAATGTATCTAAATAGAGTTATTCATCAATGGCCCTGATGGGCTTCATACAAAGATCAATGGTAAAAACAAATCCACCACAAACTACCACAGTCAAAGTTGAGGTTATCATTAACTGTTACAGATCTAAATGGAACTGATGATCGATGGCCATAATTCATTCCCCAATTTCAAAGTGAACTCAAACCCTAACTTCACCTTGGTTTAGATCAATGGAAGAGAAGTAAAATTACAGTGATCAATGGATGAGATCCATCATCATATTAAATGGAAATCTAATGTGACCCAGTTTAGTGTCACAAATAGATCAACGATCCTCTTTCAAAACCTTAAATCAATAGTCTATAGAGCATTGAATTCATTTATTGCAGACCCTAAAATTCAACCATGGAGTGATCAGATCAAGGGTAGAGGTAAAGCGAAACATAATATCGATGGTTAACAACCAGAGTCCTAACTTTGATGCAAACCAAGGTTAGATTGGAGTTAGAGTCAAAGCCATCAACAAAGTTTACAATGGGTTGAGTCATTGTGGAGAGGGGGCTAGCCACATGATTTAAACAAGGAGGACTCCAAATGATCATGAAGAATCCATGTGTCTAGGGTCTGACGTAGTTTCTCTACCAAATAGGAGGGACTTAGCCAAAACACAAGAAAACAGAGCAGCCCCGTGGACGATGCCAAGTATCCAATCATCACAACTTTAAGAGTGAAAGGAGGAGGTTGAAATCATAAGACGCGTGGGGCTGCCACATAGATCTCCCATGGATGGAATCTTTTAAATATTGTGAACCCATGTTAAACGCCTAACCCTACCTTCAGATACCCATATCTTTCAACTAGAAGCTCGGAATTGAGCGGGAGAGGAAGTTTTGGAAAGCTCCCAATGCCTGCTACTCACCTACCCCCATAATAAAAAATACAGTCTTTGATTTCCCAGGTTTTCAGAATTCTCACCTTCCACTATAATGAAGTATGGGATTTCTTTCTTTTCCAACAAAAAATAGTAATGGTGGCATGGGTTTTTACAAAAAGACGCATCATTGTTGTAGGAAAATTCATTTCCCTCTTTGGGTGGTTGAACAAGAATTCAGATTTTTTCTATCTCCTTCTCTAATTTTTTCTATATATATTGAAAGGAGAGGCATTTTTCAAGAGGGGGAAATTTTTTTCATTGACACCCTCCCTTCTTCCCTTCTCTGTAAGTGATTTTGTGGAGTCCAAACCTCCCATTCAAGTTGTAATGTAATTTTTTCCTCTTGGATACTGTAATGCACTGTATCAACTTTTGGAGCAATAAGATAGGTCTTTGGATGATTTCAACCCTATATTGTGTTCATTACATCCACCTAATCTCTTGTTATAGTTTAGTTATCTGTGCATGGGATTTGTGTTATATTTTTAATGGTTTATGTTTAATTGCAAAGCAGGTGTTCAACATTCCCTTGGTGCATCACCCTTGTTAGTTTAGGTTTTATTTCTTGCATCTCCTTAACCCTGTCTCCTCAGAAATTTAGATTAGGTTTTAGAGTAGATCTTCTGCTATATGAATGTGTGCACCTAAATAGAGGAATTAGAACATGCGTTCATTCGGAGAGCTCTCCCGATTTGAAAAGTCCCACACTTTGGGAGAAGCTCCATGTTGTGCAATCACACTAAGATTCTCAACCCATCAAGTTACAGACATTCAGGTGTGCTGTGATTTTGCACCAACAGTTTTGGCATGCTTGATGGGATGAAGATTTCTTCATTTTATTACAACAAGACTAATGTGCACTAAGTTTCCAGCTTGTAAAAAGCTTTGAAATTACACATCTGGTGACTCCTAAGAGGCAAAATCCACTTGTTTCAGCAGTCCAAGCTTGGTGAATTCATGAGAAGAATCCAAATGCAATAAAAAACTAGAGAAGAGGGACTATTTTTGTATCTAAATTTATCCCCAGAAAAATCAAGGAGAGGAAGAAGAGCTCAAAGGTCTCCATCTCCTCCAAATAGACCCTTGTCAACACCTCCACCTGGTAGGACTTTTGTTCAATCAACTAGAGTTCTTTAACCAATCAGTATGGCATAGCCCAACCCCTACATCAACTTCACTGGCAGCATCCCACTGGCTCTCAATGCACAAACTCTAGTTCTAGTTACAGCGCTGAAGAACACTCCTATTTTACTAGAGAGAACCAAACAACTCCAATTCATCATATCCAAGACATTGTAAATGTCTTTACAATTCATGAAATTGTTGAAATGGACATTGCTGTCAAGTTGTTGGAATCCTCCTTTAAGGGTAAAGAATTGTAATGGTTTAGAAGTCTAACAGCAGGGTCTATCCAAATTTGGGATCATCTGTGCACAGCCCTACACAATCAATTTGGAGAAAATGGTGACAATCTATCCTTTTTGGAGCAACTAACAACCATCAAAAGGGCCCCTAATGAGAAGTGGATGGACTTCAACTTCATAATCTAGCAAACATGGGATATGATTTTGTTGGCCGTGAGACTAATATTGCTATGATGATTCAATCAATGAGAGGTATAACTATACCCGCAGCCTATAATATTACGATTAGAGCTAAGAATTGCTTAGTTCAGGCTAGTAAACTTGCACCTAGGCCACCTATGCCTTTATATCCTGAATTAGGAGCTCCAAGCACTAGTCAAGAACCTACATTATCCCCTATTCCTGCTCTCAGAAATAAAAATTTGACTGAAGATTCTACTTCATCTCCTGGAACTTCAAATGAGCTCTAAGAAGTCATGAAGCAACTACAAAACTTGGGAAATGAGTTAATAAAACGTAAGAGGCAATAAGCCCAAAAATTCAGATCATATCAGCCTCACTCAACCCAATAGGCCTCCATATTAGCCTAAAAGGCCACCTATTTAGGCTACAAATCAAAACCAAGTAAGGCCTCCTGCTAATAGACCATTCTAGCCTTACAATCCTAATGTTCCATCAACATCTAGAGCTTTGGTACTAGTGTAAAATAACATAGCTTAGGAATATGACTGGTGTTACCCATGCAATCAACTCAATAACTAGTCAACGTGTTACAATGGTGCTTTGAATCAAGCTCTTATGGTGACAACAACTAGTGTGGAACAAGAGACACACCAAGAAGGAAATCAATAGCAGGAAGCAAATCAACAAGAGGCACCTCCAAATGAGACCACACTTGTCAATTGGCAGGTTGAATATTTCTGTGGTATAAATCAAGCCCCTTCTCAAAGTGTAGGAGCCAATACATAGTCAAAGAAGAGGAACATAGAGGAGGTAAAACTGTCTAATCCAGTTGCTTTTCATTCCACTCCTACACCACAAGGAGTTGGTAGACCAAATGCAGCCCCGAATGTGCCAAATCATCCTAAGGTGCTAGTCGTAATATCCCTTGTATAAGATAAGATCATGTAAGACAAGGGACAATAAAGAGATAACTCATCTCCATTCAACATCATTGAGCAGATGAAGAAAATGAATGTAAACATCTCGATGTGGGATTCATTGGACATCTCAAGAAAAAGAGACCATTGCAAGCTGCTATGACAGATTAGTCAGCATCAAATCAGCCACCTAGTCAACAAGACAAGGTACATACCATTATAGATCAACAAGGACCATTAGGTCAAGGAGGTCTCCAAGTTAAAATTCTGAATCCCCCTCCATTCTATATCTCATTGATCATTGGAGATAAGTTAGTGCATAATTGCATGATTGATTCAGGAGCAAGTAGCTCAGTCATGTCGAAACAAATAGCTGATCAGCTAGGTCTTCAATATATAGTCATCTCAAAAGCTGTGGTACAATTAGATGGGATAACAGTAACGACGGTTGGAATAATCAAATATTTGATCCTCACATTACATGCATGTTCCAATGTGACCATCTTACAAGATGTATCAGTCATAGACCTTCCACTACTCTTTGCATTGTGTTTGTCAAGAGACTTCACTACTAAAATTGGGGGCTATTTGTCTATTGATTGGTCACACATGCTATTCAGAACAAGGTATGGAGCTAAGGCTATAATAAGATTTGAGCCCATCACAAAATTCGAATATAGCCTCATGCACAGATTCCAATCAATGTGAATTTTTTAGCTTTTGATTAAGAAGATCTTCCAAGCACCCATGAAGTAGATACCAAAATTGGATGCATCCCGGACTTGACCCTTGATGAGTGGTAAAACAAGAGACATGATTTTAACCCTTACAAAGAAATGGAAGAATCTGAATTGGAAGTTTATTGTTTGCATGAAGAAATTCAACCTCTTCCTAGAATCACCAATCCAAACCAAAAATATGAGAGTGAATTATGGCAGTTATTCTTTGATGCTTTAATGAGTAGACAAGGCATAGGAGGAGGAGATATGCTCTTTTCACCATAAGGTACAAAATACTACTCAACTTTTTGTTTCTAGTTTGCTTGCTCAAACAACACAGTTGAGTATGAAGCCTTATTCCACATGTTATATTAGGCAAGAAAGAGAGGCATTAAAAACTTACAAGTACTTAGTGATAGTGATCTAAATGTGAATCAAGTAAGAGGAAAGAATGCTGCCAAGAATGATCTAATCAAGAGCTAAAAAAACAGGGTATGGGACCTAATTGAAGACTTTGAAGCTTTCAACATTTTGTCTATACCCAGGAAGAAGAATGAAGCCACAAATAGGCTTGTAGCAATTGGAGAAAAATTTGATGTGGTTAAAAGTATCAAAAGAGACAAACACAAACACATATCCATGTGATTATAAGGCCATCATTTCTAGACGATAAAAAAGTTGGTAGGTATTTGAAAATGATCAACAAATTGTCAGTTTCTTACAAGAAGAGGTTGAATTCTCAACTAGGAACCAAGACAAATTAGAGTGGAATTATGGGGACCAAGTAGTGCAGCTACAGACAAACAAGCTTCCAAATATTTTTATAACATTGGAATCTATCTTCAACCTGAATGACCAGTTCCGTAAAGAGAAAGCCAACCTATAGGTCAAGAAAGAAGATTCAGAGTCAATTTCAGTTGGGGAAGGAAGGACACTCGAAATTGGAAAAATAGCTACTAAGAAGGAAAGATATGAGTTCACACATATTTTCCAAGAATTTCCAAATGTCTTCTCTTGGAGATATGAATACTTGAGAGGATTCAATCCAAAGTTAGCACAACACACAGTTGAACTAGATCCAGAATCTAAGCCTAAAAGGTAGAAGTGAAGGCCAATGAATCCTCACATTGAACCCCTCATGAGAAGAGAGTTAAACAAGCTCATTGAAGCTAGCATCATTTTTCCTGTCAAACATTCAAGATGGGTTACAAACTTGTTGCTGACGAGAAAGAGAAATGGGGAGATCAAGTTGTGTATAGAATTTCATGATCTGATTAGAGCATCACTCAAGGATCATTATCCACTCCAATCAATGGAACGAATATTGTAGGTTTTAGCTAGTTCTAAAAGGTTTTCATTGCTAGATGGATATTTAGGCTATAGTAGTATAATAGTGAAAGAAGAAGACTAGATCAAGAAAGCCTTCACTATGAAATGGGGCACATATGCTTATAAGAAGATGCTATTTGGACTATCAAACACTGGAGCAACATTCCAAAAAGTTATGGATATGGAATTCAAAGGCGTAATCAACAAGATAGTGTTGGTATATCTAGATGATATCACCATATTCTCAAAGAATGCAACAGACCACCTCTTTCACCTCAGGAAAGTATTTTAGAGGTACACAAGGTTTGGAGTGTCATTAAATCCACAAAGTGTGTATTTTTGGCACACGAGCATAAATTGTTGGGCCACATTGTCTCAAGAGAAGGATTAAAAATTGATTCTAAATGAATTGAAGCCATTAGAACACTTCGATTGCCACATCAGAAGAAATATCTTGAAATTTTCTTGGGAAGGATAAACTTTTTCCGCATATTTGTGCCTGATTTTTCCACTCTTGTGAAGCCTTTAACAATGATGTTGAAGAAGGGTATTCTATTCAAATGGATAGCAAAAGGAAAATACAGTTTTGAGGCTATCAAGAATGAAATATCACAAGCCCTAACCCTTATTAACCCATACTTTTCAAAGGACTTCATGTTGTGTGGTTTTCGAGGGTTAGACACAATCTCAGCTATCTTGGTACAACTAAATAGAGAAGGTTCAGAACAACACATAGCATTCTTTAGTCAAAGCCTAGAAGATTATGATGTAAGGTATTACTTTATTGAAAAGCATGTCCTTGCCATCATTAAGAGTTTAAAGAAGTTCAGAAACTTGGTCTCGAATAATAAGATTCAATTTCTAGTGTCTCACGCTGGTGCCAAGGATTTTCTCCTAAATAAGGATTTGAACAAGAAAAGAGTAGGTTCGATCACTCGTGTAATGTAGTATGATATTGAGATCAAGGTTACCAAGCTAGTTCATGGCAAGGGTTTGTGTGAGCAGCTCATATCCAAACAACAAGCTAAGTAAACAAATGAAGAAGAGGCTATCCTACTACTACAGAATGGTCAAGAGCAGCCAAATCACGATGGACCCATTCCATGTTGGACTCTAGACTTGGTGTATTATCTCCAAATAGGTTTGTGCCCTCCAGAAATGAGAAAAGCAAAGAGAAGGTATTTCATATTACATGCCATTCCATATGTGCTTATTAACGGTGTTTTATTCAAGAAGGACATTAATGGTGTTCTATTAAGATGTATTGGAACAGTCCAGATTGAACATATATTATATGAGTTCCATAATGGGGAAGCAGGAGGCCACTTTTCTCGATGAGTAATAGCTCTTAGGATCATGAAGGCTGGTTACTATTCACCTACGGTTTTTAGTGATGTGTACTCATGGATCAAGAAATTCAAGAAGTGTGCATTCTTTGTAGGGAAAGAAAGGTTAGCAGTCGTCCCAATTCATCCAATTTTAGTAGATCAGCCTTTCATGAAATGGGAATTAGACTTCTTTGGAGCGATCAACCCAAATTCAAGTCAAGGCCACAAGTGGATACTTACGCCAACAGACTATTTCACCAAGTGGACTGAAGCAGTGGTAGTTAAGGAGGTAAATGAATCCAACATCTTCGATTTATGTGGAGGGATAGTCACAAGGTTGGTTTCCCTGCTACTATCATATCAAATAATGCATTGGAATTTATCAGAACAAAGATCACTGAATAGGATGTCAAGAATGGTTTATACCTTGACACCTCTTCAAATTATTACCCTCAGGGTAATTGCCAAGCAGAGTTCACAAACAGGAACTTACTAAGAATAATTAGAAGGAATCTTGATGAGAATAAGAGAACTTGGCACACGAAGCTCAAATCAGCTCTATGGGCTGATAGGATCACACCCAAGAGGTCTACAGGAAACTCTCCATTCAAGCTTGTATATGGGAAAGAAGCAGTTCTGCCTATATCACTTGAGTTTCCAGCATTAGAACTCATGAAACAACTAGAACTAGTTGAGTTTGAGCCTATTGAAATCAGGTATGCAGAGATGATGGAATTAGAAGAAGCAACAGAACATGCGGTGTATACCATGGAAAAGGATCAAACACTGATCAACAAGATATTTGAAAAGAAAGTTAGAGAAAGGATATTTCATGAAGGGGACTTAGTTCTTAAGTGGGATGTAGATCGGGAAAAACTAGGAAAAAATTCCAAGTTTGATGCCATTTGGAGTGGCCCCTACATGGTCATAGTATGTCAAAGTAGGAATGCCTTCCAATTTTCTACATTGGATGAAGAAGAACTTCTGATTCCAGTTAACGAGATCTATCTTAAACATTGCTATTGAAGGGGAAGGTTTCACCCTTGTAAGTATTAGCCTAGGATTTTAATTCCTCTAAGTGCGTATGAAAATTGTCCTATTGTAGTTTAGGTTTCAATTTCCCTAAGTGCTTCGGCATAGGTTTTTTTTCTCCAAGGTTGCATCACTATGCAGCTCAGTATATCTATAGTCCATTTCTAGGTCAGGTGAAAACTACAATTCAAGACAATTTTCTACTCTTAGAAATCTCACCTTCAAGATTTTCATATGAGAATTCAGAGTGTAAGCAGTGGGGTAGGTTCTGGGTTATAGGATGCAAGTAGTTTCTGGTTTTGAGCGTGAGATCGATATTCATGACTTCAAGCCCAATGGATGCAACAAGGATTTTGATCTTTCCACCTAGCAGGTAGGTGACCCCGCGAGTCACCAAATTGTTATCACATTTTTCCCCTCGGGAAAAATTGATTGAACAAAAACCTTACACAAGAGAAATGGAGAGGCTGGTTCAGTCATACAAGCTCACATTCGATCCCAAAAAATCAAGTGGTAGGTGGGCTTGATAATGGATAAGCAAGGTCAGAAGATGAATGACAATAGAAATGTTGAAGAAAATTAAGCCTAGAGTTAGTCAAATCAAAATAAAGAAAAAGAGTCATAGAATGTGCCACGTGTTAGCTCGGTACACTTACAAGAGGTGAAACAAAAAAGGAGCCCTAGGGATGCACTTGACCCCCACTTGGATCTCAACACATAGTAGGCTCGTAGAAAATGCCAAGTGTCCTACTGTCACAACTTCAAGAGTTAGCGACAAAGGTCCCACCCGAAAAGAGGTTTTGGCATTATATATAGTGGGGCCCCTTACTCACCCAAAGGAACAAAGAAGGAAATGTTCACTCGATGCCCAAATCAGCTAAGTACAAAAGGGCTAGCAGAATCCTCCACGTGTCAGGTAGGTCACAAACAAGCACGGGGTTTCCATGTGGAGCTAAGCCTAATAGTCAGTGGAAGCCTCCATGTGTCTCACCCCCGCAACTTCAAAGGTATGACAAAATTGGGGTCTCCAAACAAGCGTTGGCCCTCCACATGTCTAGGGTTCAGAAAAGTTGCATCGACTATTGAAAATTTGAAACAAATCACCAGAACCGCGGAAGCTACCACATGTTAGCTCAGTGAAACTTAAAGGGTAGAATCAAAATGGAGGACTCCAAACAAGTGTGAAACATCCATGTTTCTAGGGTTTGAAGTAGTTTCTCTATCAAATAAGAGATACTTATCCAAAACACAAGAAAAAAGAGTAGGCCCACAGACAACGCCAATTGTCCAATTAGTGCAACTTCAAGAGTGAAAGGAGGAGGATGAAATCTTAAGATGCACGGGGCTGCCATGTGGATATTGCATGGATAGACTCTTTTAAATATTGTGAACCTACATTAAATGCCTGATCCTAACCTTCACACAACCATATCTTTCAACTCGAAGCTCGGAATTGAGTGGGAGAGGGATTTTTAGAAATATCCTGATGTTTGCTACTCACCTACCCCCATAATGAAAAATATAGTCTACCATTTCCAAGGCTACCAGTCTTCTCACCTTCCATTATAATGAATTATGGGTTTTCTTTCTTGCCCAATAAGGAACAGTAATGGAGGCATGGGTTTCTACAGCAAGACTCATCATTGTTGCAAGAGAATTCATTGCCCTCTTGTGGTGGTTGAACAAGAATTCAGATTTTTTCTATCTCCTTCACTAATTTTTTCTATAAATATTGAAAGGAGAGGCAATTTTCAAGAGGGGGACATTTTTTAGTTTGACACCCTCCCTTCTTCCCTTGGCTACAAGTGGTTCTGTGGAGTCTGAACCTCCCATTCAAGTTGTAATGCAACTTTTTCCTCTTGGCTACTGTAATGCACTGTATCAACTTTTGCAGCAATAAAATATGCCTATGCATGATTTCAACCCTCTCTTGTGTTCATTGCATCCGCCTTATCTCTCATTAATATTTAATTATCTATGCATAGGATTTGTGTTATAGTTTTAATGGTTTGTGTTTAATTGCAAAGCAGGGGTTCAACATTCCTTTGGTGCATCACCCTTGTTAGTTTTGGTTTTATTTATTTCATCTCCTTAACCTTATCTCCTTGGCAAGTTAGAGTAGATTTTAGAGTAGATCCTCTACAATATGAATGTGTGGACCTGAACTAAGGAATAGGAACTGGTCATCATCCAGAGAGCTCTCCCGATTTGCAAAGTCCATGATGATGTAAAATTAAAGCACCCCCATAATGGCCTCAGATCTAAGTGGGGCATCCGGTGTGATTGTATAACATGGGACCATCTCTTAAGTTGTGGGACTTGCGGACTTGATATGGCCCTCAGGAGAAAGCCAAATTCTTCTTCCTAAACTACCTGCCACAAGATATCCTAGTGCAGGAAAACTATTTAATCCTAATCTAACCTTCAAAGAAGATAGGGAGAGAGAGAATTACATAAAAAATAGAGCCTACACTAAAGTGGTGATACACCAAAAAAGGAAGTCGCTGATCACAAATCCAACTGCCTGAAATGGAGAGAGGTGAGTAATGGAGAGCATGGATAGATGCATCACAGACCAAAGATAGAGTTCACACATAACACCACCTCAAATTCATTAAAAACACCTCCTAGAACCTATAATAGACATTAGAAATATGTATAGTATAGCCTATAATGATGAGAGGCAAGAAGAGATAATAAAATAAGAAAAGGATGTAAAAAATGCATCATAGAAATAGATTTTATTGCTCCATGAGTTCACAGAGTACACCATCAGTGGGAAAGATGCAAGAAAATTCCATTACAGAGCCATGACATGAGTCTTAAACTCCGCATTCAACCCTAAGGAAGAAGAGAGAGGGGGCATGAGAGAAATAATGATAAACCTATTTATCCCTAAAAATAGTTCAGTCATTATTTCTCTCCTACCCCCATATCTCTTCTTCCCTAGGGTTGAATGTGGAGTTTAAGCCTCATCTCATGACTCTATAATGTCATTTTATTTCCTCTTTCCCACTGATGGTGTACTGTGTGAACTCATAGAGCAATAAAATATATTTTTGTGATGCATTTTGTCCATCCTTTGCTCATTTTATTGTCTCTTATTGCCTCCCATCATTGTAGGGTATACTGTGCATATTTCTAATGTCTATTGTAGGTTATGGGAGCTGTATTTAATGGGTTTGAGGTGGTGTTCTATGTGAAATCTATCTTTAGTCTGTGATGCATCTTTCTATCCTCTCCATTTCTCACCTCTCTCCATTTTAGTCAGTTGGATTTATGATTAGCCACTTCCTTTTCTGGTGTATAACCACTTTAGTGTAGGCTCTATTTTTATGTATTTCTCTCTCTCCCTGTCTCCTTGGAAGGTTAGATTATGATTAGATAGTTTTCCTGCACTAGGATAGTTTGTGGTAGGTAGTTTAGGATGAAGAAGTCAGATTTCTCCAGAGGCCCATCTCAAGTCTGCAAGTCCCACAACTTGAGAGATGGTCCCATGTTATGCAGTCACACTAGATGTCCCACTCAGATATGAGGCAATTCGGGGGGTACTGTGATTTTACATCAACAACCCCACACTTTGGAAGAAGCTCCATGTTGTGCAATCACAATGAGAGTCTCAAACCATTGAGTTGCAGACATTCACAGGTGGTGTGATTTTGTACCAATAGTTACCTTTTCACCCATGATGACACCAAAAAGTTGAAATAACATGCATGCCCATGCCAAGTCAAAGGAAACAATATTCCTTAAAAGAACCAAATTACCTTAATATCCTCAAATTGCAGAAGGAGGAATAATTGAAATTTATTCATGCGAAGGGAAGTAATTTTACATCATGGTCATGGTGGTCCCCATAGGAGGGAATATTTTGAGTTAATAAAAAAGTGTTATATTCTATGTGTAGGAGAATAATATATTACATGTGATCAAAAAGGTGAAAAAGAGTATTATTTCACCATACAGATAAATAAAAAAAGATGTCAACATCAGAGCCTGCAGGTGGTCCCCATACATTGGGTGAATATTTTACTAAAAGTATTGAAAACAAAAGATTTATTTTTTCTCACATAGGGAGATTAATTTTTGCATGTGCATCCAAAGGAGTAGAATTAAAGAATGCCTAAAACATCATTAAAAGTGGATCAAGTTGCAAGTGTCACTTCAAGCAGAAGAAGACAAAGATTGCATGCTCATTGGAGAAGACTTACACAACAAGAAAGGGCTATTATTAGCCAAATTTCTCATCCAATTTTATTAAAAATAGATCATTCAATTGTACTTGGACTGAAATTTATTATTGTAACTAAGGATATTAATGTCTCATTGTAATTAGCATGTCTATTTTTATTCCTTTATTTATTCATGATAAAAGGTTAAAATTAACATGCATGGGTGAGTAAAAATTTTATTCTATTTTAAGGATGGGATGGTTGAATATTATTGCTATATATTGTGTGTAATTGCAAGGCACAAAGAGGAATTTTTGGACATAGGAGTGCTAAAGCAATTTTTTCAACTTTTACCCCTTGAATGAGAACTAATTTTTTCCTTTCCAATTATTTGCAATGGTGTGTACATCTTTATTAATTCTTGTGAATTTCAATTCCATGATTAATCATCTTAGCTTACTACAAATCTAGTAATTTGTGCATAGTATTAGTGTGCATGTTTATCTTATTGTATTGTTGTGATTTATTCCCTCAATACACAAAGTATTTTACCTTAATATTCTATAGAAAACTATTGTTTTGTGCATCTGAAATTCATTCTCAATTTGATTGTGTAAGTACTCAATCAAAGCGCTCAATAGTTTTTATGTATCACCCCCTTTTCAATTTAGTTAGAGTGATTGTTTTACCCTCAAAACCCCCCAAAAAAATTAGTTTATGATACATCTAAAAGGAACCATATTTGATATTAGAGACTTACCTCAACAATAGGTATACCCATAGACCTAAGGTGATTCCATTGTATCTATGAAAGTGAGAGAATCGGTGCAAGTTTAGAACCCCTGCAATCATCTCTCAACAAGGGTGCACTTTTGAGAGATAGCATTACCATAGAATGCAATTTTTTTTTTCCATATGTGAGGTAATTATTAATATATTCTACTCTAATTATAGGTAAAATGTGTTCCTTTGTTCGCACTACATTATCGGTAATTTGATTCATTGAAGGTGGTGAGAATTGAAAGAAAAGAGATGAGGAATAGATTGTTGAAATCCATGCCCCTAAAAACTACTACTCTGACATGTGGTTGTTTTGTGTTATAGATGATGGACATGAGGAAGTCGGTATGGTTATATCGTTAGCAGTTGTTGATTCAAGTACAGTACGCGTTCAAGTTGAATACATTGACAATGAAGATAATAAGTATCTTATTATGGATATGGAGTTGGATGTTTATTTATTCAGGAAACGTGAAATTAAGGCCTTAGAAGACAAAATATAATGTTCCTGCTCAATATATGCTTGGGATTTGGGGTTTTTAGTAGATAATGATAAAATGGGATGTTTAAATGTAGAAGACCTTCATAGTGGCGTGCTTGCAGTACTCGGACAATTTTATAGAGCATATAAAACCTCTTCCATTTGTCAGTTTTTTAATAAAATAGGTTCAATTTCACCACCTAAACATGCCAAGTTGTTTACTATGCTGAGGTAAACATGTGGCATGCTTGCAGTACTTAGAAACATTTATAGAGCATATAAAACCTCTTTCGTTTGTCATTTTTTAGTAAAATAGGTTCGATTTCACCACCTAAACATGCCAAGTTGTTTACTATGCTGAGGTAAACACATTTGGATAAATTGGATATCGATACATCTAGATAAAATTTGGAGGGTTTGAAAAATTATAATAAATCAGCTACATTGCTGAAGAAAGAAACCACTATATTCACGAAAATAGAACCTTTAACTACTCAGTTATTTGATTATTATTATTTTTAATTGATGTTTTGAGGTGCCATGTAGTACCTTCAAAGTATCAGTATCATTTTGTTGATGATGATAATGTTGACCTTGCTGTACACTTCATGTTGATAAATGTTACTCCTATAAAGAGGGATGCAATTATTCTTCCCTTCTTGCAGTCTACGAATAAGGTTGTGGAGCTCCAGGATCTGAAAGAATTGGAAAGCGATGACCTTAAATTTTATATTATTAATGACCAACATACAATATGTGCACACAAAAAAAAATTGGGAACAAATACTTAAAAGTCTTTAGATAAGAGGCTATAGTTTCAAAGGGCTCGCATTCTTTCTGTAAATGCAACTAACGAAGTCATTACTAATATTTGCAAACAAAATAATGAAGTGAATAGAACTTTGATAAACACTAGTTTATTGATTTTTTGTAAAAAGCTAGACCCGTTTGGAAATCACTTCGATGTCCTCAATGTCTGAGATTGACAAAAACAAAAACATAAGAATGGAAGGTAATGTATTTTAATTTTATTGCATTTTTTTACCAACAACTATCTTCATTGTATGAAAATATATAACATATGATTTTCCTTTCAATGCAGAAATTTGAGAACCAATGCCTTTTTTATTTTCATAATACTAAAACTAAGAATCTATACGACAAATGGACTTTTCTATTATTATCAGCATGATATATGGACCAAATGGACTACAACATTTTAATTATTTAGATCTTGTGGCATTGCTTATTCACTTATGAAATATACTGAGTATAAATTTCTTCCTAATCCATTGGTAGGATTCACATCCAATTTATTCTGGGATGTTAGAGGAATGAATGATGAAGAAATATTAGTACTAGTAGAAAAAATACAATTATGGGATGTCTGGTTAACTGGTCCTATTCAAGAAGGAATAATAACAAATATATTTGATTCTTAATACCGAAGAATAAAAGGAGATGGAAAAATGAGAGAAAATGTTCTACAATATTTTAAAGAAAAACATCCATATAATGATATATTGACATCTTACAGTGAATCCAATGTAATTGAAAAATTTAAATTGCATGAATCACACTACCACTAGTTATCTCTATTATTAGGTGAAGAGAGAAAAGGAAAGAGAAAATGTGATTCCCACATAGGAAAAAAAATGAAACAAAAAAGGACGAGGTGGCAGAAGAAGTTATTCCTTTCGAGGCTCAGACAATATTAAGCAACTATGTGATGTCAATGGAAGAAAATATACACAAAAGGATGGAAGACACAAAAGAATTTAGTTTTCAATGTGCATACCTGTTCCAAATTCCATCAACTCTATCAGTTTTTCCTGCCACTAATCATGCAGAATGTGTTATCGGTGATTTTTGAAATTTGTTTAGTGATATTTCTTCTAAAGTAATAATGGAGCTGCTAACAGTTATTAGAACCAATGTGTGGGATTGTATAATTATTATTCTCAAACCAATATAATTTTCAAAAATGTTGAGAGAAACAGTAAAACAATACATGGAAAAGGTTAAAGACATTAAAGAATAGATTCTGGATGGATGCTATAGACTCTATGATAGCATCGAGAACTTCAAAATTTTGTGTCTTATGTACACAATAAGCGGAGTGAAAAATGTGATGATAATAAATATGAAATATAGTAATTCACTAGGGATTGGATGGAAAAACTTCCACAATAATTGACAAGTGCAAGCAAAATTGGCCTAAAATGAAACAACCATCCTTTTCATTGTAAGTGATGATATGAGTTATGAGATGAGATATTTACTTGATATTGTTCAAAGAATTATTTAGTATTAGTGCTTTATGGAGGTAGTGTCTCACTGCGTGCACTAGTTGAATCTAATCTATGTGTCATTTTTATTGTTGAGACACATAGTCAGGAAATATTTTTGAGACAATACTATTCTCATATTAATAAAGGGTAGTACTAGAATACAACTCAAAACATGTGATTATGTTAAATGTATTTCAACAGAAAAAATCTACTTACACATTTCTTATTTACGCAAAAAACTAAAGAACAATAGGAGTTGATGTACAAAATTCTCAATGTGATGCTACACAACCAACATAAAATGATTATTGAGCTTCAATCATTTTATAAATATGTTTAATGATCTCTATTTTTGATATTCATTATTTTCCTTTTTTGACAATAATCTATGTTCACAAGATCTAACTATAGATGAGGAAATCTAAACCACATCATGCACAAATATGCAATCAAATCCTCGTATGTTAGTCATGTGAATTTATAAATAAGAACTATTACTAGTCCCCACAAATTTATAAGACATTTAATGGTTTATGCAAACAACCAACAACCGAAGAAACTAACAATGGAGTGTGTTGTGGTAACCAACACAAATATGAAGTCAGAACCAAGTATTTTAGCCATGTATATTTTTACACGTAACCATTTTTGAAAATGATATCAACTAATTCTAGAATAAGAACCATTTTCAAGGAAGGAATTACCAAATAACATATTTCAAAGGTGCATGGTGGTATGTAATTCCGCATAGTTTTTTAGTCATCAGGTTGTTGGTTGTTTGCATAAACCATTAGTATCGACGTAATGATACATACATTAGAATCGATGCTTAGTCTAGCCAATGATGAATTAGCCTAGAAATATCTTATCCACGCCAATATCTCAGAATTGTTGTCCGCTAATGGGTGATTCAACGGATATAAATGAACCCTAGTGGATGGTAAAATTCATTAAGAACACAGAACATTTTGATTTGTGCTTACCATATTACCACAGAGAACAATATGCTTTTAAATTATGCTTTCATTTGCTATAACATGAAATCAATTATGAATTGATTACTTTTGTTTTAAATACATCCTGCATCAATAAAACCAACAAATAGTAAGGTTTATACAAGCCAATCTGTAATTTCAGTTGGTAAGTTATACCTACCTAAAGTGCAAATATTGAATTTACCATTTTACCACGTAGATCACTATGTTTGTTTCAAATGTGATTTCATTTTCCATGGAAATAACTATATTATGAATAGATTGATGTTTGTTTGAAATATATCTTGCATCAAAGGACCTAGCTGTGGGTAAATAAGATGCAATACTACATGCAAGACCCATTGGTAAGTGGCAGCCACAAGATAAAAATTTGATTATTTCCATTGGTTAGAATTGATATGAGACCCATAAAAAAAATATTTACTTCCCTGCAGTTAACCACAAGAATTACTTGCTTATTTTAGATTTGGAGGGCTTGTTATTTGAGAAAAACCAGTCGTCCTCTAGGGATATGTCATTGAAGTTTAGCAAGGATACTATCAACATGCGAGGTGACTTGAAAGAGTTTATAAAGTCATCATCAACATATTTTTAAATGGGATTTTTATTAGAAAAAATCAATTCTATTGATCTTGAAAAGATGACAAAGGCCTTCAATAAAAAATAATCTACCAACTTGAATCCACTACTCACCTGGGGGAAATAACATTACAATATAGTCAATGAAATTGTAATATAAGATCTAGAAAATGAATGGAGCAGAAACAATGTTCCCTACATTTTTGAAGATAAAATGTGTATTACATTAGGTGCAAAGGGAAACCCTCCAGCAAATTTTATGGTTGGGTCGAAAAGAAGAGGAGAATATTTTTCAAAAGATATGTGGTTGATGACCAATTTGTACAAAGACTTAACACTAATAGTGTCAAAGAGATTGAATGTGGTAGAGGGCATAAAATATTTGGAGAATGTAAATGATAAATAAAAAGTTAGCATTTCAAAATGTTATTGTGATGATACAACATAACATTTTAAATAAAATACATGCATTTATTTTTGTGATGGTCCTACGTAAGTATTTGGTATCCTGAGATTGTATGATTATAAGTTGGGAGAATTTAAATTTTCCGTGATTAAAAGTTAAGAGTGTGAGTGTATAAGTTGCGAATGTAAATTAATATAGAAAATATTTATTGTAAAAAATCTTTGAGAAAATTTTATTAATGAAATATGTATTCCAAAATTAATTACGTGAATGCTTAAATACTAGTTTTTACTTCGATAATAGAAAACGTATACCACTTTCCAATGCAATGAAATAACTACAATACAATATGTAAAGAATCATCACGCTGAAACATTATATTCCATTCAAATAAATCCTACACAATAAAATATTCCTAGTATAACAATAAGAAATGAGGAATGGTCTTATATTTATTTACCATCGTCACTACCTAAAACTATTTTTATTTTTGCTATAACAATATTGAAAGGGACTTATTTTTTATTTTTCAATTAATTCATTAATTTAATTCATGATCAGATATATTGGATTCCGAAAGGAGAATTAACGGATTCCAATATTTTGATTTTTACATTCCAATATATGTGATTTTGGAGTATGGTTAATTCCAATATATGTGATTTTGGATTCCAATATATCTTATTTTGGATTCGAATATATGCGATATTGGAATCCAATATGTGTGATTTTGGAGTACAGATAATTCCAATATTTAACATTTTGGAATCCAAAAATAATAATATTGGATTACAATCTTGGCTATATTTTTTATGGGCTCAGACTGAAATAAGTCCAGATTTAGTGAAATAAGTGTTAAAGGAAATATAGTCTTACAACAACAAACTATCCAAAATTTATAAAAAGATAGCAATTAATATGAGGGTTACCATTTGGGGAGAAATAAAATTAAAAAATGATGATTTGATTAGATTGTTTTAATTCATGGATGATCTTCAGGAAATCTCTGAAAATCTCCACAAATACACAACTATTAAAAGAAAGTGATGGATTTAAGAGAGAATATAAAATTGAAAATTTTGGAATCTATCTACAAATTCAGTGACATAGAACTAACATTTTATGGAATTAAAAACCATATTGATGCCTTAATAAAGGCATCATCCATCATTTAGAAGTGTGTGATGGTGGGTGAAGCATAAGAATTTTTGAATAAGTGTTAAACAATGTTACAGTAAATGCTTGGAAAGGTACATGATCTAATAAAGGTTGGTTTTCTAGTGCCTTTTGAGAAAATACACAAATTCATTAAGAAGGATGCATTCTAGAATAATATGAAGAAAAAATGATACAAGAGAAAATGCAAATTCTCGAGAAGGTATATGAGACAAACTATTTTGGCTTCATCAAACTATTGATAACCTTTTCAATATGTTTACAAACAACAATAAAGGAAACATTCCCTCTTAGTTATGAATTGCTAACAAAGTTAAATGTTAGTCAATCTGATTTACAAAAAAAATGTAATTCCAAAATATAAAGAGTGGAACATGCTATAGGATATGAATTATTTAAGAGTAATTTAATTTTTAAATTTTTTCGATTTATTGCAATTTTCAATTTGTTTCATACAGGGCATGTCTTAGGCAAACTGAATGAGGAATAGTGGTATTTTACATTTCAATACATAGTGGTTCAAAATAAATATGAGAAACCTTTTATGTTATTGGTTTGTAGGTGTATGATAAACATAAGCATTTTTTAAACAATGTATTTCTATTGTGAAGACTACAAATCAATGTATTTCGAGTTTTTAATCAAAATTCTAGAAATTGATACTATATTTTTAGATAAAAACAAATAAGAAAAAACATATTATCATAATAATGTACTGATTATTTGAATATATTATATGAACATTTATATCAAAAATCCACGAATGTAAGCTTCTATTCTATTGATGGTAGATCATCTGTATCATTTTTTTGAGAAGTTCTTTCATTTCATTAAAAGTCAACTAGTGCAATAGATCCGTCGTGATCTCTAATATATTTATCTGTTATATGTTTAGCATTCTTATGATCCCCTATCCTTTCATTAATTGAATTCCATATTTCCAAAACACTATAATAGGGATAGTTATTTATTTTGTAATGTGATGTGTGAATTATTAAACAATTTTTCAATTTTTGTTGTGAAGCTTGTTTTATAATTTAGAATTTATAAAGGTGAAGGCACTGAAAAATCTCTCTTATTCAACTGAACCCAAAATCATTGTTTGACATAACCTAGTCAGTGAGAAAAACTTGGACATGGTTTCCTGCAAAATAGTACTTAGCTAAAAAAATCCAAATATGGGTTGTTGCTCCACACTCTAAGGGATTATCCAAACATATGAATTGCTAAATCATTATAGAGGAAAATTTATTGGATTTATCAAATCAAACTATACTTTCATAGAAAACCTAGAATATTCATTCCATTGATATTAACACGAGTACTAAAAATGTTAAATCAATGTAGTCAGTCTCTTGTGGTCATCTTCATTTAAAGGTCTTTCATTTCGGAAACTATTCCAATATGTGGGATTTACTAAATCCATTGCTTCAAATAAAGCATACCTACTAAAATGATCCCGTAATTACTGTAGTAAAAAAAATTTAATTAATAGAAACCTTAGCCTTATTCATGATATAATATTATCAAATAGCACCCCTATGACATTTACCTTCTGATCTTACCGGTTTCTATTTGAAAGAAGTGTATTGGTATCTCATATCCATGTAGATACGTAGATACTTCTCCAAAAAAGTTGAACCTCAATAACCTTTTTTACTTTCAACCTTTATCAAGTTATTCCAACTATAAAATTGTAGACCCGAAAAAGTAGTCTCTTCAGAAATAAATATTATATTGCTAGACTAGAATTAATTTTAAGACCCCCCTCTGAAAAATTATTATAGAATGGGTGGAGAATCTCTAAAATAGACTTTCGAAAGTACGATGAATATTCAAAAAATTGATTCGTGGATCAGGAAAATTTACAGGGTGTCTTTTCAAATTGTTTTGCAAAATTGGATGGGTGTTGGACGAATGTCTCTTTATGCTTGCATTAAACTCCTGTTGGAAAATGCACTTTTGTTCGATGACCTTCTAAAATGAATTCAATGGATTTTGTCACCTCTACATTAGATGATTTCATATAGGTCATCCCTTTAACCTTATTGGATTGCCACCTTACCTTTCTTGGTTGGACGTTCGTGGAAAGTTGGATGACCGTTCCTTCATCCTTGGAAAGATCTTGTTGGTCATCTAATCAATATTGGATGACCGTATTTATAATATTGGATGTCCATCTCAGATATATTTGAAGGGGCACATTAGTTGTTCGTCCTAATTTTGCGAACCAACATCCTTTCTGGTTGGATGATGAATTTGTTTGGAGGATTTTACATGTTGGATGATTTATGGGATCCAAACATCTATTAACGATTGGATGATCCAACCTTCATACAAGTCCCGAAGAACTAACCTGGAACTTCTCCACCACTAGTTTGTCATAATGTGTCCATTATTGTGAAGACGAGCCCTATATATACCTCTACGAGGTTCATTTATTAAATTTTTCCACAAACTTTCACAAATCCACAGTGCTCTGAGCTCTCAAATTTTCTACCCAACCAATGTGCACCTACATTATTTCAATTTCCCCTCCCTCTGTTACAAATTTACAGCATATCAAAATATTTCAACAATGGCTAGAACCACGGTTGCTCCTGCCTCCAAATTCTACTAGAAAAATATCATGTGCCCTAAGATTTCATAACTGATAAAAATGAAAGACACACCAAACGAATGGATGCAAAAAAAAAAATTCACGAGAATTTTCCACATGCCCCAATTCAAAACAGATACTTTTGTCTTCAATTACCTACTCACTTTTTATAACCAGAAATAGAGACAATTTTCCATTCCCATGATGGTTGTATAATTTCTTTCACCATGGAGTCCATAGACATCCAACGATTAACTGGCTTACCTTTCGAAAACTAGCTTCCTGTGACTACAAAGCTAGTCCTAACTGATGAAAACATTTTTTTTTTTTGAGATTTCATTACAATGTACATGTTTATTGTAAGCTCAATATTATTTTCAATTAATTCTCTTTTTAATATTACTTGATTTCTGAAACATCTAACATTTATTGTATCTTATTGCAGCTATTACAATTAAGCTATATAAGCTATTACAAACATTTTTTCTCATCCAGTGATATCACTATTTCAAGCTAGAATTGTGTTATAGGGAAGATCCATGGACATTCCATTTTGGGTAGTTTAGTATATATTGTGGACAATAGAATGGAAATAATTGGATTGGTGCCCATATTTGTCAAATGCAATAAAAAATAATGTCAAAAATGCCCTTACTAGTATGAATACATATGATAAATCCAAGATTGTAGTCTCTTATTCAAATTATCTACTTGGTTTCTATCATCAAGATTTCCAACAACTATAGAACAAACAAATTCTAACTACAATTAATGACAAAATGATTGGTCTCTCACTTAAATAACAATAAGTAATGATTAATTATTTTTGAATGTAATAATAATAGTAATTTTATCTTTTGCAGAAAAGAATTATAGTTGTAATATCTCATAAGGAGGCTATTACTTGGGGTAAATCCCCTCGAGAGATCTCTGGTGATTTTTATGTGGAATCAATGGAATTAACCCCGATATGAATTCCTCATAAAAAAAGAGCTAGGGACGATAGCTCCACCACTCCTACCTTCTATACCATCACACTACTCTAAAAGTATAAACTTTACTATTTATAATTAAGCTGCGAGGAGAAACCATAGCTCTTTTTTGTAAGTGGAACAATATTTTAATATTTTTACATTTTTTTTCAGAAAGTTCCAAGTTTGATGATATAGATCAAAATAATTCTTAGTGTCAAGATTGAATGGACACGTCTCTGAGAATGCAAGGTACTATATAATGTTTAGCATCTTTTGTTTACTATAAAATATTCTATTTAGTATTTATAAGGGTTTAGTGATTAGTTTTCTAATACTTTGTAGTTTTCTTCTTGCAGTTAATAGACCTTCATAATAGATTCCAAAAATGCCTCCAGTACCTCTGACGTGTACTGTAAAAATAATATGAAAATTTACATGCAAGATTATAACGTTTCTTGCATACTCTGCAAGAACATTTCATTCAGTAACATTAGAATTTCATGGTTTTTCACTAGGTGGTGTCTTAAGTACAATGAGCAACCAGATTTTGAACTAGATTGAGCTAGACGATAAGTTTTTGGATTTTGATAGTAGCGATGTAGACAAGGGAAACTCTTTTGACATGCATGGTATGATACAATCTATGCCACCTCCTCAGCCACAAGAGAAACAATATGTACATGAAATAATCGACTATCATCCTCCTCCAAGTAAAAATTCACTCACAGATGATTAAAAGATATATTTTTCCTTTGAAAATATGATATATTATAGTATGGGGAGCATAATTCAGAAAGTTTTTGTTTGATTTGGAATCAACACACACTTGGGAGAGAAAGGAAAAAATTATGATCAAGGAAATAAATGCCCGATACCATAATCATGCTCAAAGGCATTCATTTTTCACTACCGTAGATATCCAACCACCGAGGCTTGAATTTTTTCCAAAAAAAGTTCACGCAGACACATTTCTATATAATAATGATGATGTTGATGATGTTTTTTAGATAATGTTAAATAGGTTGGAGAATCTTAGTGTTGAATCCCAAGCATACTACAAAAAATGGGATAGAAATTAAACTAACCTTTTAATTGCAAATGTAGAAAAAGAGAAGGTTGTGGTAGGTCATCTTATACACACAAAATTATGATATTATGAGCATTGCAATATATTATTTTGACTTATCTAATAGACTAATACATTTTTATTTCTATTTTGTAGGAAAAGTATGAAAATTTAAAGAAAGAAGAAGTTGTGTTCGATGACATTTGAAGAATGCCTGCAAACTATTGAATGCATTTATATAATTGAAGGAAAAACTTTTATTATTAAATAAATAATAATAATACATTGAAAAGGATAAACAAGAAGCATAAGATGGATCTTGAAATATTACTGAAGGAAAAAATAGATCTTGATCCATCATTTTTTCCATCACGAGATATTGCGAGGGAGGAGATTAATATTCTTCAAAATATCAACATGTCAGTGTACGATTTGTAGGCATAAAGAATTTTAGTAGAGAGCACTATACATACTGAGAAAACTCTGCCTCTTGTGCAAGAAAAAGATCAATATTTCCCTAGAACATAAATTAAAAAAATTAGTTAGTTTCACAATGTGACATGTGTGTTGTCACAATTCCGACATTGGCATAGGAATTAAAACATAGCGGTTGGCCAATTTTTTTCTTTTTTATTCCATGTGGCAGGCATAAGGAAAATAATGATTCAAAATCATAAGCAAAAAAGAGGATTCCCTCATAATGTCTTCTTATATGAAAAAAAATTACTAGAATATTTGAAAACCATTGACAACCCCCATTTTGTAATTGTATTGGTAGATAATGCTTTATGAAAACATGTATGTCTTCATAAAGTAATCATCCTCTTGATATAATGAATACAAGACTAATTTTTAATTGGAACTATATTTACTGTTGTATCACATTTATTGAAAATTTTCAACAATTTAATATTCAAACTTGTAATTGGAATTCTACTTACTTCTTATGTTACTAATAATGGTTTAACATGCTTGTTTGTGTTTTTTAAAAAATATTTATGTTTCATGCAGAGATAAAAAAATTAAACAATAATCACACAGATGTATCCAAATAAATCAATGTCTTTATTTCAATAATAAAACAAAATATAAAAATGAGTTTGTTACAATTTAAAAATAAAGTCTTTTAAGAAAATTTGATTATCATTAATGAATATGAAATATATCAAATTGAAATAGTCCTAGAGCAACTTGTTCATTTGTGTCATTGAATTCTGTTGAATCTGAAGCGTGTTTGGTGGATGTGTTCGGATCCCCCAGATCAGTCAAAGTGTTACTAAATCCTCTTATTTCTACGAGTGAATTCCATAATTCAAGTGCCCTCTCATAAGGAAAAGTTTCCACAAAGTAACTTGATATATACAATATTAGGAAACTTTATAAGTTTCTATCCAATCTATTTCAGACTTTTGAATTTACAGAAAACACTGCATTGATACCCTCTCATCTTCAACAAAACCCATAATCATTTTTAAAAAAAATTCATATACTTGAATATACACGCTCAAATCATTTCACAAAATACTACTTGAATAAATATTCTTCCGAAGTCTGCTAATGGAATAATTTTAATTTGGCCCATCTAGAAACAAAAATTGCTCTAGCAAAGTGGTATAGAAAATTCATGTGATTGAGAACTTAATAATTTTTTTTGTAAAATACCTTCAATAGTAAATGTATGATGGAAAAGTGGCATGTGAGCATGGGAATCTACAAGTACCTTTTCCTCGTACTCGACCTCTTGAGGTCGTGCCGAGATAGCCGGTAAATTTTGAATATGAATGGATACAGACAAGCTAATCGGGTAATCTTATATCCTCAATACGTAACAATGGAATCTATGAATCTAAGGCGAAGAAGGCCCTCCTAACCTGAATTGGTGTAATGGTTTGCTTAGATATAATCACTATTTGGAGGCTCCAATCAATGTCGAGATCTACCGAGATCCTCTTTCTTGGTTGTTGGATATGTGGGAAGTGGCCTGTGGGAGCTTTGTATATATCTCTAGACAAGTTCATGAAAATGGTGGTAGGTGATTTAGTGAATTTGCAGTGAACTATGGATGATTTTCTGGTCTAGCCCATAAAATATTAGATTGATTGGCTTCTATATTTAATACAGAGAATTGCATTATAATATTTAGCGGGAGTGGTGAAGATCTAAATATCAGCATTCGTAAGTCGTTGTCAATACTTAACTTATTTTTAGGCCCGTTGGGTTGTGGGACTTGGGGATCACAACCATGAGTGTGTGGTTGTTGTGGACCTATTATGGTCATGTGAAAAAAGATTCCCTTCTTCCAACTATCTAGTAATCGTATGCCTTTTTAGCCTCTATGTTTAGAACTAGAAGTTGTATGATTTTCTCGGAATACCTTATAGGTTTTCTGTCAAATTGAATGCGTAAGATAGAATCCATGTCAACGAGGAGGTCCCCTGCATCAGGTTATGGAACTAAAGGATCGTTACCAAATACTTGTTCTCTTTCAAATCCTTGTACGGTCATTCAGATATTTTATCAAGGCAGTCTATAGTTTAGGATGATTTGACAAAAATGTGTAAGCTTTGTCGTCTTCGATGTTTAAACCTCTTAGTTGTTCACTAATTGCTTATAGGTTTGCTATTGCTTAGAAGACCTGTATCCTAAGGTCCTGATCTATATCAGCTAATTTCATGGGTAGATTCGGTGGAGGAACTATTGGTTCAAATATATATTCTCTAGGCTCTGTAGGTCTTGTGATTGTCATACAAAAAATAATTCAATTTTCAAATAAAATTAATAAACTAATTACGAAAGAAGTATTTACATTATGCAAGCATTCTTCTATTTTTGTATTTTCGATGATTTATTTTAATGAAATTAAAGAGCAACTATTCTAGTACATTTAGAAAATGAACAACTAATCTAGCAACAAAAGTTAAAAAAAAAACAAAATAGCCTAGTGTGGGTATTTGCCTGTGTAGTTGTGATCTTATCCTAAATATCTAAGAAGATAATTATTTTGAATTGAAAGGCTCTCGATCCTACCTCAAAAGTGAGGAATGAATCACAGTTTCTCAGAAACTATTAATCCCCACAGCTTCCTTGGTGATATGGAGAGAGAAATTTTAACTAAAATAAAATAATTCACTACTCTATTTCATATGTTGTAACTAGAACTTTGATAGCTCAAACCTGACATTTAAAGAACAGTGGTAAATCTAGTTGTTTGTGATTTCATCCCCTCAGTGTGATTGCCTCCTTCCTTCATGTCTTCGTGAATACAGAAAAGTGCATATATGATAGTATCAATAGAAGATGGTATTTGAAAAATGGTAGCTTTGGATATAGACTGAATACAATGCGAGTAGGAGAGGGATAATGCAATTGAACAGAGCTTGACTATGCAATTCCTAGTGGGAATATGACACAAGTTTCTAGAGCGTTGTAGAATGTATTCTTGTGATAAAATAAAACCTGCAACTTCAATGGATTCTAATCTGGAAATGAAGCTATTCTATGCTAAATTGATTGTATGGAGCAGCAATGGAACAAGACTGAAACAATAAGATTGAATGACTTCTAAACAACAAAGGAAAGCTAATAACTGATGTAAAACATGAAGCTAGTAGAATTCTGAGCAATAAATTCAAAGACTAAATAAGAGAATTGAGAAGGTGAGGGGCCATTTTTTTTAAAACAAGCTGGCTATTTATAACTAATGCATTTACCAGAGGGTAACTCTCAATTGAACTCTTTTACTATAAACAAAGGAAAAACACTATTACTAGGGAACAGAAAACATTAATGCAAGCCAAAGTGGTTAAAGAAAGCATGTAAAAGTGAAGATTTATGTTTGATGCGATCGTCAGAAGAATCTAGAAAATTTGTACAGGATTACTGCCATGTGTAGGGCGGCAGTTACGGAATCGCCGCCCTATCCTGGGTGGTGGTCATAGGACCGCCTCCCAGGTAGGGCGGCGGTATCATCACTGAAGACCTAAATGCAAATAAAAAGGGGGAAAAAGGGTAAAACCAAGCATGCAGAGACCGAGTAGGGCATGCGGGATACAAACATATACATGGCGAGCTTTTCTGGATCCCAAACACCTTGCAAGGAGACCTGTATCATCATTGGGGTATGTGTAACATCCTTTTAGTGGTGCATTACCCTACAATTTTAGGTACGTACATATTGCACCCTCGAAGAAGCATCTTAGCTATGAAGAGGCGTAAATCGGTGGATCCAAGTATGGCGGTCCCAAAATGGGGAGTTAGGAGTTATACCTGACATGCCTGTGTGTTGGAAAGTCGCCATCCAAGATCCTGCTACCTGCAAAAATGAAAAAGGGGACTCTAGTGTAGATAGATAATTTTTTTTGTGAAATAATACTAAATTGATATGCAACGAGGACTTACAATCTACGTAGGGTTTAGAACTTACCTTTGTTAATGCTTCGACCCTACAAAAGACATTCAAAATCATTTTTAGACAGCTATATATATATATATATATATATATATATATATAACGAACTCATTTTACTATTCATTTGTGCAGATTGATTTGATAGTTTTTGAGCTCTGGGACCCACGGTGATGGTTTTCGATCAGTATAGTAAAAATGTTTGTGGTGAGATAGTGATCATGCCTCCGAGAGTGGAACATCGACCCGCAAAGTCCCAGGTTAGTTCTTCTTGATTTATTGTTTTTTAACCTAAAATGTGGAAATGATGAAATATTTGTCTTGGGGGCTGGGGGTATTTTCGATAATACAAATTTTAAATGTGTCTCTAGGGGGGTGCCTATAGAGTGGTTTTAATTTTAGTTAAAATGGTGCATTTTCTTTTTTAGGCATTTTTTAATGCTTACGACCCGTTTTTGCTTGCGGGACAGGACCGCCGCCCTGTGCAAGGTTACTGTTACAGGACCGCCACCTTAGAAGGTGGCAGTTACGGAACCGCCGCTTGGTAAAGGGTGGCGGTTCATGACAGAAAGCAAAACCAATGCTTTATTTTATCTATTTTTGCATTTCTTGCATTTTTACATGTTTTTAATAGTTTTTCCAATTGGATTTGGGTACAAACTTACTCCTTTTTTGTTTTTTTGGGTGTATAAAGAAGGAGGAGTATATTAGATGGAGCAAGGAGAGGGAGTGTGATTAGATCCCAATAGTGTTAAAGGCACTCTCTTAGGTAGAGCAAGATACAATTCAGAGGGCTAGCATTTGGAAGATTTTGCAGGTCCCTCATGTTGCGCCTGCTAGTCACATACTATGTGACTTATTTTCATACTGGGATGTGGATCGGAATAATTTCTGATTGCTAGGAGTTAGGGGTGAGTGGACCATCACCTTGGAGGATGTTTAACGTATACTGGGGGTTCCGATCCTTAGGTGGTGACTGTCTCTTAAGATAGCAGTATCATGATCTTAGGTGGTTCAGTGGGCCACCTATATGGGAGATGTAGTTGTATCGATGGGATCGAAGAAGGGAGTAAGGATCCACTCCATTATTGAGTCAAAAATTCTCGTGCTCCATAAGGCCATCATGGGCATCCTTGCTTCGAGACTGATTGTGGAAAAGGGAGGAGATACTCTCTTATATTGTTGGGCCCCCATTATTGCATAGATTGAGGGCCATAGACATGTATATGCTTGGGAAGCAGACATCCTCGGGACTACCTAACATGATTTATAAAGGGTATTCAAATTACAGGGACAATCACTGAGCCACCCGACTCTTGTCATGAGTTGGGTGTATTAGCATATCACCCCATATCTAGGAGAGGTGTAGAGGTAGAGGATCTCGGGGCAGTCAGGGAAGCGAGGTGAATGGGGATGATAGTTCTTAGATCACCCCACCAGCTAGTGGCCTCTTTGACCACTGCAAACATGGAGGCCACTCCTTATCAGGCCATGGTAGGGGTATGGGGAGAGGAGACTCTTACATTGATTGCTTGTCAGACTACCAACTAGTTGGTAGATAGGGCGTGGAAGTTGGAGATCCACCCCTTTAATATAGTACCACATCAGTTTGACCTCCAGTATAGTGACATGCTTCCTCTAGTGGGGCCAGTGTATAGATGTATCCGTGAGGCTCGCGGAGGTCCTAGAGGCCGGGGTTGGACTATTATTACTCCCAGTGTTCCCATTGCAGCCAGGAGGGTAGTTCATGCTCAAGGGAGAACCGGTGCTCCTCAGGTACCTTTACTTTGGATTGCCACCAGTCCCACCCATAACAGCGATGAGCCCATTGAAGTGGAATCTTAGTCTAAGGATTTCACTTGGGGAGAGACAGAGGAGATGGAGATCAATGAGATGGGTGGGGGGGATGATAGTGATCCTGAGTGGCATGACACTCAGGAGATCCTACGGGCCGTGAGGGCAGAGCGGAGCGCAGAGAGGGTGACTCTAGTCTTAGAGGAGTTTCTCTCTCAGGACTTAGGTGGAAATGGTGATTCCATTGTAGGCCATCACATTATCCTAGATGTGGGAGAGGGACACCAGTCAGTGGCGGCATCAGTGGTAGGAGCGGATCCTAGAGATCCTTCTTGGAGACCCGGAGATCCGAGTGAGCTGTCACTCTTCTCTTGACATTTGTTTTAGTTAGAATTATTTTAGTCGTTATTTCTTTTTGTTTTGTCTACTCTTGGTTTTATCTTTGATCATTTTCTAACTTGTTTTCTCCTTTGTTTACAGCGACTGCTAATGATTGGTGAGACTTGATTCACTGAGTATGTACAAATACCCTATTGCTCCCCTTAGAGAAGACTCGTGCTGAGCTATCCATAGATGTGGGGGAGCCTTTAGAAGCCGGTAGGCATACCGATGGTTTTGCCTCTATCTAGCATGCGGCGAAGATCATGACTTCTCTCTGTGCTGAGGTAGTTGGATATAGGATGGCCGAGCGCTTGATGAGGATGATTCATTCTCATAACGAGACAGTAGCTATTGGTCATGACCACGAGCCCTCAATTCATTCAGAGCGCCAATGTAGCCGGAGTCCTAGATGTGGTCGTGTGCCTTCTAAGGGATCCTATAGGGATTGAGAGGCCACTCTTGTAGTATTTTGTTAGATGTTTATATTAGTGTTTTTTTTACTTTTCAAGCTCATTGACCATTTTGACCATGCCTAGTGCATGATGGCATTGTATATTAAACTTTATATATATATATATTATATATATATATATATATATATATATATATATATATATATATTTGGATCTAGACTTTTTATGCCTAGATTTTTATGACTCATTTCCACATGTTTACTAGATGTTTTTAGAATATTCATTTTCATGATTTTCAGAATGTATGCAATGGATGACAAATGATAATAAATATAATGTATTACCTTGTATGTTTTTTGTAATGCTGATATGAGATGATACAAACATATGGTAGTAACGAAATTTTGAATTATTTGGGCAATGTTTGTAATTTCTTCTTATTTTGGAAAAATGTGATGAATTTATAGTAATAAAGAGATGAATTTTCCCCAATCCCAATTCCACACAACTAGTAAGATGCAAGGGCTCAACACCAAGAGTTATGAAGGCCACAAGTTGTATGAGTTTGACTGAATGGAACGATGAGAGAAAGACAAACCAGTAACAGAAACCAAACTTATACCTACACACCTACCCTACTTGGAACTACCACCAAGCTTAGAAGGCCACTCACTTTCCAGTTTATCTAGACTTAGATTCATAAATGGCAACTTGGTTGACAAAATCTGGTGTTGAGGATTTGATCTCTTTGGAATTTGGATATTTGTTTTCTCGTAATAGAATTTGATTTATGATTATAGTATGCCAAGATTTGTTAATTTGTTTGAATGGACCCACCACACCCTACCTCATACCACTAGTAAGAAGCATGGGTTTGTCACCAAAGGTAAGATATAGGCAAGTAGGGGCATTTATTTCCTTTCCCAACCTCACACCACTAGTAAGAGATGTGGGATTATAATCGAAGGTTGATAGGGCAAAGAAGTGTGTAAAATAAAATATTCTGTTTGCTTCATGCTTTTGATTCTATTTGATTTTGACATTTCTGATCTATGAATTTGGGATATCCTTTCTTTCAAAGAGATTTTAAGAGGGATAGACATGACACCAAGAAGCTTCTAAAACAGACTGTAGGTAAGGACAACTTCACCTAGTAGAAAAAACGAGCAAAAGCAATTACGTAGGCCTTGGTATGGTTTTTGTCAATACTTGTCTATCAAACTTGATGAGAAGATTTGAAAAAAAGTTGATGATGTTTGAAGAGATGTGTTTTGAATGCTTTTGCTAATACTTTCAGAAATTTGTAACATATTGCTTAAGAGTAAGCTCCTGGACTACCATTTTTACAAACTGAGTGGACATAATGAAATAGATAAATCACTAATGCAACATAGGTAGCTATAATGTACACGTAGTGATTATTATGTTTTACGCATAAAACTATTTAAGATGCAAGGAATTGATAGTTTCACTAAATTCCTCACCTTCTAGTGTGCATAAGAGATATGCACCATTTCCGTAGTTCTTCATGACTCGGTATGGGCCCAACCATTTGAGATGGAAATTTCTTCCTTTGTCGGTTTTCTTATCGATCTGGCTGTCTAGTCTTAGAACTAGATCTCCCTCATATATTTCTCGCTCATAGACTTTTTTGTTATACTGCCGGCACATCTAGTCAACATATGCTTTGTGTCGTTGTTCAGCGTTTAACCTAGCCTCGTCAAGGCTTTCTAGTTCAGAGAGGCATGCCTTCCTGTAACCTTCTTCATCCAGAATCCCTTGTAATGAGATGCAGAGACTGGGTATTTCAACCTCGAGTGGGAGAACTGCTTCTACCCCGAATACCAACGAGAAAGGGGTTACTCCTGTTGGTGTTCTTATTGAGGTTCGATGGGCCCACAAGGCCGGATATAGTTTTACATGCCAATATCACTTGTTCTCCTTGATTTTTTTGAGGAGAATAGCTTTCAATGTTTTTTTTATTACTTCGGCCTACCCATTGGCTTTAGGGTAGTAAAGAGAGGCCGTGTGATGGTTTGTTTTGAATTTGCTGCATAACTCATAGAATTTTTCATTTTTAAAGGACGTGCCCTTATCTGAGATAATGACTTGTGGGAAGCCATACCTACAAATGATTTGGTTTAGAATGAATTTGGTAATCACTGAACCTGGTACTGTGGTGAGAGGCATGGCCTCCACCCATTTGGTGAAATATTCCGTGGTTGTAATTATAAAATTATGGCCATCGGTTGATGAGGGAGAGAATTTTCCTATCAAGTCCAAATCCCACATGGAGAAGGGCCATGTGGTCGCTATTGGTTACAGGGATTATGCTAGCATGTGAATCTCGTGAAAGAATTCTTAGAATTTTTGTCACTTACGTATAAATTACACTGCGTCATGCTTGAGAGTGGGCCAAAAATAGCTCATTCGATGTATTTTGTGAGCGGTGGCATGACCACCAAAGTGGCTTCCACATATCCCACTATGGGATTCATGAAGAATCTTCTTGGATTCTTCTATGTCGATGCATCTTAGAAGCATGCTGTCAAAGGCTTTACAATAGAGTACATGTTCTAAAACAACATATTTAATGGTAATAATGTGTAACCACCTTCTTTGTTGTTGTCTGGCATCTTTCGGGTATGTGTGGTCTATGATAAAATTTATGATATCAGTATACCAGGGACATGTAGAGATGGGGGCTTGGTTTGGATGAAGTATACACACTCATCAGGAAAGTCTAGATTTACCAGATTACCTCCATCTAGTGGATTTTAAGCTAATAAATCTGTAATGAGTTGTCTCTTAACGGATTTTTGGTTTACGAATATTAACTCAAATTCTCCCATTAAGGTTATGAAACGCCCAACATTTTTAGACAAAGACCCTTGTGTGAGAAATGTTCGTAAATTATCTGTCTTTACAATGAACCTTGTTTCTTAGTTTAACATGTAATGTCTTAAACGTTTTGTTGTAAAGACTATGGCAAGGAATTTTCTCTCTACCTATGTATAACATGTGTCATAATCGAGTAATGTTCAGCTAATGAAATAGACCACACGTTCCCATTTATCGTTATCTTCTTGAGCTGGCATGCAGACGAGTGAGACATGAGTGGCTCGTGAGTATAGGATCAAAGGGCAATCTGGTTTGGGAGGAATTAATGTGGGTGGAGAAAAAAATAAGTGTTTAAATACTTCGAAGGCCTCATTGCATTCTTCAGTCCAATCAATGTTATAATATTTCTTTAATAGATTTTTGATTGGATTAATGGAAAAACTTAGATCTGGGATGAACTTGCGGATTGTACCAAGTTTCCCAAGAAATCACCTAATTCCAGACTCATCTGATGGTGGGATGATTTTGAGAACAACCCATATTTTGGCTGGATCAACATCAATCCCTTGTGAAGATATAATGTAGCCCAGAAGTTTGCCTCCTATCAGACTAATCACGCACTTCTCTAGATTTAATGTGACACCATATTTAATTAATCATGAGAGGATGATACGGAGCACTTCTGGATGATCACAACGTTCTTGGCCTTGGCCAACAAGTCATCCACATAGGATTCCATAATTTTATGGATAAGATCATGGAATATATATTTCATTGCCCACTGATACGCAACGCCAGCGTTCTTAAGACAAAATGGCATGACAACAAAGCAATAACTTCCCCAGGGATTTATGAATGTAGGTTTGGCTAGATCTTGTTCAGATATTTTAATCTGGTTATATCCTAAGAACCCATCCATGAGGGACAATAGTTCAAATCCAGCTGTTGCATCAACAATAACATCAATGGATGGTAATGGGAAGTCATCCTTTGGACAAGCTTTGTTAATATCCTGAAAATCTATGCAAATGTGTATCTTCTCATTCTTTTTTAGGACAGGGATGATATTAGATACCCATTGTGAATAGTCAATGGGCTTGATGAATCCCACTTGGAGAAGCTTTATTACTTCCTCTTTTACCATGAGAGCCACTTTTGGCTTCATTAGTCTTGACTTATGTTTAATTGGTTTTGCATCTAGTTTAGTGACAAGATTATGCACCACGACATGTGGTGCAATGCCCGTCATTTCTTTATAGCTAAATGTAAAAGCCTTTTGATGTTATTTGAGGATTTTGGTGTGTATTTCTATCTCCTTTGGAGTTAACGAGGATCCCAACTTCAAAATCTTTCGTTCTTCCTCCATTCCAATGTTTATGTCAATGGTTTCTTCTATTAAAGAAGTGTTACCGTCTTCAAATTCAGGTGGGGCTAGAGGTATTTCCAAGCTTTCTCCATCTTCTCTCTCATAGATATCAAGATCCTTTTGTGGAGGAGACTCTATCATGGGATTTCAAAAATAGGAAGAGGAATGGGGTATTAGGGAAAGATCCACTATGCAGTGAGAAAGGTATAGACTCGCATAGGAATTGAGATATTTGAGAGTGACTCTATCATCATCAAAGTGATCCACAATAGAAAAATCATCCTCAGCTTATCCATGAGTTAGGAGTGAGTTTGTTGGTATTTTACACACTAATGGTTTGGTACGAAGTGATATTGTGAAATGTGTATCTTCCAACTCACTATTTGGAGTGAACCGGGAAGATGAGGTTGCTATTGAGTCTGTGAGAAGGTTTTACTCTCATGGGATTGCTTTAATTGATATGAAGTTAAATCCCTTACTTAGATCTAATACTGTTGTTTTATAGAGTTGTAAATGCTCAGCTCTAGTTTCATATACCTTGGAGAATTGGTTTTCAACTAGTTGCGAGTCTCCTAGTACCCTAATGTCGTCGACACCCATTCTTTTAGCTAGGATGATGCCAAGGAGGAGAGATTCATACTCAGCCCCATTTTTTATACATTCAAAGTTTAATTTAAAGGTGAAAGGTAAAATCTTTCCCTCAGGTGAAGTAAAGATCAATCCTGCCCCCACTCCAAAGCGATATCTAGCTCCATCGAAGTGGAGAGTTCAATACTTGGAAAAATGGATGTTGGGATATGTATCGTATCTATTTCCTTTTCTTTGGTTACTTCTACAATAAAAAATTCGTCTAATGGAAGAGAAGCAACTCCCAGGGTGTGTCCCATACCCATAGAATCAAATGGTAGGAGAATAGGTAAGTCCTTCTCTAGTAACTCAACAATTTTTGCAGTAGTCCCTAATGACACTATTTTTATAACATTGGTCTCATTTTTGAGTGTTGGAATGTCCTCGGCTGGATTTGTAATTTTTAATTCTGTGAGGGGTATCAACTCTTCTTTTGGTTTTGAATTAATTGGTTTGATGAGTTGATTTGCTGGGAGTTCAAACTCGGAGTGAACTCCCGGTCTTTTCTTCAAATCAGCTAGGTGTATATCGAATGGTTTTGGGTCACCTTGTGCCACAAATATTTTCCCTAAGTGTAGAAATATTATTTCTTGGAATAACATGGAAGGGATTTCCTTCATGTGGTGTATCCATGGTTGACAAAGGATCATATTATAGTTGTTTTCCGATCTATAATATAAAAATTGGTGAGGACCGTCTTAGGTCCTAAAGTGACTGGTAAAACTATGGTTCCAATCGAAGTGTCCTTGAGGCTATCATATCCTCTTAGAGTATTTCGAGTTGTAGAACAGTTTGTCTCTCCATATCCTAACTTTTGAAGAAAAGGGAAGGGTACTATGTTAACTGCTACCCCATCATCAACCATTACACGTTTAACATAATTATTGTAAACCCATACTTACAAATGTAAATTTGGGTCACCTCTTCGTGCAATTTCAGCGTCTGTTGGCATTTTCCTTATATAAAATATAAATTCAGTATCCCTATCTGGCTACCCCGGAGGATAAACGTCAAAGTCTACATGGTTTACTTGTGTTTCCAGAGGAGGAGTGATGTTGATTAAATGACCAAGGCCTAACGCTTCTAAGAGGGAAGCCCTGTGGGTGGGAGATTTCTTTAACAAATCCAAAATGGAGATATGAGAGAAGGTTTTAGTTAAATCGTTAATTAAATCATAGGCACCTATGGGTTTTAGCAACTTCTGTTGACTGTTGTCTGGATCCAATGGATAACTTGGAGTAGGTTGAGAAGAATAATCTCGTGTTATTGTTATGGTTTCTATGGGTAGCTCGGTGTCGAACTCTACCAAACCAACTAGCTTGGTTTGGGGCCGAGCTCCTAGTTAGGGTGCGACTGGTGGATTTAATGAAGTTGAAGGTTCATGGTCATTGTTTCATGTTACAACACCCTTGCTTGTTCCGCTAGGATCTATCTTGTTATTGTTAGAATGGTTTAAGAGTGGATCATTAAATATATTGAGGGGAAATTTCCCCCGTATAAGTGTTTGGTGTGGGTACTACAAAATTTTCTAAAAAAAATCTATAAAGAGTTATTTTTGATCTTCTGGAAAATGCTGCATGAATTTATTGTCGTCATGACAAGTCCTTATATCATGGCCTTGAATATTGTGGAAGCCACGATACAAATTGGGATTATAATTTTGAGGTTGTGTATTTAAAACCTGTTGTGGCCCAAAATTCTGATAAGGTTGCTGGTTGTTAGAGTTAAAATTTTGAGGCTGTTGCCTTTGGTTTTGACTCTAATATCTAGTTGGGTTTTGATTTGGACCTTGTGTTTGGATTTTTCGTTGTTTTCGTTGTTTTTGTGGTTGAAGTGGACAATTAAAATCCACCGCATTGATTGTTGAAGTAAAATTGTTATTCCATTGATTATTAACAGGTGGAATTTTTTTTACAACGTTTGCCCTTTTAACTTGGTTAGTTACTCCATCTGTTGTAACTCCACGGTTCTTGTTAAGGATATTAGGTCCTTGATTAGCACTCTCGTTATTAGGATAGGTTGTGGTGTTTTGATTGTTAGTGGTTAATTTCCCATTTGTTCCATATGTCTTATGACCACTATCTATCTATGCTTGGTTGATTCAGAGAGCACTCTCGAGTACTTCATCATAAGTTCTTAGTGGGAACTTCTGGACTTCTTCCTTTATCTCTCTATTGAGAGAATTAAGGAATAAATCACAGAGTTCCATTTGATCCATGTTTAGAGCACTTGCCAATGAATAGAAGACTGTACACCAACTTTGAATAAAATGAGCAGCAGATTCATTATGTTCTTGTTTAAAATGCAAGAACTCCCTGATTCACGTTCTTAACAATTTGTTAATGTCAAAATCTTTGATGAACTTTGACACGATTTGTTTAAATGAGTGTATCGAGGCTTCGGGTATTATATAATACCAATCAAGGGCAATACCTTCTAAGGTATTAGGGAAGATTTTAGCGACAACCCCGTCCCAGGGGAGTAACTCCCGTATGGCTGTGGCATAGGCCTTAATGTGTGTGTTTGGATCACCTTCCCCTTTGTATTTGGGTAAATCAGGAAGAGATCTTGGAAGCATAACACCTCGTATGGTGAAGTCCAAGGGATATTTTAAATATTTTTAATAAGTCCCTACCGCGTAGGCCTCGACCATCGACGACGCTTGTTGAGGGGGTGGAGGTGGAATGGGTTGTTGATATGGTATAGCATATGCATTTGTAGGGACATAATGGAATCCCAGTGGTTGAATGAACATGTCAGGAGAAGAGAACATGTCTCCTTGTGGTGACTTTGAATAAATGTTTAAGTAAGGAGGAGCATTGTTTTGGTATGGGTTGTTTGGTGTCAAGCCAGGAGGTGTCATGTTTTCTACTGGAGCGGCATTTGAAAATGCAGTCCTAGTTGGTGTTTTTTGTGGGTGACTATAAGGATTTTGAGGGGGCATACCTTATGTGCCTGTTCCTGTAAGGAGGTCAACCTGCTTGGGGTGATGCAAAGGGTTGGGGATTCCTGCTTGCCCAAAATATGAATTTTGGTTTGCTTGAGCAAGTTCTAGCCCTCTAACCTTTTGAGCTAAGGCTAAAATGACCTCTATTGGTGAAGACACAGTGCTTTGCCTTAAGGGTGTTTATTGTATACCTTGAGGTTGTAAAGGGGTGTGATACCCTGCTATGAATTGGTCATTACCCTACCAAGCTTCACCAAGGGTATTTCCCATAATGGGGGTGTTTTCTTGGAATAGGGTATCAAATTATATTTGTAAACTCCCTATAGATGGATACATATTTGGGAAGTTTTGTTCACTTTTAGCAAAGCGTGCTAAGTACTCCTCATCCAAAAAGGGGAGTGGATCTGACTGTCTACTGATCTGTGGTCTGAACAAGACCTGAGGAGATGAATTAGATTCTCCAGTAAATGTCATATTGTTAGAGCTTGAGGGCTCTGGCTGTTGTGTTTGTGCAAGCTGATCAAACTCCTCAATTCAGAATGAAGAACTCAAGCTAGTTCTTTGGGGGGAGTTTGAGATGACAAGTAATTACTTGAATAGTTATTAGCCCATACAGAAAGTGAGGGTGATGGTTGTCTATTTGTTTGACTATAGTTTACTTCGAGACTTGAGAGAGGTTTTCCATATGCATCATATCCTGACATATTGGGGGGGTATATGAATACCCGTAGAATAATGCGAAAGAGCGAAGGTGGAAGAAAGAAATGAAAAATAAAATAGGAAGAACTGTTTATTCACTTTGGGTTCACAAATTTTTTTATGATGGAAAAGTGACATGAGAGCATGGGAATCTACAAGTACCTTTTCCTTGTACCCAACCTCCCAAGGTCATGCCGAGACAGCAAGTGAATGTTGAATATGAATGGATACAGAAAAGCTAATCAAGTAATCTTATATCCTCAATACGCAATAATGGAATCTACGAATCTAAGGTGAAGAAGGCCCTTGTAACCTGAATTGGTGTAATGGTTCGTTTATATATAATGGCTGTCTAGAGGCTCCAATCAATGTCAAGCTCTGCCGAGATCCTATTATTTTACTGTTGGATACGTGGGAAATGGCCTGTGGGAGCTTCGTATATATCTCCAGACAAGGTCATGAAAATGGTGGTAGGTGATTTAGTGGATTTGTAGTGAACTATGGGTGATGTTCTGGTCTAGCCCATAAAATATTAGATTGATTGGCTTCTATATTTAATACGGATAACTACATTATGATATCTAGTAGGAGTGGTGAAGATCTAAATACCAACGTTCGTAATCCGGTGTCAATACTTAACTGATTTATAGGCCCGTTGGGTTGTGTTACTTGCGGATCACAACCATGAGTGTGTGGTTGTTGTGGACCTATTATGGTCATGTGAAGAATCAATCCCTTCTTCCAACTATGTAATAATTGTATGCCTTTTCAGCCTCTATGTTTAGAACTAGAAGTTGTATGATTTTCTCGGAATACCTTACAGGTGTTCTGGCAACTTGAATGCATAAGATAGTATCTATGTCAATGAGGAGGTCCCCTGCGTCAGGTTTTTGAACTAAAGGATTGCAACCAACTACTTGTTCTCTTTCGAATCCTTGTACGATCATTTGGATATTTTATCAAGGCAGTCTATAGTCTAGGATGATTTGACAAAAATGTGTAACCTTTTTTGTCTTCGATGTTTAAACCTCTCAGGTGTTCACTAATTACTTGTAGGTTTGTTGTTGCTTGGAATACCTGTATCTTAAGGTCCTCATCTATATCAGCTAATGTCGTGGGTAGATTTGGTTGGGGCACTATTGGTTCAAATATATATTCTCTAGGCTCTCTAGGTCCTGTGATTGTCATATAAAAAATGATTCAATTTTTAACTAAAATTAATAAACTGATTACGAAAGAAGTATTTACACTATGTAATCATTCTTCTATTTTTGTATTTTTGATGACATATTTTTATGAAATTAAAGAGTAGATATTCTAGTATATTTAGAAAATGAACAAATAATCTAGCAACAAAATTTTAAAACAAACAAAATTTCCGGGTGTGGGTATTTGCCTGTGTAGTTGTGATCTTATCCTAAATATCTAAGCAGCTAATTATTTTGAATTGAAAATCTCTCGATCCTAAATCATAAGTGAGGAATGAATCACAGTTTGTCTGAAAATATCAATCCCCATAGCTTCCCCGGTGATATAGAGAGTGAACTTTTAACTGAAATAAAATAATTCACTACTTTATTTTATATGTTGTAACTAGAACTTTGGTAGCTCGAACCTAGCATTTACAGAATAGTGGTAAATCTAGTTTGTGTGATTTTGTACCCTTAGTGTGATCTTCTCGTTCCTCTATTTCCTCATGAACCCAAAAAAGCGTGTATATAATAGTATCAACAAAATATGGTATTCAAATAATGGTAGCTTTGATTATAGACCGAATACAATGCGATTAGGAGAGGGATAACACAAGTGAACAGAGCTTGACTATGTAATTGCTAGCGGGATTTATAGCAGGAATACAACACAAGTGTACCGAGAGTTGTAGAATCTATCCTTGTGATAAAACAAAATCTGCAACCTCAATGGATTATAATCTGGAAATAAAGATATTCTATGCTAAACTGATTGTATGGAGCAGCAATGGAACAAGACTGAAACAAGAAGATTGAATGAATTCTATACAACAAAACAAAGATAATAACTGATGCACAACATGAAGCTAGAAGAATTCTAAGCAAGAAATTCAAAAATTGAAAAAGATAATTGAGAAGGTGAGGGGCCATTTGTTTGAAAACAAGCTAGCTATTTATAACCAATGCATTTACTAGAGGGTAACTCCCAATCGAACTCTTTTACTATAAACAAAGGAAAAACACTATTACTAGGAACCAAAAACATTAATGCAAGAAAAAGTGGTTGAAGAAAGTGTGTAAAATTGAAGATTTATGTTTGGCGTGATTGTCGGAAGAATCTGGAAAATGCGTACAGGACTGCCGCCCTGTGCAGGGCGGCGGTTACAGGTTTTCCGCCCTATGCAGGGCGACGGTCATAGGACCGCCACCTAGGCAAGGTGGCGGTCTCATCACTAAAGACCTAAATGCAAAGAAAAAGGGGGGAAAAAGGTAAAACAAAGCATGCGGAGGCTGAGTGGGGCATGCGGGATACAAACGTATATATGACAAGCTTTTCTGGATCCTGAATACCTTACAAGGAGACCTATATCATCATTGGCGTATGTGTAACATCATTCTGGTGGTGCAGTACCCTATAATTTTGGGTACATACAGTAACCTTGTTTATCTATTTGCACTTACAATAAAAGTCAACTAGACTAGTCATGTATTCGATATATAAAGCGCTAATGGATGTTTTAAGTGTTCCTCCAACTATATTCCAAAACTGTGAATTGAAAACTCCCATTGCTTCAAGTAATTTATCCTTTTTGAATCTTTCATTGATATATTTAGATAAATATTGAGAAATATTTTTCAATTGATTCAGAGTGTAACATAGTACTATTTAAAATAAATTGTGTTTCACTCTTACTTCTTCCATCTCTGACCTTGCCAAATCTAGTCTTTTTGAAAAAGTATGAAGTGGTATTTCTTTGTCATGTACTATTATACACAAATGATCATTTATATTGAATTTTAAGTAGAAAATTGCAATCTTAAGGTCTGTTAATGCATTCCATATTTCAAAAATAGGACCTTGAAAACTTCTATCTAACAAATATAAATTAGCTAGACTTAAGTACACACATTTTCTGAGTCCTATGAATCTGTTATGTAGATGCAACAATCTTGTGCATGGTTCGTCAAAATTTTTAGCTCCTTCAACATTGGAAAAATACCACCTAGTGTAACTAAAGTTTCAATGTCTGTTAGATGGTACAATAAATAGTTGGCTTTATCTCCATCCTTGCAGTATTTATACATAAAAATTATCAATGAAGGAAATTCTTCAAATATTCTACAAGTAGTTTCATACATTGAAATCCATCTGGTATCTACATCTTTGAGAATATTTTCCCCATCTGTCAATCCAATTGCAAATCTATGAAATTCTAAAAATATAGAGTGACTAATAGAATAATAAGAATGTAAATTATGGATCATCTCTTCCACTTTGGAAACAATTTTGAATTTTGTCACAGTTTTATAGGACAGATTCATTATGTGAGCCATGCAATAAATCACAATCATATAGTGGGAAATAGTTATCTATAGTCATATGTAAAGACCATTTTACCCCCTTCATTACAATTTCACCCTCAATTCCAACACAAATTAACTTCATTGTAATGGAAAAATCATCTATACCTACAATATGTTTAAAACATGACACCACCAATTTGTAAATGTTAGTAGAATTATAATTTTCACTCATTTTATGATTTTCTAAGAGACGGGGATTTCTTACTTCATTTGCAAATGTGTATACATGAATACAAACCCATGAAGTATCATCCAATTTTTTAACCTCATCATTTGGGAGGGAAATAAATGTTTCATTTTTAATAGCCTCTTTCAGATCCTCCTTTTCCACCAAAGAAAGACATTTTACAATTTCCTAGCCAGTGGTAATCGACCAATGTGATTAAGGAACATTCTGTAAGCCAATAACCTGATACAAAATTTTCTTTTTTAATAAATTTGAAATTTGTCTTCCCTTTTTCAATATATGGAATAAAGTAGCAAATTGAATAATTTTGGCATGCATTTCAGTTTTCATATACTTTCTCCATTTTAATAAAATTCTCCCACCTTTTTCATTTAGTTTTTTCAAATGTTTATGTTCTTTTTCATATTCTTTTGTGTAATTTACATGCAAGTAGAATTTTCCATTTTTCCATTTATGAGATCTTACTATGCTCCCATCCTTTTCCTTTTGTGAAATATATAATTTCTCATTGTTTTTCAATGGTATCTAGTTTGAGCTACATTTTGTGATCTTTCCCTTGTTTCCAAATCCATATTTTACATCGAAATAGAGTTATAATATTATTACCATTTTATGGCTCCATAGGTTCAATACAAGGATATTTGGCTACCCAATCGAACCTAAAATTCCTTCATTTTTTATATTTGGTCCTATTTCTTATTATAGATTTTTTTTACTTCTATTAACTTGTGCATCTAGGTTCTTAGTAGGAATATCTTGATCCTTGCATCTCCTTTTTCTGTAAAAAAAAATTAGAGTAGAAGCTTACTTTGTTGTTTGTGTTGGGTGAGAATTTGATGAATCTTCTCCTAGTTCGATGTCATAAAGGGAATGAATGTTTTCATTAATCAAATCATCTCCAAAATTATTAATTTGATTAAAACCAAAATGATCATCTACATCTTGAAACACATTAGTTTGTGAAGGTGTTTGAGAAATGTCTGCATATAAAAGTGTTATAGAAATAGAATTAATTATTTATATTACTAATACCAATAAATAAACATAAAAAATAGTGACAAGAGTATTAGGAACATATTGTATGAAAAATATAATAATATAATTATGTAAATTAGTAGATAGTACATACCTATATTTTTCACATATCAAGACATAACATTCATTTTTTGAGAGTTTCCAAAATAGCCAAGCAATATCTTGTTACTCCTTTTTGAACTGGCAACAACCTTATTACCTTGTTTTCCTAAATCCATGGATATGTTCCCAAACAAGAACAAACAGGCTTTTGGTTTGATGAATAACTAGAAAGATGAGGGTGATTATAGGTGGATGGGTCGCCAATAGATGGATTGGGGTTGGACAACTTGCAGTTGGAAGAATTACATTTGGAAGGTTTGTTTTTGGATGACTTACAATTGGATGGCATGTACTTAGATGGTTTGTTGTTGGCCGAATTGTTGTTGGAATCCTTGAAATTTTATGGTTTGCAGCTAAATGCTACTGGTTGGATGGATTCAGGTTGGACGGATTATAGTTGGTTGAGTTTGAGCTAGGCAGAAAAGCTTGGAGCCTAATAGAAAAAGGTTAGATGGGTTGGGGTTTGACTTTGGTGAAAAATATTGTAAAAAAATTAGATGGTTGTATATGTATTATACCTAAGAACTATGTATAGTAATATATGTTGGAAAATATGGGAATAGGTTGATTCGAAAAGGTGGCGAACTACATGCATAAGTTCTCATTTATATGTGTAAATACTAGGTGAAATGACCCATACTAAGAACCTATTAGCAGACTTCATTTAAGAGGTGGGTGGGAGCTGACTGTTGAATATTTTCTGTTTCTAATTTTGAAAAACCCAAATATACGTGAGTTTACAAAAATTCACCTCTAAAATTTTTCCTCTACTAGACAAATATGTTTCCTCTAACTAGAAAAATCAACAATATATATAGTTCTTTCTTGGGCTTGTTTTATTAAATGATACATTTCATCTAACATGGGAAGGAGACCACACAACATTAGAAATGTTTCTATACTAGTAAAATGATGTATCAAATATTGAGCCTTTTCCATTTCCACCTGAGTATTCCACATTACTTCAAATAATGATTAATACTTTACGTATGATGTACAAAAAGGATGATATAATGAGATCCACGTAGTGTCGACATATATTAATAGTTTAATCCCAATTGTGAGTCCTACAAATATTTTGAATTTCATTAACCTTTAAGGTCTATGATGTAAATAAACATGCACATCTCAAACAAGTTCTTCAAATTTTTCTATAAGTTTAAATTTGTTGACAATATTGTATGTTATATTCATTCTATGAGTCATATAATGAATTTCAATCAAATATGTACAATGATATGTTTGGATTATTACAAATAGAAAATCATGATGAACATGTCTTACAGATGGGCCCATCTTCCCCAACATTTATCAAAATTTTGTGATTGTCAAATAATCCATGCCACTGATCTCCTTCAAACTTCTTATTGCTAGTTCAATTTTTTTTTCATCATTAGATTTCTCTCTCATCTTATGAATAGAAATTTTTTGAGGCTATCTCGTATGAATCTCAATATTATAAAAATTCATACAGAACTAGGAAATATTATTTACTGATTTAACGTCATCAATAGACAAAGACATGTATTGTGTAGACTTAAATTTCTCTTTCAAGTATTCTTTCTCAACCATAGCTACGCATTTTACCAATTTAAACCACTACTTTAAGAAAAGTGAGAATGAGGAAAGTGTGAGACACGAAGAAAAATTAACATCTTCTTATGTTCAGAAATATATTTCATAGGATGACCTCTTTTCAGAATGTGAAAAATAGTAGTTAGTTGAACTATTTTAACTAAATTTGTTTTTGAATGACCATTTTTAATTAATATTTAATTATCCATCCATTCTATACAAATATTTTTTCAATTCTCTTGTGATCTTAAAATTATTTTTAATACCTAATATGTAAGAAAATAATCCACAATTTTCCATCTAGAAACATTCTTCACAACTCCATCTACGGTTCGATTTTTATATATCTTTACTACACATTTCTTAATAGTATCCCATTTAGGTTGCATTCTCATTACCCATTCAAAAATTCAAGCTACAAAATTTACATGTGATTTAATTGGGAGGTTCAACTTTATTTTCATTTTCAATATGTTCAATGAATGGAAACGTTGAAACCCAATCTAACTTAAAACTCCTTCCCCAGTACCATTTTATCACCTTTCTCTTTCTTCTAAGAAAAGGTGCCCCTTAAGTATTTTCTATGGTGGAATTTAAATTTCATTGACTGCTAGAAGTTTCTCCTTCAACATTAAATTGGGCATGGGAAAACATCCTATCACTATAGTGGAAAATTTAATCATCTAGTGATCTAGTCTTGCATTTCAAGTTCAATGTAAATCTTGTCTCTTGAATTGTGAAATAATTTTAAATGATGGAAGAGGAAAATAATCATTTTTACTATTATTATCACAAGGGGTATCTTGTGTTGGTTGTAAAATAATTTTTTTGGTTGGGTCCATTGAACTTATTGATAATTCTCTATATGCCATGTGTGTCAATTCATATTTGTTAGCAAAGGGTATTTTCTGAAAAACTTATGAATCTCGCAAGTATTCCTTGGTTGTTGATAGTTTATAGGATGAAAGAATGGATTTAGTTGGTTAGCTATAGATATTTACAAATATAAATTATTTGGGTGCTTAAGAATCCTATAAATTTAGTTTAATTTCTTATTTCATTTCAATACAAGAGGGAATTTTAGATAGAAAAAATGACTTACATCCCCAATCTTCTAATTTCCTAAAAAAAATTATAAATTTCCTATCTGGATAGGAAATGACAATTTACACTAATCATATTACTATAGGCCTTAACTATATTTGCAAAGAATGATTATAAATTCATTTATATAATTAAAAATATCTTATATAGTTATGTAATATACAAGAGAGAACACTTCATAACATATGTGGTTGTATATAAATTGGTTTTTAAATTTAATTTGATTCAAAACAAGTTTGTGTGTGTGTGTGTGTGTGTGTGTGTGGGCGGGTTAATCAAAATAATACACATATATACTTGTCAATAGAATTATAGTGTTTCTCTTTATTCTTATAGAAATCTTTTAGAAAATGATTTTTGGGTTATATTTATTTAGAAGAATATACATTTAAAAATGGGATCTTGATTCCTTATCTCATTAGATAATTTTGAGTCCATTGATATATATTCAATCCATGTTACATATTAGGGTTTTATATTTTATGAAAGAAAAATGTATAACTAAATAAATTTCATTGGGTGTTTCTATGGGGGTTAGGAATCCTATAAAATCCACCCCTCCAACACATACATTTAAGGGTTAGGCCCTACATAGTTCCTGAAATAAAACATGATAAAATGGTACAATATATAGAGGGCCTGAATTTTAATACACGTTTTTTGAAATAAAATGAAATAAATGATTTAATGAAAATGAGTGTATATATACATATTCACAAATTTTAAGGTTAAAATATATGGGGGAAGGTAGAGAAACTCTACATGAAAAATATATATTTCTATGGATATGAAAAAAAATCCTCACTTCAACCCATGTAGTGCCCGTATATGAATAGAATGTAGAAGATCAACCTATAACCCATGTAGTGCCTGTATATGAATGGAATGTGGAAGAAAAATCTCAAAATATGCAAAGTAAAACATGATAAAATGAGAAAATGAAGAAGTTGATAAAGAAACATAATAATGACATTTAAGGATATCCTATATTAGATGTGATCTATGGTGCTAATTGATTTGATCCTAGGGTCTAGATTAAACTTAGCTTCTTCCACTTGCTTAGTGGTTCCCTACATGGTATTTTCCATATAAAATTTACAAGTAGCTTTATTATTTATTTTTTCCTTCTCCTTTTTGAATTGGATAAATTTATTTTAACTAAAGTTTAATTAAACATTGTATTTAGAGGCTAGAGCTCATTTAAACAAATGTATGTCTAGTTTGATTATTAAACCTTCATTCATAAATGGGTAGATTTTGTAACATAAATTATTATGCCATCATATTAAGTCAATTTTGCACCATTTTAAGAAAAAAATACATTAAAAATACAAAAAATAGACCGTGATATTGGTTAGAATTTCAGTGTATATAGTAAGAATAAATTGTATGCCATTTTGGAAATTTAAATTCAGAATATTTACAACGAAACATAGTTTGGTATATCGAACTAGAGAATAAACATTGTAAAATGAATGAGAAACCAAACAAGGACTCTTGAGTACCTGTTATCTATCGAAAGTGCACCCTGTAGAGAGATGGTTGCAGGTGTTGTAAAATTTCATATTTTATCTCTCTCTTTTGTAGATACAATGGAAAACCTCAGGTATGTGGGTATACCTATTTTGAGGTGAGTCTCTGGTATCAAGGCCAGTTCCTTATTGATGTATCCTAAACTGATTTTATAGGTTTTAAGGGTAAAAGATGATTGTAAAATGAAATTTAAACTAAGGTGATACACCAAACTTGTATGAGGTCTTTGACTAAGTACATGAATAATTGATATGGAATGAATTTTTGATGCATTGGCCACCAGTTTTCTGAAGATAATTAAGGGTAAACACTTGATGTATTGAGGGATAAAATCACAACAATACTACTAAGTTACACATACACATTAATATCATGTAGAAATTACTAAATTTGCAACAGGGTAAGATGATTAATCAGGGAATTCAACATTCACAAGATTAATGGAAACATACACAAGAATGCAAATAATTGGAAAGGGAAAGGTAGAAAATACTTCACATTCAAAGGGAAAAACTGGCATAAAATTGCTTCAGCACTCCTGTATCTAAAAATTCCTCATCTGTGCTTTGTTAAGGCACACAATATATAGAAAAATTAATTCACCCACCCTTCCTAGAAATAGGCTATATTGGCGTTGTACTCGCCCATGCATTCTATTTTTATCCTGAATAAAAGGAATACGATAAAGAAAACTAATATAAGAGGCATTAATAGCCTTTGATTACATCATCAGTCAAACTAAATTTGATTGTTCTATTTTTAATAAAAAGCATGGGTGAATAATGCTAAAAATAAACCTTGCTTGATGAGCAAGTCTCCTTCTAGGTGCATGCAAATTATTGTCTTCTTGACATCTGAAATTCTGATTCACTGTCCCCTTGTGAACATGCAAAAAAAAGACTCCTGTGTGGGTAAAATAATACATTATTTATCCAATACTTAGAAAAAATAACCTCATCCAAGTATCCACTTGATGGGGACCACCTTCAAGCTCAGGCTCTTATGTGAAACATTCCCTAATTAAGTCTTCAAAAGGTTAGTTACATGATCTGACTTTTGCTCTATTCCTTGTGATGACATGAAAAATTTCATTCTAAGTCATTCTACAATCCATCACAATCAGTGGGGACCACCTTTGCAGTTTGAGCACTTAAGCGTCTATCATTGGGTTTGGCCATATCTTGTGGACTTAGCATATTACCATAGTTTAACTAATTTTCTCCCCCTTTGTCATTACATACACTGGATAATATATTGGGTCTACCACATTTTATATTATCATTGCCTATGCCACCATCTTATTGTCGGTAATTTTGCACTTTTGATACGACATGTCATGGTTTAGACTTTACCTTTTTCGGTGATCATTATGAAACATGCATGGTTTTCGGCCCCCTTTGATCATTTGGGACATAGAATATGGTTATAATTTTAAAATTCAATTATGCCATGATTTATTTTTTAAACATGCGGCTGGCCCTCTTGTGATGATGAATCACCCCTCCATATGCTTTTTCAATGGCATCCAACTTGGGTCAAATTAGATGTAACCCTGAGTATGCATTAATAACTAAAAACTGATGTTATAAATTGATCTTTTGATATGCTTTATCTCTTTCCATTGATCTTGATCTTTGATTAGGGTTTTTGATTTGCATTGAATTAGGTAGTGGTACCGTAACCATGGTGGTTTGCTTTGAAAGTTGGTGAATCTTTTTAATCATTGATCTCTGATCCATTGAATCTCAGGATGTTGATCTTTGACTTGTGGTTAGGGTTTCTGACCTAGTGTTTGACGTAGTAATGGCATCTAACCATGATGGTTTGCTTCGAACTTGGGGATCGATCCCTGAGCATTGATCTTGGTACTTTTTCTTCTCTACCTTTGATTCTCTGACTATGGTTGAGTTTCATTTAACTCATCTCTTGAGTTTGCATGGTAAAGATCACTTGACCCTAATGATCACTTCATTTTGGATTTTTGGCTTACAGGAGAAGCCCTGGAATTTTTTTGGCTCGACGCCATTGTTGAAGTTTTTTGAACTTGGCTCCCCTACGGAAAATCCTCTTTTTTCCTCTCAGCCTTCTGTAGCATCTATATATTCTTTGTCGATCTCTATCCTTCTGAGAAAGCTAGTACATGGTGTTATGGCCACCATTTTAATTAACTGAGCTCTGAGTTATTCTACCATTCGACCTCTTTTTTGAGTTTATCTGAGCAAGGTAGTTTGGGGTTTATCATCACTGCCGTGATATCTCTATTAGAGCCTTTTTTGGAACTTCCGTGAGCAAATTTCTTTCTTCTCCTCGATGCAGTCACCATTTTTTGGGTTCGAGCTCAGCGTTTCCTCACAAAGATCTTTGTGTCTTGTGAAGCTTCTGCGAGGATTCTGTAGATTTTACTTTCATTGTATTTCTAGGAATGGACTTTATTTTTCAGCCTCTGTCCGTGAGGTCAATGAGCTCGATCTTCTTGATTTATTTTATGGCCATGCCTTAGTCACTTATGATATATCATTATCTTTCCATCTAGAGTGGCCACCATTGTTGAATAATTTTAGCTCTGGACTGTGTAAATGGCACCATTGTTTGATGAGGATGGTAAGTTTCTCAATCTCTTGAGTTTTGCTATTACTTGGTCTTTGCCATTTCAACTTCCAAACTGATACTCATTTTTCTTTCAATTTTTTTGGTCACATGGTTCCTTTAGGGATTTATTGAGTTGAAAACCATTTTGGGTTACTCCTGCTTGACTCTTGAATTCAAAACTTCTCATGGGCATATGGATTTCTTGTTTCATCATTCAGTTGCTCGAAAGTTTTGACTGTTCGATTATAAATGGTGAGTTCTTGTCTGTTACTCTAATTTCTTGATACACATTAATGGATTATTTGGTCTTTGGCTAGGAGCTATACCCTTCTCACTCTGATACTGCAGCTTGAAACTAATTTCAAATGGGAATAATAATTTCTGAAATACTTGAATATTTCTTTAACTTAGATGTGCATGCATTTTTGATTCAAAGATCTTCTATTTGAGTTCATGTTCTTAATACTAAATGGGTATTCCTATATGCTTAAAACTCTCAAGATCTGAATGTTTATTGATGTGGTTAGTCAAACTCCTTCATTCTTTTTTATTCTACAATCTATTTTTGAGGATTATAATGGTTTCTAGAAAAGTTTAAAACTTGGAACAAAACTTGACCGTGAGTTCGAAAACTGCCTGTTCTTTTATTTATATTTCTAGATTGTTCATGCTTTTATGGTTTTTTTGAAATTCTGTCCATTATTAGGAATACCACTATGTTCTTGAATGAGATTTATTTCTTGAAATTACTTAGTTTTGTTCACTTTAAAGCAGATGGAGTTTTATTTTTAAAACTCATAAGTCTTCCTTATTTTGTGAAGCAACCTTTTGATCTTATTTGTTTTAGACATTGATTTTGAGAAAATTGGTAGGCTCGGCTTTGTCATTTTGAGCTGTGGTTTTGATTCCCTTCTTTGAGCCATATGTTTGGACATTTTTAGGAGCTGAGTATAACTATCTTCTGGTCTTGGAAACTCCAATACTTAAACATTTTATTACATTTTTTAATTCTGAAGATGATAGCTATAACATATTGATAATTTTTACTTGAATCCTTGATACTTATAGCTTCTGAATGTTAAATACAATTCCCATTTTTGTTGTAACACTGTGGTCTGGTATTTGTTATTACATCTATCTTATAGAAGGAAATTGCATTTATTTGAATACTCTGGTGACTGTGATGAGCTTCATAATTTGTCTTTGGCCTCTGAAGCTCTAATACTGTCATTGTTGTATTTCATATATGTTCCTGTAGCTGTTGGTTCTTTTTTGAAACTTCTTTCTTTGTATTCTCTAGCACTTACTAGCCTTCTTATAGCTTTCAACACCTGAACATGTACTGAATTCCCTCAATCTCATCTCTAACCGATCTCTTTCTATCATCCTCTTGAAGTTCATATTCTATATTTCTTCATGTAATTTTGGTACTCTATTGCATTTTACTTCATTCACTTGTATGTTTAAGCTGGAAGCACTCGCTTGAGTTGAACTCATAAATACCTAAAGTCTGAAATGATCATTTAATAGTTGTACTTTGATTGAAATGACTAACTTTAAATCATGAAATTTATGATATGTCCTCCTGAAATTGTTTCTTGGGTGCTTTACTTGTTCCACAACCATGTACACTTTGTATCAACCTTGTATCTTGAATCTTTCTTTGATTGCATGGCTTTTATTCATTGGTATTGTGGAATTTATGTATATGCAATTTGAAATTTTACACTTGCAACTTAATATGGCACTATAATAGTTCATTTAGATGCTTAATGGCTTGTTGTTGGGGCTGAAATCTCATAACTGTTATCTTTGACTATGACATGATTTTATGTTTCTCAGTATCACTTATTTGATTTATATACAACTTTTAAAGCATGTATTAGTTAAATGAAGCATGATGGAAAGATGTAAATGTCCATTTTACATGGAGAAGCCCTGTCAAATTTTTCTCATATTTCATTTTCATTTTGTTTCAGCTGTAATATGTATCTTGATATAACTTCAATCTTAAAATTTTGATTCTTATTCTCTAGTTACAATCTCAAACATGTACTTTTGTCTACAATTCTCTCCTCTATGCTTACCACAACTTCTTTTATTAGAGTAGCTGCAAACTTTGAGTTGCTTCCCTTCATTCCAACATGTACTTATGACTCATCTGCTTCATGTACCATAGGATAGAAGTTATTGAACTCTACAATCTTTATCTATAGTGAGGACTGTAAGATATGATTTATTTCTTCTTGGATGCAACTTGTACCTGCACACTTGAGAAAACAATTAGAAAATATTTAGGGTTTTTGGCCTCTCTTATGTCCATGGTTTTTCTTTTCTTCTCTCTCCTTCTTTCTGAGTGAGTAAATCATGTATGCAGTTTGATCTTCAAGTAATCTATATCTCCTGTTATTAAGAGATTCATGTGCATGAATTAGGATAGTATAGGAATATGGATTAACCCTGAGCTCGTAACTGATGATTTTCTCTTTTCTTTTTTTCAGGTACAGTGCTTTTAGCAATGAAGATGAAGAGGGAACAAAGATGAAGATGAGGATGCATCAACCGAAGGAGAAACCTCCAAGGAAATGATGGGTTCACTCATACTCCTTTATTTTCTCTTTCATGCATGTGTACCTCTTATTTCAGTAGTTGTACTTTACTTTCTAGTTACATCCCATGGCTTGTGTGCGAACATTTTGAAATTCCTTATAAATAAAACATTGAATTATGAAATTGAGTTGTTTATTTATTTCTACATTTCTAATTTCCGATATGGATTGTATGATGAACTAAACACCCTAATAATATAATTGAATGTCTTAATCATGAAGGAAAAAAAATTAAAGAATACTTGTAACATCTAGTAATGAAATCTAATTTCTGTAATCTGCAGTCATGATTGCTGCTCCAAAACCTAACACTTCATCTATTTTGGAATTTAGTGTCTTCATCAAGACAACATAGTTGTCCTTCCGGTATTTGTTTTTTTTTGCTAAAGATGGCATGAAATTTTAGACTATGTGATTTGTTATGTTTTGTAACAGTACACATAGCTATAGATTTCATGCAATCATTAATTAATTCAACAGTAACAGTGTTGTCTGAAATAATTTCCCCTAGCTTAGGTATACTTCACCAATGTTATCCATCGTAACAAAGTTTCGAGTTGCCCATTTTTGCATAAGTGTAAAAATTGTCAACATTTAGGGTGATCCTACGGGGAAAGCTTCCTACTAGCTTGTAAACCAGTGCCTTGCTCTTGTCCATTGGGCATGGAGTCTAAAGCATGTAACAAAAATTTGCCTTTCTGAAGTCCAACCCTTCCAAATGAACTAAAACTGGGAAAAGATCTGGTAAACCAGATCACATGCATGAATGCACTTATTGAATTGAAAAAAAATTACAATGTGCAGGAACTGCACTTATTGAAGGGAAATCCTACTCTAAACAGACACTGTAGGATTTTCAATAACAATGTTTGAGAAACATACCATTCATAGGAATGGGAAGTTCCTCTCCATTCAGCCTCGAGAGCTGAAAAGCATTGTGTTCTTTGCAAGATGAAATCATGTAAGGACCACTCCAGATTGTATCAAACTTCGTGTGTCTTCCTAGGCTTTGCATGATCAACATCCCACTTTAACACAATATCTCCTTCATTGAAGATTCTGAATTTGGATTTCTTATCAAAAGTCTTCTTCATCTGTTTCTGATTCTTTTCCATGTTTACATGAGCTTGATCTCTTAGCTCTTGTAATTCCATTAATTCTGCATAACGAACCTACAATGGTTCATTTTCAAGTAGCTCCATTTGATGTAGCAAATCTAATGCGGGTAACTCAACTGAAATAGGTATTATTACTTCTCTTCCATAAACAAGCTTGTATGGTGAATTGCCAACTGATCTTTTAGGAGTCACTCTATCAGCCCAAAGTGTTGAATTCAACATTAGATGCCAAGCTCTCTGGTTATCTTTGAGTGTTCTTTTGATGATCCTTAAAATATTCTTGTTAGTACTTTCAGCTAACCCATTACCTTGTGGATAATAATTAGATGAAGAACTTAGATAAATTCCATGATTAATAGCCCAATCTATTACCTTTGCACCAAGAAATGCTAAAGCATTATATGATATGATAGTTGTTGGGACACCAAATCTACAAACTATACCTTCATAAAAGGATAGTATCGAAGTTTCATTAGCATATTTCAAGGCTATTGCTTCAGTCCAGTGTGTAAAGTAATTTGTAGCAGTCAAAATCCACTTGTGTCCTTGTGATGAAGGTGGGTTTATCATGCCAATAAAATCAAGGCCCCACTACATAAAAGGTTGATCAACTGAAATAGGCTGTAAAGGCAGCGAAGCTAAACGTTCTTTTCTAACAAAGAAAGCACATTTCTTACACTTTTTAATCCATTCAAAATAGTCCTTGAATATGTTGGGCCAATAGTAACCAAATTTCATAATTTTTAAGGTTGTGGTACGTGTTGAGAAATGACCTCCTGCAAGTCCTTCATGGAATTCTGATAATAATTGCTGAATTTTATCATAGTCAACACATCGCAACAAGATTCCATTTATATCATTTTTGAATAATACACCATCAATGAAAACATAGGGTACAACTTGTAATCTGAAATACCTTCATTTATTCATGTCCTTACCTTCTAGATAGATGCCATGTTGTAGATAGCTAGCTAAATCAGTCATCCATCTTGATTCCTAGCTTCTTGAGGAAGTTAAGGTTGCTAATTTTCTAGCTGAACCATGATTCCTGATTGCTAATATGTAATTTCAGCATGTTGTTTTGAATCTTTTGGTTCTGCAGCTTGTTGTTTTTCCATATCAGAAATTAGATGTTCACACAAGCCTTTTCCTCGAACTGTCTTTGCAACACGAATATCAACATCATATTCCATGACCTTTGTTATCCAGCGTGCTCTTTTCTCATTCAATTCTTTATTTAACAAAAAAGCTTTCACACTTGGATGAGAAACAAGAACATGGATTTTTTTGTTTGAAAGCATGTACTTAAAATTCTTTAGCCCTCTAACTACTGAAAGTACTTTTTTTTAAAGAAATGTGTACCTTGTTTCATAGTCATGCAAGATTTGTCCAAAGAAAGCAATTGGCTGCTCAACATTTTCATCATTAACTTGAGTTAATATGGTTGATATTGTTTAGCTCCTGCAAGTGCATACATTGTAAAATCTTTATCAAAATTTGGATTTGCAAGAGTAGGAGCTTGAGAGATGGCTTCCTTAATTGATTCAAACCCTTCTCTACCTTCACTGGTCCAAGAGAAATTTTTCTCTTTCTTTAACATAGCTATCAATTGTTTCACCAATGCTAAAAAATCTGGAACAAATCTTCTAACAAAGTTGATTTTTCCAAGAAAACACTTTAATTCCTTCTTATGATGAGGTAATGATAGCTGTGATATGGCTTCGATCTTGAAAGGATCAATTTCCAAACCTTGTTTAGAAACAATATGACCAAGAAATTTACCTTGATGTACTAAAAAGATAGACTTTAGTGGATTCAAAGATATTCCAAACTGTCTGCATAACTGAAAAAGTTTGCCTTAGATGTATTAGATGTTCTTCTGAATTTTTTGAGAATACAGTAACATCATCTAAATAAACAAGGATGCATTTATTTAACAAGATGTGAAAATCCATGTCCATTATACGTTGAAATGTTGCACCAACATTTGAAACATTGAAAGGCATTCTTTTGTAAGCATAAGTACCCCACTTAGTGGTGAAATTTGTTTTGTACCTATCTTCTTGTCAGACCAAAATCTAATTGTATCCACTATAACTATCTAGAAGGGATAGTCTATCTGAACCAGAAACTATTCTCAAAATCAGAACCATATTTAGAAGTGGGTAGTGATCTTTTAATGAAGCTTTATTAAGATCCCTAAAATCCACACATAATATGATTTCTCCATTTTTCTTCCTAACAAGAACAAGATTGGCTACCCAACTTGAATGCTTAACTGGAAAGATAATACCTGATTCGATCAACTTAGATAACTCTTTCCTCATTAGAGGCTTTATTCTGTGATTTACATGCCTTTGTTTTTATCTAACTAGCTTGGAATTTGGCTGCAATTCAATAGTGTGTTGCACTAAACTGGGATCAAACCTTTTCAGGTCTTCGTATTTCTAAGAATTTTTTTTATTCCTTGCAAAGATTAATAAAACAATGTTTTTCAGCTAAAGAACATACCTTTCTGAGAAACAAATTTTTACCTTCATCAACTGAGATCTCCTCATAATTATAATAAACATTTGTTGACATCTTAGTCTTGACCTTCCTTAACTGATCGTCAATGCTGAAGATGTCTTCTAATGTGACCAGACCTCGAGGTAATTTATTTTTCTTTAATTGAACAATCTAGTCACCATATAAGTGTTGTAATTTATCTTGATTTACTACAGAAAATTTAGCTTCTTGCTGCAAAAACCTGCAGATTTGATCATCATTTTCAAAAACTTTCCAATTCAAATAATTATTAGGTATCGAATCCCTGACAATCAAATTTATATGAGGCTGAATTTTTCTATTTTCAATCTGTTCCAACACTTCAAAACTTACACCAATTACTGCAAGTCTATCTACATGCTTATTTTCTATTCTAGAAATGGATTGGATGTTAATAGCTTCGAAATCTTCCATTAAGTCTAAAACTCTATGTTTGTAAGAATTCATTAATGGATTCTTACAAACATTGAAATTTCTTACTTGATTGATAACCAACTCAGAATCACCAAAAATATGTAGCATGCTAATACCTCTCTTTTTGGCCCAAAGTAAGCCATGAATTAATGCTTCGTATTTAACTACGTTACAAGTGCATGAAAATTGGAGACTCAAAGATGAGAAATACCTTTCATTTTCATTGGGGAAGTGAGCATCAAACCTACTCCTTGTCCTTTCTTGTTTTTAGCTCCATCAAAATGAAGCTTCCAAATCCCTTCTACTGCATTTTCTATTTTGGATAGCAAGGGAATTGGTGTGTTTTCTTCATGCAAGCAATACACACCAAAGAGATGCTCTTCAAATTATTTAAAAGGATCATGATCATGTTCTTCATGTGTCTTTTCATCCATAAATAAGTTAGAAATGCCATCTAATGCTGAAACATGAGCTATATTATGAAAATCAGACGGGTCTAAGGCTGCATAATTAGCTACTGCACTAGAAGCATGAGGCTCAATGTGAAATCTGGCTACTTGTTCTAAATTGATAGTAACCTTGGTGCCATAACGTGTAGTGAAAAATAAGGACCAATTTGAAGAGAGATAGCCTCCTATCTTTGATATGAAATCTCTTGATAAACATATAGCATAGTAAGGAGGTAAATCTACAATAGTAATATCTTACAAAATGGAAACATTTGGGCAAGCATGCAATGTTTCCTCTAGATTTTTGATGACACTAATTGTATTATTTACAGTTCCATCCAACTGTAGGACACTCTTTTATGTAGGTTCATACCGGAAACCCATTTTTTTCTATAATTGATTTTGGCATAATTGTGATACATTCACCGCTGTCTGCCATATAGTTATGAACAATATGTTCTCCAATGATCAGTGATAGATAAAATGGTGGTGGCTTCTTGATGTCATGAGCATTTAAGAATTTTCAAACCATTCATTTAACCTCCTTGATGTAGTTTTGTTCCATTGTTATGAGGACCATGTCTACTTTCTAGAATTCATTTTCTGTTGTTTTAGAAGAAATCTGTAGCTTAGCTAGTTTATAAGAAAGTAAATTTTGTTGTCTTGGAATACTTAGAGAATCCCACATTGATATGTTAACATTATGATTTTTCATTACATCAAAAATTTTAAAAGAAGGAACAGTTTTAGAGACAAATTCTACTATTTTAGCATAAGCTTTAGCGAAAACTGATTTTGCTTCAGCTACTTTTGATATCTGAGGTATAAATAACCTTCTTGGATCAGGGTGTAGCTATTTTTTTTGTTCTTTACCAGCTGTAACACTTGCTATTTTTTGAGGAACAACAACACCATTAGCTATTTTTGGGTTTATAGTTGTTGTTCTCTTAGTGACATTAGGTAGAACAGGCCTATTCTACTATTTTTTACTCTTTGCAGCCTTTTCCTGATCCCTAGTAGTAACTACAATGAAATCATCCTCACTAAAACTGACTAAGTTCTATTCAGGTGCCTTCTGAACCTGAGTATCTTGTTGTCCACCCTCCATTTGAGGCATGAACAATGTCTTAGATTGAGGTTGTGCAACAAGACTTATGTTCAGAAAATCATTTGGGAAAATTGCATCCAAATGAGGTTGATTACAAAGTTAACACCACTCCTCTGTAGCCATATTAACTATAACTAAAGTGTTAGATGAACTAAGATCCTTTGGGTAACACTTCCTTTGCTGATAAGGCTACCTATAATTTTGATTCTGCTAGTAAGGCTGCCTATTTTGCTAGTTTTGCTGATAAGGATCCTGATAAGGTCTGCTAGGTAATGCAAGCCTATTCTTGATTGAAGTCAACTTTTTCCCCATAGTCTACAAAGCTTTAAAAACATCATCTGATGGGGCTACAACAACATGTTCTATAATCGTGATAGGATGAGGAATAGGTGCTAAATATTCAAAAAAAGGAATTGAAGGACTTGTTGCTAATTTTCTAGCTTTAATAAGACTATTTTCAGCTCAGATGGCAATATCATAGGCTGCTAGGAGAGTCTCTCCTCCCATAGACTGGATCATAGTTGAAATATCACTATTTAATGCTCTAAGATAATAAAGAAAAACATGATCAACTCGAGGCTTGACACTTGCTGGAATTCTTTCCCAAGTTATGGAAAAATAGATGTCGAAAATAGACATAAATTCATTGGGAGCTCTTTTAATGGTAGACAGTTGTTCTATGCGAGATAAATGGTTTGAATTATCTTGAAATTGCTTCAGCAATTTACCTCCTAAATCATCCCAAGTTTTTATGCATCCAATCTCTAGATTTTTAGACCATTGCAAGGCTTGTCCTTTAAGAGATGCAGTTAAAAGTCTCAAAGCTACATCCTTATGAGTGATATTATGAACTGCACTTAAGGTTGTAACATCTTTAATGTGCTATATAAGTGTAACCTAATTTTCTCCAGTGAATGATGGAAAAAAATTTATGGCAGCATTAGGGATGTCATGATAAACTGGGATTACTAATGGGTTTCCATTAGTAAAGGTCAGAAAATTCCTAAGTGGTTGAATAGCCATTTGAAAAAATGGGATCTGAATAGAGAAATTGATACCTGGTGAAGGAATATTAGGAGGAGGGTTATCAAAACAAGGCCTATTATAAGGTAAAGTAATACCAAATCTTCTCCTTCTTGTAGAATTCAAATGTAAAGAAATAAAATCAGAAGGAATTCCTCTTACCGATGATCTTGTAGTTACTTTAGGCATGGAACATGCTGCAATACTGGTCTAAAATAAGCCCTACGGAGTCGCTGAATATATGTTTAAATATTTTAGAATAAATTGTTACGGCTTTCTATCCCAAAAGTAACTTTTATCAACTGTAAATATGTCATAGATCTGCTGTGAATATCTGTAACTTGCATATAGATCTAATTCGTTGTCCCACCAGGCGTGCCAATTCCATGTAAGGGAATTAGGACTAATTATTAAACATCATATCATAGGAATACACATTAAAGTTAAAACCTTCCTCTATATAATGGCCTTCATATAAAAAACCACATATTAATTAATGGATGTAGTTGCATGATATTACACACTTATACATTTTCTCTTATATTTTTCCTATTTAACAACTTATCTTCAGCAATTATGGTTGACTCTATAAGAATGAGGTAACACATCATCTAGAAATCTATTTTATTATTAGACGTATCTAATTAAATATTAATTACATATTATTGTAGACACAAAATCACACACATAATACTATTTTACTATGCCGATAGTATGTTGGTATATGCATGGATCTTAAGTGAGAAAAGAATTCATTGGTGACACCATATCTAGTGCATCTATGTCTTTGATTGCTTTGATTTATAATTCCCTTCCACATTTTTCATTTGTGAACCCACTTCCGGTAAGGTTACATGAATCGATGTTTCTCTTTCTGTTCACATATGTTTTCATTTATCTCAAGACACCAGCACCCATCTTGGACACTAGCATGTAGGCACTCGTATCCATTCTGGGTGCTTCTATCCTCTTTGTTATTCATGCACTTTTTGAAATTTTTGGTCGGCCTTTTCTCTTATTCATCTTTATTCCGTGCTCATATTCGGCCTTTCGTGTCACTAGTGTCGAAATTAAAACATGATATCCATATATATACACAACATACACACCATTATTCTGGTTATAAATTCCAAGGGAAATCATATCTTTATAATATCACTTCTATCAATGGGACTGCATTTTTACTCCGCATACACTGCATAGGAAAGCGGATGTTTTGAATTCCATATTAGATAATTTGAATCTTATCTATCTATATCCCATTATGTTCGCATCATTGGTGTGAGGGAAACCTAAGGACATCATTTCATACAAAAACACACATAAATACATGGAGTCTATAATGTAGTGCAACAGTCGGTCATAAGTTGACTCTTTGAGTGACCTCCAAGGTAATTCCGACTTCACATATTGTATATAATTTTTAGATTTAATGTGGGTGTGAGATTGTGCAGTAAGCTAAGGTTTTTTTGTAGGTTACATGAAACTTCAGTGATAAAATAGAAAATATCAGTTGACCAAGAAAAATCAAGTGCAAAACCTTAGTGACACATAAGAAAATATGATTCAAGCATTTATATAGTCACTAATGCCGAGAAGAGGTCTCTAACACCTGGGTTCCACCATCTTGCTATAGGTACACTTGTTCATCCTCAATGCAGAGTACTAGATATTTTATAAAGCTGAACTGTCACATTGTTTCTTGTCAGATCCAACATTCACATAATTCTAACTACGTACAGATCCCACATGAATTAGCTAAGGTAATTGTCTCTTCCATTTTCTTATGATATTGTATTGCTTGAGTTATTAACATCTATATTTATTTGTATTTATCATTTTAGTTAATCTGAAATTATATTTAGTTCCATTTTTATTAAATCATTTGGTGAATCCACTCTTCTTCGAAGTCCTTTCCCTAGGATCCCAAATCCCCCATGGCTAAAAAGTGGATCCCATATCCTAAACATGATATGACCTATACATTTATGTAACCCATATTTAACGATGATGTTGTAGAAGATGAATTCATTTATCTCATGTGCAATCAATAATGCGATCCCTTAATCCTCAAACAACTCCTTGACTTCATAAAACTCTTTCCTATTAGATATGAAACCCCTGATTTTGACATAGTCTTCAATGACCTAAATTTTACTCAATATTTTCCCTTCTTTCCCATTCACATATTTCAACCCCCCATATTCCTCCACTATTATGGAAAATGATAAAATTAATTTATATTGTCTACATGATGAAGTTATTTCTTTCGAAAATCTAGATATAAAATTTTCTACTTCTAATAATGAAAATGAAAATATGCATGAGGATGTTCCTATTAGTAGTCAAGATGAATGTCTTGGTCTCTTTGTTCTCCTCCCCTTATGAAAATGTTTCCCATGATTGGAATGATAAATATGATGTTGATCCTCTATATGTTAATGATTATCTTGATGAAATCCTTTCTTGTTAAAATATTACTGACAGCGATTGTGATTATGCTTCTGTTCATGAACATGTTAGTAATAATGTTGCTTCTATTAATACTACTAATTGTTAATTTAATACTCATATTTATTCTAGTTATGAAGTCATGTCCAATGTTGACCATGAGGATTCCACTACCACACCTAATCCACCTCTTATTGTATCTCCTGAACATAGCAATCCCATAGATTTTTCATGTTCCTATCCTCCTCTCACACCCCCTTTTCTACCTTCCACATCTACACCTCCTTCTCAAGTTCCCATAATCACTCAAAATTCCAAGATCCAACCCCTTAATGTTCCTCTCGCTTCCCTAACCATTCTCTCACATGATATCATATCCCTCATGCATGCTTTCGGTAATTTGTAATCTCAATATCATACCCTTACCCTTGAGATTAGAGCCTATTATGCTTCCATTCACAATAATTTCATTCTTGGAAATCCTATTCTGAATAATATTCACAATTCCGCTTTCCCTAAGGGAATTATCATGTCCATTTTCTCATGTTCTTGAGGGCATAGGAAATCCTTAATTTCATCTCAGTAATTATCGTTTGGTCATGGATTCTTATTCTAATGACTATTTGTTACTAAAAGCATTTCGTACTAGCCCTATTGATCATGCTCTTTAATGGTATATTTATTTTCCTAATGGATCTATTGGTACCAACTATGATATGGAGGATTATTTTCCTAGATGCTTTATTTGTAACAATGGTCCTAAAGTAACATATGAAATCTTACCTTCTTTGCAACAAGGAAAGAAAGAATCAATTTTAGATCACATCACACACTCTATTTATTACATACACTAGTTATTATTTCAACCTATTGATTTGGAAATGTAATTTATATTTTTTCGTGCCCTAATTCTTCAAGTGAAAGAAAATATATTATATGATACACATGAATCGGCTACTATTTTATGTTATATTTATCTGCATTGTCGACTACCTAGAATCAGTGTCTAATATTGTGCTTGTTATGAAACAAGATGACAAAGTTCATTATTGAACTAATTTCTGTGACCTTTATAAAGATTTCCCTAAATATAGTTTCTCATTACCACATATTCATACCATAGTAGATTCCACTACTAGATATGACATTCTTTCCTTCATGGATGGCTTCTCTAATTACAATTAAATCAAAATAAACATTTCCGATTAGGAAAAAACTTCATTTACTATTCCATAAGGTACGTTTTGTTACATTGTTATTCCTTTCAATCTTAAAAATTCCAAGTCCACCTACCAATGTGAAAAAATGCATATATTCTATGATTATATTCATAAAATTCTTGAATAATATGTTGATGAAATACTAGGCGAATCCTGACATCACTCTACCCATGCTCAAGACCTCCGGACACTTTTTGAACACTTGTAACAGTACAAAGTATGCATAAATCCCAAGAAATGTGTTTTTGGAATTATTACTGACAAACTCCTTAGCTATATAATTTTCCAATGTGGAATCAAAATTGATCCCAAAAAAATCCGTATCATTATTGATATGCCTCCACCATGTAATTTACATCAATTACTCTCATTACAAGGTAAGATCCAAGCTATTTATCACTTCATTACAAAACTCACTAATAAAACACAACCATTTACATGTCTATTGAAAAATTAAACTAATTTCCTTTGGGATGAACAATGCCAGTGCGCTTTTGATGTTATTAAATTATATATGTTAAATCGTCTTGTTTTAGTGCCTCTGATGGTAGATTAGCCCGTGCTATTGTACATCTTATCTACATTACATGCATTAGGATCCCTTCTAGCACAACATTATGATTCTCAACATGAAAGGGAAATATATTATATCAATCACACTTTTCTTTCATACAAATATAGCTAAAAATACATTGATAAATTATGCCTTTCCCTCATCTTTGTTGCGAAGCCACGGCCATCGCTACTCTCTCAAATCTAGTCAAACTCGCTGCTCTAATGTATGGAATCATCATCTAGCTTAGATTTCCAAATTCCAATATATCTTAGTAAGAATTTAATCACTATTCACCTTTTAATATTACTATATATAGTATTTCTAATTTACCATATCCTTTAGTTACTATATTCCTCTATTATTGTACCTAGTATAAGATAGATAGTTTCACTCATATATTGATCCTCGTTACTTCATTTTTCTTCCCATTTGGGCCATACGGATCATAATCCCCTCTAACACCATACCATATAAATTTCAACATCTCATTTTCAAATATGGCACATGTACTAGTCAGTTTATACTCATAATTTGAAAATAATATTTCTACTCTCATACTATTTCTCTTTATTATTACAACATCTTGTACGTCTTGATTTCAGGATAGTGCTCATGTCTCCTCCCCCCTTTGCCAAAAAGGGGGGCATATAACCAGGATCATCTTATAATCCTTATCAGGATACGACATAATCAATTGACACTCCTAACAAATGACAATCAAATTTTTCTCTGATCTTATTCAAAAAAGAAACAATCATCCTATATGAAACTCTATGAATTTATACTATCACAAACCTACTCCCCTAAATGACCTAATCTTGGAGAAAAATAAAAAATATCTATGAGTAATCTAATAAGTACACATTATTTCAAACATAACTCCTGTCACTCAAATCAAGTCAATCAATCTGTACAATAAGTGCATTCACTATCTCTCCCAGATGACCTAACTTAGGAGTCACATTACATTACCACTGCTTCTAGATGACCTACCCTTGAATCCATCTAGCATTATACTATCATAACAACTATTAGTGTAGAAGATGGGGTAATGAGATGTCTTTTCCTTCCTTATACTATTCCTATGTGGGTTCTTCAATCGAAACTAAATCACACAAACAATTTTTCAATTAGAAGTAATACAGAACTAAATTTCTTCTCTATCCATCTACAACAGTTGGAAATTTTGGGGATGTACTCATTGATTTAGAGAAAAAATATACCTCTCTTCCCAACACTCTTCTTCTAGTGGGAGGACACCCAAATCCTCCTATTTATCAATAAATCAGGTTAGGAATTGATCACTCCCTACCCCTCTCTAACACATTTGAAAAACAATCCAAAATATCCAATGACATCACACCTATTTCTACAAGTCCTCCTTATGATAGTTTTCTATCTCCACTTATGCCACATTGGTCAAAACAGTGATCCATGTTTCACCATGCCACAAGTTCTTACATTCTACAAACACTTTGAAATATGGTTTCTCATGACTATTTAGAGGTATGTTCCTTCATTTATACTAATTGAAATTCATTCAAATAGCATAAATGGGGGGAAGTGTAGACACAAACCCATGCATATATTTCTATTTTACTATGTCGTCAGGATGTTGTTATATGCTGGATATTAAGTGAGAATATTATTCATTGGTGATACCATCTCTAGTCCATCTATGTATTTGATTGCTTTTATTTTTTCTTATATTCCACATTTATCATTTCTACACCCACTTCTAGTTAGGTTAAATGGATACCTTTCTTTCTATCTTTTCACATTTTTCATCGTTTATCTCAAGACACCAACACCTGTCTTGGACACGAACGCTTAGGTGCTTATGTCCTCTTTGATCTTTATACACTTTTTGACATTTTTAGCCAACCTTTTATCTTATTTTATCTTTATCTCACACTCGAAGTCGTCCTTTCAGGTCACTAGTGTCGAAATTCAAAATAGATATCCATATATATACACAACATACATAATATTATTCTGGCTGAAAATTGCAAGGGGAAATCACATCTACATACTATCACTACCAGTAAAGACACTACATTTTTGGGCTGCATACACTACATTGGAAAGAGGAAGTGTTGAATTCCATATCACACATTTTTCATCTTATATATTTATATCCCAGTATTTTGGCATCATTGACATGAGGGAAACTTAAGGACATTATTTTAGACAAAAGCACACAAAAATACTTGGATTCTAGAATTTAGTGCATTGCGTGTTCATAAGTTCACTCTTCAGGTGACCATCAGGGTGATTCAGACTTCACAAATTGCATATTTTATTTAGATTTAATGTTATTGTGAGCTTGTGTAGGTAGATATGGTTTATTTTTCATGTTATAGGTACCTTTGGTGATCACAGAGTGAATATTAGATGACCAAAAACAATCATGTCTAAAACCCAAATGACAAAGAAGAAACACGATTATAAGCATCTGCATAATCACCAATGCCAACAAGTAGTCTCTAGCTCCATGATGCCCATATGCAATCTTAGTACAGAGTCGCATATCTTTTGTCAAGATCTTGTTACAGTGTTTTCTATTAGATCTATCATTCACTCTGTGTTGACTACCTACAAATCACACATGAATTAGCTAAGTCACTTATCTCTTCCATTTGGTTATGATCTTGTATTGCTTGAGTGCTTTACATCTATATTTAGATGTATTCTCTCTTGATTAGTATGAAAATAGATTTAATTCTATTTTTATTAAATCAAGTATAAATTATAAATACAACTTTGTCAAAAATTAATATAACTTAATTACATGGTTTAATAATAAAAATAGCCCATAAAAAGGAAGCTTATATAAAAACCGGCTAGAACTATTTATTGTGGATCTTATACTATACTCCAACACTTCAAAACATACATTTTCCTCCATCCCTAAAATGATTCATATGCACTTGTAATATTTAAAATTTTTAAAGAAAATCAGAGTGTTATTAACTAATGTGTTATTGTTTTTTATAGATAAATATTGTTTAATTATCACGTTTTTAAATTGGTGGAAGTTTGATATAAGAAATGTGAAGAAAAAAATTAATTGTATAAATTAAATATATATAGAAATATAAAAAATTTAATATTAATGGTCATGCACAAATTTCTCTACATGAAAATTTCTATTTATATAAAATGGTAAATGTTCTAATGGTTGATTGATAATTTGTGTTAGGAAATTAATGTTTACATTATATTTGAGGTGTTAGTAATTAGATAAAGGTTAGTAGTTAGTTATATTATTGTTATATACAGAATGATATATTATTGGTTGGAGTTGTTTTAACAACTCTAATGATTTGAGTTGTGTATTGTTACGTAACAATCAAAACTAAATAGGAGTTTTCTATTATATTTTACGTGAGTGTAGTTATTGAACTAACTCACCAATATAGGAGATTAGGAGATATTGTAGGATTGAGTTGTTTAAGGATATTCCTTAATATTACGAATTCCTCTCTTATATATATGTAAGATGTGTTATACTAAATAATATGTAGAATACATTATTATTTTGTGAATGTGTTTAGCTCTCCGATCCTCCAGATTTGGTATCAAAGAAGGGATTCACTGATGGAATAATAATTAGTTTAGAGGGGATACTATGTAAATTCTATGTTGCTCAATTTATGTAGAGTATTTCTTAGTTGAATTTGTTTTTAATGTGTAGTCATACATCTATGCATGCCATATATTCAAGCACCATATTTTATTCTGTAGTATCCTTCATTTCTTATCACTATTATGTTACTTTTCTCTGATTAGAAAGTTTCAACAATTAGTGTATTCATGTTTAGATGGAATGGATTCTTGTGGTGACAGTCTGTGTACAACCAAGTATAAAAATATAAATTGTGTTCTCGTTGATATATTTGGACTCAACTCACCTCTCAGCAAGGGTTGTCTCTTTGCATCCAAGCGTCCAGTCGTGATACATCTAGTTCTTGCACATCGATGGTAATTTTTCCATTCTATTTCCTACATCTCAATTGGAATGTCTATCATTTGGGTTGAACAGTTTGGCATTCTATGCTTGGGAAATACTTAGTCTCAACTAAGATAAGATGAAATTTGTTTTAGACCGCATCAAGATATATTCAAGGCTTGGGAATTGGATAGCTTCATATTTAATCTACATTGAATTATTTTTGCAACATTAAATCAACTAATTTAGTTTTGTGAAGAGACAAGACATTTTTTTTGCATTGGATGTATAGTGTGTATTTCTCCAACCTGATAGAAGAATTTAGTTCAAAGAGTATCCATTTTCTTGACAGCTAGGTGGTTAAGAGGACTTCAGGAGCTTGTGAATCCATTTTTTGGCCAAGTCTTGATAATCTACATGTTGAAGTTGTCAAACATGCAGAAGATTATATTCATGTAACAATTGGCTATTCTAGTTATTATTTTATACTATAGGAGTGTCAGAATGTGCACCATTCAGAGCTCTTGGATGCTTATATGTGGTGCCTTGGTGATTATCATAAAAAAATTATTCTGATAATATGTTACACATGGTTTCGTTTTTTGGAGAAGAATTACAAGTGAAGAATATCTTCAAAATATGCCCATCTTCAATTTCTCTCCTTCACACAGCGACCATAATCTGTCACTCAAAAAATATCCATCTATCAAACAAAACTCCACGAAGCAAATTCTACGGAACATGTCAGTGAAAAGTCTGAATTTATACGTGAGGTTACTTTCTCCAACTAGAGTCTATTTAGTATCATCTTTTTTATCACATTAGTGTCAAGTCATCTAGTGACTAATTTTTAGTATTTTAGTATAATTTCTGTAGTGCCCACTTCCCTTTGACACTTTTGATATTGATCATGATAATGTTGACTATATTATGGACATTATTATAGTTTTGATTTAGTATGGTGTTAGACGTCAGATCATGGATTATTGTTGACTCTGATTCATAGATGATGCATGATGATTGTTAGAGACATTTTATTTAGATGTTGACATATTGTTGGACATGGTTATATATATATATATATATATATGGATGTTGTTAGGACATATGACATTAGGATATATTCAGTAGACCGAGAAAATTGAATTTATAATTGATGATTATGTAGTTGCTGATGAAATTGTTCGTGTGTGTGTGTTTGATTGTTAGGTATTCCAATGGGGGGGATCACCTTTAAATGTGACTAAGGGTTATGTGTATTTATTTATTTGGTTCCTTTTTATTGATGTTTGTATGTGTTTATTAAGTGATGTGTTTACCCCTTTCATTATTTATTAATTGTGGTAAATTAATGTGAATACACATGTTGTTAAAATTAATTAATCGAATTGGGACATAAGAAATTAATTATTAGAGTTGTTGGCCTAAAATTAAAGTGTTGTGAGAAATGTGTAAGTGATGTGTAAATTAATTTGGGAGTATGAAACACTCCACCTCCTTTTGAAATTCAAATTTGTCCTTGGAGGCTGATTTTGGAAGCTTATGAGACAAGTTAAACTTGTCCCATACCTCTTAAATTTGTATGCTAACCTTACCTATGGTTGTAGGGTTTAAATATAATCTTCATTATATTTTTTTGTAAGTCAAGTTGTATGCTTTAATTGCACTTTCTTACATGCTTTCAATTTCAGTCCTTATGAGGTGTGGGTTTGATTTGAGTGTGTAAGTAAAAATGTCATTTATTCACCTAGTTATTTATTATTCCTTGGAGATTGAAGTTGAATTACGAGTTGGAGTTGAGGATGTGTGATGTGGCATCCCACATGGATCCACCTCATCCTCTTCTCTTTCCTCTTCTATATATTTGAATTCCTTGGCTTGTTTTTTGGTTTTTTTTTTGCTTCATTTTTATCACTTCATTTTTGGCGACTTGCTTTGGATTTTTGGAGATCTTGCAAATTGGGAGAAATTTGGAGATTTTTGCATACTTTTAGATTGTTGATCTCTTGGTTTGTGTAGCATTTGAGAGCTTGTTGTTTTGAACTTGGAACAAACTCCATCATGGAGAGGTAAGAGCTTAACTCTTGGAAATACTCTCCTTTTATTTGTATACATATGTGAATGGTTGAATATTTGAATGTGTTGTTTTATTTGTTAGCTGGTTGGGTAGATGGCCTAGTGATGGTGTAGGAGAAGACTATGGGGATTTTGTGGGAGGCATAATTGTTTTGGGGAGGTATAAGTGTGGAGGAACTTGGGATTTGGGTTCCACCTTACAAAGAAATAGCTTGCTTTTATTTACTCGTTATGGGGTGCCATAAGAGGTTGGGGAGGCATAAGGAACTGTTAGGAATAAGGGGTACTTGGTGGAGGCATAAGGGCATGTCAGGGATTTGAAATGATATATATTTTGGTGGTTTGTTCTCAGGTGGTGATACCCATTTCCCCTTTGGGAGGCATAAGCAACATCCCCCATAGTTTCTTACTCCTTTGGCTTGCATGATGAAGCCAGAGTGTTGTTTTTTGTTTTATTTTGTGGTGGTAAATTGCAGTTTTGTTTTAGATTGTGTTTTGAATGTGAAATTTGCATGTGTGTTTGTGGAAGCCTGTTGTTGCCACGAGTTGAATCTAATCTTCCATTGCTTTTTTGTTGGGGCTCAGGGGCCAATGAAGAAGGATGGATTATATTTGGAATTGGATGTCTTGGTTGGGTGGAGAGTGTTGCCTTTCCCCTACTCTTGTTGTGATCAGAAATGGAAGAATGATAAATCTACATGTTGTTGTTCTGCAGCAAAGGAAAATGAAATAAAATAATTGACAGTCCCTTGTTGAGATAAATCTTATTGTAGCCTTCCCACTTGAAGTGGATGAACTTGTATATGTTTTGTAATCGAAATATGTTGTATTGAATATGAAAGTTGTAAGATTGAAATGTGAAAGAGATATACTCCGTTTTTGTTCTTTTGAAAGAAATAATTGTATTTTATATGATGAATTTGAATAATGAAAGAAAGAAGTTATAAGTTTTCACTTGGGAATAAATAAATGATTGTATTACCTTTCTAAAATTACATTGTGGTATTGAATCTGATCATTTAAACGTATTTGAAATATCTGTTTGAAAGGAAGAAATTCATGTCAGGAAAACACAGAGCTTTGTCTTTTGACATGTGTAAAATTTGAAATCAGAATTGCATTTTGGTTTTGAATAGTTTCCTTTGAATCAAACAAATGTATTAGATTGGAATTGAATGTATCCTAATACTTGGAAGAAGAAAATGGAAAATAGATCCCTTCAAATTAGATCTTTGTTAGACATTTTCAAACTAGCAAATAATTATCAGAAAATATATAGAATGACCCTACAGACTAGGAAAGGCATTTGAAACATTAATACAAGCTAAGAAATATCAAAATGATCCCACACAAACTATAATACTTAACAAAATTTCATAGAACCTTTCAAAATCGGGCTCAAAAAATTTCTCAACCGTTTTTGCTATTAAATTGGGGAAATTTAAATTGATCTTCAATCAAAATATTTAACCCTTGAAATATATTCTAAAATATTCCAAGTAAAATACTCTTTTCCTATTTGGTAAGTTGAAAAATAATTAACGACAAATTTGAACAAAATTGATAAGTTAAAAATACTAGATCACTTTCTAAGTGACAAAAAGATGTTTTCTCAAAATTTACCCTTTAAAATTCATCAAAATCAAATTCCTAAGGTTACAGTGAAAACAAGACGTTGAGAGATTTCTAGAAAGTCCTTGTTTGCCAAAAACTGAATTCCCAATCAAAAATTATGGCCTTCTGAAGTTTTTACCTCATTTCGGGCTCAAAATAATCTAACTGTCAAATTCTAAATGAATAAAATATTCTTGGGCGGACCCAGGGGCTAAAAATTTCCTTTTTTTGTTTTTTCCCAAAACTTGCAAAGTCATGAAGTTTTCATGCCACTCCACTAATCCGCAAGCCTTCATTTTGTCTAATAATGATCTAAGTACAAAAAGTTAATTTGGAAATTTTGCCTCCGCGGCCTCACCGCCCCACAGCCAATCATTGATCGACACGTGCCTTTGTTGGGTGTCAGAAAAAAAGAAGAAGGATAAAAGCCTTAAAATTCTTCAGCGGGCCAACTTTCAACTAGAATTTGGAAATGCCAACACGTGTTCCCTTACGGACTCGCGGGAGTGCGGAGGAAAATTGCGCCTTTTGTTCCAAAAGGGAAAAAGAGCCAAATGTCTTCCCCGCTTCGTCGGCCCACGTTTGTGAAAATTTTTCTTCCCCACTCCACTGGTCTGCTTTTCTCCTCTAGTTAAATTTTCTCTCTGAAGTCCGCAGGCCTGAGTTGGGAAAACTTTTCCTCCCAGGCCGACAGGCCTGCTCTTGGGAAAATTTTCACCCCAAGTTCCGCTGGTCCATAACTTGAGAAATATGAGGAGTTAGGAGAACTTATTTATATCACTGGAAAGGTGAGGAAATTCCATACCTAATTGGAATGTTCTCAGGAATTTTTAATTGCGTTAATCATGGGAAAAATCAAATTGAGTCTTTAACCGAGTTCTGCGAGTGGGTAAGAAAGAATTTACTCCGATGATTTCAAATATATATTATTTCCCCCACTATAATTAAACCTTTCTCTTGTATTAGATATTTTGGAATTAAATACCTTGGGAATTTAATTGTTCTGGTCCCTTAACCCTAAAATTTTAATCAGGGAATATTTAGTTAAAATGTCAATGTAATCAGTGATTAAATTAATCCCTATGGAGATTTGAGCTAGGTGTGGACTTATTAGACTTGTTTCTTTATAAGGTGGAATTAGTAATTATTATAATGGGAAAATTTATTAGTTGAATTTAATTATCCTTGAGACTTTGGTCGTTAACACTTTTAAAAAAAAATAATTCCATAATTTTCTAACTAAATCTAGGTTGTTCATGGGTCTCAAGTGGGTTGTTTTAGTGGGTGTTAAAATTTCTCATTGTCCCCATGGTGTGTCATTATTAATGTTTAATTATTCATAAAATCATGTGTTTTAGTTTAGTTTGTGTATCACAATATTGTTCAATGTCACTTTAGAATTATATAGTCATATGATATGATTGTTTTTCCTATAAAAAAAAATTAATAGTGTATGTCTCTAGTTATTAAGTTAAAATATAGTGATATTGGAATTAACAAGTTTGTCACATATTTCATTGTAATGTCAATAATTGTGTCTATAGTTAGAGTTAAAGTCATTATCAAATTAAAGTCTTATTGTGATGTCATGCCATTGAAGTAAAGTATTGTTGTTGTTGAAGTTGTATTGTGTAATGCCCCATCTTCCTTCTTGTAGTAAAATAAAATGAATAAGTAAATAAGTTTATAAGAAAATATAATTACTGGAGTTGGCATAGTGTGTGGATGAACTAGCAGGTAGTTTTATTGGGTAGATACATGGGGTGGCAAGTGGCAGGGGCTGTACAGAGCATGGATGTTGTGGAATACTTTCAGACCTGTTATCTTCCTTGCATAATAATTCTTGCACTTTATTTGAGATCTAGAGGCATTAAATAAGCCAAAACCCAAGGCAATGTTGTAAAATTTTAGCACTAATGGGATAGTTGTAGTGGATAAATAATGTTGTAGGGACTATGCTAAATGAAGATCTCATTGGTTCAATCATCGTGCACATACAGAAAAATATGAATCCCTTATATCCCCTCATTTTGCTTTATAAAAATTGTCTTATCTGGATCTATATCTATACCCTGACGTGGTTTCATTGCTCTCTGATATGAAAGGAAAATTTTGTCTACCACTTCTCTATTTGTATATTCTAGGGAAGAATGAGATTGGGGTTGGGGGAGTGCATATTTTGGTGCAATGTTTGACAAAATGAAAGAGCAAGGAAAATTCTCATGGAATATGATTATGGAAGTGCATAGAAGACATGGGATTCCTCATGAGATAGTCACACTATTTCACCTATGCAAAAAATAATTCTCCAACCTGATCTCTTTACATTTACCTGCGTATTCCCAGCCTATGCCGAAATACAAGCTTTGGAACAAGGTATGGACATCCATCAAAGCATAAAGGATAGAGGAATATTATCAGATGTTGTAGTTTCAAATGATCTCATAGACATGTATGAAAAATGTGGAACCTTACACAAGTCAAGTTAACTATTTGACATAAAGTTTGTAAAAAATTGTTGTTATGTGGACAGCAGTGAGTACAGGATATGCACAAAATAGGTTTGTTGAAAAGGCTTAGAAACTTTCAAGCGAATTCAATTGGCAGGTGTAAAGCCTAGTCACTTTTCTATTGCGTGTTATTACTGTGAATGACCTAAGTGGATTGTTTGGGAATATATTTATAGTTAACGAGATGGTTTTAGTGTGCAAAAATACTATCCTATTTTTTATTATGATATTGACTCCCCTTTTATCTTTGACAATAATGTATCCATTTGTTAAGATCTTTTGTATAAATTAAAATCTTGGTGGAATATGGGGCTAAGAGATTTTTGATATTGATTGAGTTATTTTTTCATCTAATGTAAGTCATATTATGAAGGGTAACAACCACCTAGAAAGTTGATTAGTCTAGGAAATTGAGTGTCCTTTTTCTCAGACTAATATATCTTTAAGTATCGGTCTTGATGTCGGTTTGTCAAGTCTAATACTGGTCTGATCTACTTATATCTTCAATACAAGTTATATTTTGAAGATCACACCCATTTGGTGATTCTTTCTGCAGGAGAAATTATCTGTTATATTAATGGTTATACAAGATGCAATAAGTTAGAAGGATTTAAACGTTTCAAATAGTTACAAAATTGAAAAAAACACCATATGAGATGGTTGATTTTATGGGAAGTGCGTTGGTGTTGTGGAGAACTTCACGCTTAGAGGGTTAGTGTATATATGGCCTTGGATGTTGTATTGAATGGTACAGATGGAGGGGTTGTGGACACACACAAATTGTTTGAAAAAATTCCAAGAGAGATTTGGGGCCTTGTAGAATGAGGGTAAACCCACCTGGAGCACCACTTGCACTATGGATGCTAGTATTCCCATACATGGTCTCCTTAGCTACATCTTTTATAATTTTATTATGAATGGTTATTCATTCGCAATATCATATAAATATTAAACTATTAGATACTAAAACAATTGAATAGTTTAACCAGATGGCTAGTGTATTCAATAAAACAACACCTCCTAATTTATGCTACAAACTTAGAATTTGATCCTTAACCATGTAGCGACCACAACCTTATGCAATGCTAAAACCAAGGTGTCAAAACATGGTGCTCATTTACATTAGTATTGGTAAGAGATAGATGAGTTAGCTAAAACAACATTTTCTGTCCACGTTGCAAACTTAGAAAAATGTAATTTCTAGAGACTTGGAAAACAACACTCTGAGCCCTATAAAAGATATGTCAAACATCGTATGTGTTCCTTGTTATGTAGAGATTCGCATCAAGCATTATCTCGACCTTGTTTTACCATTTGCGCTCTCTTCACCGCTCCTTTAGGAGCCCTATTATTCCATTTTGCACTTTTAGGAAGTTTCTAAAACTAAAAAGTTAGGTTTTGTTTTGGCTTGTCATTTGGACCCTAAACAATGAAATACTTGTCTTCCTTCAGAAACCTCTACAATTTTTACTAGAAAATTTCCTAGAACCTTCAATTTAGGGAGAAAGACGTTTCTAGATAGTTTGGCAATGGGGTTTTGTAGGTATCTAGTTGTAGATTGACTAGGTCAAACTAGACCAATTACAACCCATGGCTCCATAAAACTCGTCACCGTTTGTAACCCATTTTCCAGCTCCCAGTTTCATCAAATCTGATGTATTCTCCACGTATAGGAGAGCATTTAAGAATCTTCCCGTGGAGACACCAACCATCAAAAGTTAGTTTTTGGATGAGGTTTCTTAGCTATCGCACTAAAATTAGTTGATGTTGTAACTAGCCAAATTACAAACGATGGCCACAAAAAACTAGCCGCCAATTACAAACTGTTTTCCTATTTAGAATTCCACCAGTTCTCTTGAATTCTTGGTTTATAGGAGTACACATATGAATTTAACCATTGTGTGAGTGCCCATCAAAAGTCAATTTTTGAGTTCTTTAGCCTCCGAGCAAAAATTATACATTTGCGCAAGTAGTAGGATAATGGGAATAAGTTCGTAGGAACCTGTAGTGTCCACTTCCCTTTGACACCTTTTGATACTGATCATGACATTGTTGACTATACCATGGACATTGTTACAGTTTTGATTTAGTATGATGATTAGATGTTAGAGCATGGATTATTGTTGACTCTGATTGATATATGATGCATGATGGTTATTAGAGACATTGTATATATTGAGGTTGATATACTTTCTGAAGTGGTTACATTATAGATGTGTTCAAACATGTGATATTTGGATATTTTGAGTAGACCTATAAAATGAAAATTGATGATGATAGAGTTGTTGATAAAATTTTAAGTGACATTATTGATTGGCTTGATGATTGTTGTAATTCACATATATATTGATGACTTTGGAAGTGTATTATATTCATTTGGATGTTCTGATGTAGCCATGAGGCCGAAGGAGGTATTTGCATTTTTCCAAGTTAAACGTATCACAACAAATATCTGGGGAGACCAACCACATTGGAATTCTAGAAGAATTCAACAAGGTCACCATGGCAACTGTATTTGTTTTTGTGTGTTTGATTGTGTTAGGGATTCCCATAGGGGGATCACCTTTGAAATGTGACCAAGGGATTTTATGTATTTTTTTCTTTTATTTGGTTCCTTTGTTAATGTTTGCATTTGTTTATTTAAGTGATGTGTTTACCTATTTAATTATTAATTGTGGTAAACTAATGTGAGTAATCATATTGTTTAAAAATTAATTAATCAAATTGGGTTATAAGAAAGTAATCGTTATAGTTGTTGAACTAAAATTAAAGTGTTGTAAGAAATGTGTAAGTGATGTGTAATTGATTTTGGAGTATGAAACACTCCATCTTCTTTGAAATTCAAATTTTTCCTTGGAGGATGATTTTGGAGGCTTGTGGGACAAGTTAAAATGGACCCATACCTCTTAAATTTTTATACCAACCTTACTCATGGTTGGAGAGTTAAATTTATCCCTTCTTTATGTATTTTTGTAAGTCAAGTTGAATGTTTTTATTGCACTTTTTAGATGTTTTAATTCAGTCCTTTTGGTGTGTGGGCTTGCTTGAGTGTGTAAGTAAAACTGTCATATTATTCACCCACATATTGATTATGCATTGGAGAATGAAGTTGAATTTTTTGTTGGAGTTGATAATGTGTGATGTGGCATCCTACATGGATCCACCTCATACTCTTCTCTTCCCTCTTCTATTTATTGGAATTCCTTAGCTTGTTTTTGGGTTGCTTCACTTTTATCACTTCATTTTTGGAGACTTATTTTAGTCTTAAGAGATCTTGCTTTTGGAGAGGATTGGATATTGTTGCATACTTGTCGATTGTTGATCTTGGACTGTTTTTCATTTGAACTCTTGTTGTTTTTGACTTGGGACAAAGTCCATCATGGAGAGGTAAGAGCTTGGATCTTGGAAATGCTCTTCTTCCCTTTTATGAATATGTAAATGTTTGTATGTTTTTTTTGTTTGTTGGCTGGTTGGTTAGATGGCTTATGGATGGTGTAGGAGAAGACTATGGGGTACTCTTGAGGGAGACATAAGTTTTTTGGGGAGGTATAAGTATAGAGGGGGTTGGAATTTGGGTTCCACCTTGTAAAAAGAAATAGCTTGCATTTCTTTACTTTTTATGGGGTGCCATAAGAATTTGGGGAGGCATAAGGAAATGTGATGAATAAGGGGTACTTGTGGGAGGCGGATATGTCAGGGATTTGAAATTATATGTATTTTGGTGGTTTATTCTCAAGTGGTGATATCCATTTCCACTTTGGGAGACATAAGTAGCATCCCCCATAGTTTGTTGCTCCTTTGGCTTGCGTGATGAAGCCTAATTCTTGTTTGTTATGCTTTAATGTGGTTGTAAACTACATTCTAATTTGGACTGTGTTTTTAAATGTTAGATTGTTTTTGTGTTTGTGGAGGCTTGTTGTTTTCATGAGTTGAAACACATCTTCTATTGCATTGTGGTTGGGGCTCGGGGGCCAATCAAGAAGGATGACTTCTCCTTTCTTTGGATGTATTGGTTGGGTGGAGAGCATTTAATTCTTGCTAACTTTGTTGTGATCAAATTGAAATAAATGGAGGATCTTCATGCTGTTGTTCGAGAGCAAAGGAACAAACAATTTTGAAAGTCCTTGTTGAGATTATTATTTATTGTAACCCTTTTCCATTTTGAAGTGGATGACCTTGTATATTCCTGGCAATGGAAAAATGTTTTGTTGTGGCTATGAAATTTGAAATTTCAAATGTGAAAGAGATGAATTCAATTTTCCATTTTTGGAATGTATGAGAAGGAAATTGTATTTTGTATATTGAAATTGAGAAATGAAATAAGAAATATGTAAAGAAATCATTTTTGAATTAATGGAAGTTATTACCTTTGTTCAAATGATTTGGTGTTCATTGGAAATTTGTGTTTGCAATGCATTATGAAACCTGTGTTTGGAAAAAAAGAAAAGTGAATATGTATATTGAAATGTCATGATCCTTTGTTTTGTAGAAATGAATGTTTGGAAAATATGAAGTTGTAAATTGGCATTTGAATACCTTGTTTGAATCAACTTAATAAATTAGAGTGGTTTGGAATTAATTTATTATTGAAGTTGGTAAATGAAAAAAAATCTATTTGTTTTGGATCACTGTTAGATGTTTTCAAACTGGAATTTTTTTAATTTAAAATGCACAGAATGACCCCTGCAAAAATAAATAAGAAAATGAAACATTAAATTTAACTTAGTAGGATTAAAACAACCATAAACAAGCTAAACCACTTAAGAAATGGTTAAGAATCCTTTTAAATCAAACAAAGGAAAAACTGCAGTTGTTTTGCAATCAAAATTGAGAAATTTTGAATTAATAGTCAATCCAAAAATAAACACTTGAAATCCATCCTAAATTCCTCTAACAACAACCCCCCATTTTGGTTTGGCATGTTGAGAAAGGAAGGAGGTCGAATTGAACAAAATTTTATAAGTCAAATGTTACCAGTTTTGATTTTAAAATCCTGCAAAGAATTTTCTCTAAATTGACCCTAAAAATTTTATGCAAATTAAATTCTTAATGTTTTTTTACAATGAGGACCTCGAGAGATTTCTGAAAAGTCCTCGTTTCTAAAAAAGACGCTCCCTATCAAAAGTTATGACCTCCTAAAGTTTACAGAAGAGGAAAAGCCTCTTGTGTGATCATCTTGCATGCCCACGAAAAAATGAGGCTCTTGACCACCCGTCTTGTGTCCCCGAGAGAATAAGATTTTCTCCTGTGCCTGGAAGAAACGTTAATTTCTGCGCCTCTCTTCCACACCTGGGGAAATTTTCTTCTACATGCCTTGCAAGAAGATAATCTATCTACGCTAGGGATGAATTTCTCTCTCCTAGTGTTGTCTAGGATGTTTGATAACTATTGTAATGGAATATGGATTTTTTTTAGGAACACTTAAAAAAAAATTATTCCTTAACTTTTCCTAACTAAACCTAGGTTCTTCTTGGTCCCGAGTGGGGAGTATTTGGGAGGCGTTACAGAACCTAGCCAAGATAATACAGTGTCATGAAAACTTTTGAAACACATAAGTAACTACATGAAACTCTCCTTTATGGCTTGTGGTGTGAAATGTGACTTTTGGAAAAATAGGGTTTCTCTCTCTTCCCTATCTCTCTCTCTCTCTCTCCTTAGTTACGAAATTAATTGAAGTGAAATCAAATGAATATATGTCTCTAACCCTATCCTTCGAATGTAAATTATTATTATTATGTAACTTAAAATGTTAATTATGCTAGATTTAGGTGGATGTCATAAGAGTAATTTATTTCTTATTTTATGCTCACATAGTTTTTCAGGATGCAAGTAAGATGGTGAAACAACGTGTTTATTATTCATTTTGTATTATTGTAATTTATATATGCTAATGAAATGTGTGTGTGTGTGTGTGTGTGTGTGTGTGTGTGTGTGTGTGTGTGTGTGTGTGTGTGTGTGTGTGTGTGTGTGTGTGTGTATTAATATGTTAAATTAAAGTTTATTATTGAAACTTGGTAATATATATGTGATGTTAGTTCTAGGGATGCCTTGGGAAATTTGTATTTAGGCATATTTGTCATTTTGATTTAGATTTATGTATGGTAAAAAAAAAGGTGGGGTCCGATATATATGTTAAATGAAATTTAATTTGATATCTTATAGTGAATTTCCAGTTTACAATTGATGATTAAATGATTGTTGTGTTGTGTTCCTTACCTTAAAAATGTAATAAATAAATCTAAATGAAACAATCAACCCTAGTATAAAATTCGTACATAACTATTCGTCATGTGTGATTCTTTTAGCATAGAAAACTAAAACCTTAGAAAGAACTTAAATCTTTACACTAGATGACACCTTTTAGCTTAAGTAAATAAGATCCCAAGTTTTAGTTTATTGTCATACATAATATGCTTAGCAACATCGTCATGAACCCGATAGTTATCAATGACATCTAGTCAAACATTATCTAGAGTATGTGGTACCCTTATAGGATTGGTAATCGTGTGTGCAGTAAGGAGGATGTGTTCTCTTAATGTAGTAATCCATGGGAAAGCAACATTAGACATAGTGTAAAACCATATTAGACTGACATGTGTTGAGAAGAAAAGGTCGCTAATTAATATTGGTAGTCACGCTTAAGAGTTAGGATCATAAATGAGCTCAATACTCAATTTATTTTATCGTTTAGATTGTATGGAGCAATACTAAGAGTTAATTGTGAAACTTAGCAACATTTTAATTTATGATTAGCTGGTGAAAATGTAACTATATTGTGGTGTGCTAAGAGAAAAATTGAAATTTAGATTGCTCATATAACACGTTTAAAACATCTTGAGGTGAGAAAAGTGATCCACTTTGTGTAAACTCTAATGCAAACTTTAACTCTTTAAATGATGGACTACTACATCTTTCACTCCCACTTGTCCTATTATACAATGGATGTATGATGTGAAACTATGTGATCATGTTCTTAGATATAAATCCCTTATGATAGGGACCAGTGGTCTCATGAGGATACAAATGCCCTTCTTAACAAATAGGTTAAAAAATTTATTACAAAAGGTATATGAACCTAGTTAGGGAAGAATAAAACTTCTTAAGTTAGACGTAAAACGATACTCAGGAAACCTAATCTAGAAAATAAAATAAGGAAGTATGTTGCCATGTTAAGTGCCTTTGAATCCTTAACCTATTGTTGGAGCATAACTATGATTGATGTTTTTCCTTGCAAAGTGTAATCATGGGATGTTATTCCATGGGTAAAGTGAAACATGACCTTCCTTGTAAGGTGATTAAACCCTCTTGCTATGGCTCTAGAACCTATTTCGTATATAATTCTTATTGGGGACAAAATCAACTATCAATTTATAAATGAGTTAAAGAAACACAACCCTTAATCCTTAAACAAAAAATGTGAACTTCACATCCTTTAAACTTACACTTGTTCCATTATGTAATGACGGTATGATATAAGATCAGGATGCATGCCCTTAGGAGTGAATCTTTGGGATAAGACCTAGTAGCTTTGTGGGTATGTAAATAGCCTTGTGTGTAAATAAATACCTTGTTAACAAACAAGTGAATTAAACAAGTGATTGAAATAATGTAGATAATCCTTAATCAACAAGATACACCATAAGATAAATGTTAAACAATATAGAGGAAGTATAGCAAAAGAAAAAGGAATGCATTATTCACATATTATGAATCTTTCTAGAACTTAAATTAGTGATTGAAACATGATTGTAATAAATGTGTAAACCTAAAAATAACTTCTCATGGAAATACCCTAACTAAAATTTTATACTATAGGTTAATCGTTTTGTTGTGCCTTGTCATTTCAGAAAGGAAAAGGAGTTTCCTTTATGTGCATCACATATTTTCTTGTTATCTATGTGGTATAATGTTTGTGCAAACATATCATGTGTTGTGCGTAGTCCTAAGTGATCTCATGTAGTGTCATGTGTACTACAATGTAAGTCAAAAATATTATTCCAATATTTTGTAATTATGTTTTCATGTGTGGAAAATGTGGGTGTTACATATTGTTAAAATTGTAAAAAGTCTATAAAATAAAACCAAAATCCTCAAAGAAAAATTTAGCAGCAAGAGATGGAGGATGGAGGCATCAGAGGTTGGAGGACAACTAATGAAATTTCTTCAGTTTCCAATGACGAGGTCGTGCAGATTAATTTGGTGGCACATGTGTGATTATTTTAGCGTGTAGTGTGTTTGATTTTTGCATTTCAGTTTGGTTTGGATTTCAGTTTTTCAGCTTGTAAGTATGGTGTGAAGAATAAGAACAGAGGTACATTCCTATTCACATGTATATGTGAGTATCCCTACATAATTCCCCAATGTAATAACATAGTGAAGAACAAATAACACAATGAAATGCAACATCATGATTCTTGAAGAGGTTAAACAATTAGATGTGTTCCTGTTCATACCTAGGTTTTTGGTTAGCCTCTAGAAAACCATTGAAGGTTCTTAAGATGTGCTCCTACTTGAGTTTCTGCACTGCTAGGTAAGATGTGTTCCCTAGAGTGACTGGTCGATAAGTAGATGATTCATGAGTGTTTTCTCATCCTTGTCAGTCAGATGTGTTCTTGTAAATGCATGGTTGATAAGAAGTTGATGTGTTTCTTCTTCTACCTTCAATTCAAGTGTTGTAGCAAGATCATGAGCAAGCACGGGCAACAAGCTATAGAGAAAGTGTGATTTTTTTTTTGTTAGCATGTAAACGTTAAGGGGGAGAATGTTAGGAAATTAATGTTTACATTATATTTGAGGTGTTAGTAATTATGTAAATGTTAGTTGTTAGTTATATTATTGTTATCTAAACAATAATATATTAATGGTTGGTGTTGTTTTAACAACTCATATGATTTGAGTTGTGTATTGCTATGTAACAATCACAACTAAATAAGAGTTTGCTATTATATTGTACGTGAATGTAGTTGTTGAACTAACTCACAAATATATGAGATAAATTGTAGGATTGAGTGGAGTTAGGAGATTCCTTAATAATAGGAATTCCTCTCCTACATATATGTAAGATGTGTTACGCTGAATAATATGGAGAATACATTATTATTTTGTGAATATGTTCGACTTTCTAATCCTCTAGAATTTGTTCATGTTAACATAGACTATAAATGTTTATTATGCTTATGTGTAATAAACTAGATTATAATGTTTGTCTATTTATATACAATCAAATATAAAATAAGACCCTATTCATGCACAACCCAAAAAAAATTAGATGTGGAAAACGTGCTACAATAGGAGTGAGTGCATATTGACCTTATTTGTATAAAGAAAATTGACACTTATTAAAAGATAAATGAAGAATTGGTGTTTTAAATATAGATCTCAAGGAACATAGCGGAGAGATTATCAATAAAGGAAGGGCCTACAAAGAAGGGAATGGAACATAATAAGCCAACAAATACAAAGAAACTACATAACTTAGACAGTTAATCGATAATAGGAAAAATACACTAGAAACATATAAATTATTACACATTAAAAGAAGAGGCTTTTCTATGATGTAAAATCACATGATAGTGATCCAAAATAAAAATGTCGGAAATTTAAAATAGGCACTACTAAAATGACAGTACTGTTAAGATTCACCATAATTTTTTATTAGAAGAATAGGAAATCAAAACGGTTGGACAATTTATTTTGACTAGAAGAATAGGAAATCAAAAGGGTTGGACAATTTATTTTGACTAGAAGAATAGGAAATCAAAATGGATGGCCAACTTTAGTTAGTCATATGTCATTGTTACAGTCCAATCCAATCAAAACAGTGGAAACAAAACCTTTGCACAGGCGAATGTTCAGACGCATCTTCTTCTTCCATTGTGGTCCAAACATATTTAAATATAACCATACATCTGTGCCGCACCGCATTATTACTAATGTATTCATTTTCCATATTTTCTGGCCATGGATAAAGACGTATATTGACATATTAATAAGGTTTGTCAGACCACAAAAGACTATGTTTGGGCCTGCCCTAAATTTTGAAAATTAAAAAAACAAAAACTCTTCTGACCGACAAATCTGTGAATTGATTGATTGAACAATATTAAAAAAACACATAAAATTAAGGTAGGTAGGATTGACATGTTAATGCTCGATTACTGCAAAGGTATTTGTTCTACAGAAAGTGGTGGGAAAATGGAACTATTTGGGATCATTCTTTGCTTTTTGTTTTGGCGAAGTGAACGGATCTCACCTAACTGGATAAACAACTATGTTATGATACATGACACGACTATTACTAATATTTATATGCAGGTTATGATTGGTGAAATAATCATTAAATTAGTTTAACTTCAAAAGACATTAAATGTTTATGTGAGTGATTCGACAAGGTCAGATTTGCAATTTGAGGTAAATCTATGTTTTAATATACAGGATTTGTTAAATTTGCTACAGTATTCCAAATAAATATCTCAACTGTTAAAATCTTAGAAATTCAAATTTATATTTTGTTATATAATATTTTCATTTATTTTATTATATTTCAATTTCAATTTTAATTTCAAGAGATCAGAAATCGGAGCCTTCACGATAGTAAATTGTTTATTTGAGTATGTTTTGTTTGTCTTTTTTTCTTCTTTCCTACTACCATGCAATTTGAGGCATTTTCTTTTGAGATTATGGGAATAACTACTTCGAGCTCTATGTTCCCTTTCATCTTGTCTAAAGAATCAGCTTGCCCAGGGTATAAAAAATGTTATTTTACTATTACTGACGGCATTATTCTTAGATTACAAAGTGTTACTATCCTACAAAGACATCATGACATTCTAAGCTATTTTTTTTTTTATTCTTCTGGTTTACAATTCAATTTGATTAAAACAAAGGGTCTATAATACAACCAAGTGAAAAACACACGAAATTAATATTTTAATAAATTTCTTCTCTAAATCATGCACAATTCTTTGTAAACCATAAGTATCAAAAATTGAATTGTAAACCATAAGTATCAAAAATTGAATTGTAAACCATAAGTATCAAAAAAAGGTAAACCATAAGTAATAAGATACATGCAGAGATGAACTTATTATTAGTTTTTAGCACAATTCTTTTCATTATGGTTAAATTTAAGATTTTATCCGTAGGAGTTTGATTTTAAAAATGTAAAAGACCTATTATTCAATATAGAAGTCATAAATTATGAAGACAAATATCTGAACAACTTAATTTTAAGTTCTGAGTTTTCTCTTCTTTTCCTCTTACAAATTCTTATTTGACATAATTTTTATATATCCCAATTAACCGTTTATAGCATAGTAAATGACATTATAATTATAAAACTCCATCTTCCTTGCAAATAATATAACAGTAACCCAATCTTAAATATTGATCTATAAATCTTGTATGAAGAAAAGAGTAATGGTAAAAATTTATGAAAGGTTTTTTGCGTGGCTATGAACAATATTTGTTTCGATGTATTGATATAATTGTGTTTTAATTTGTTAATTTTCAGGTGGGTTGGGCTGCCTCTGAATTACAGAACGATGAAAAATGTTGTGAAAAGTGGGTCATCGGGGGCATGTTTTTGGAATCGGCACAATCTACTCGAGAATTAATTAGTATTTCACCTTTCTCAACCTTTAGAAGTGTTTCAACCATGTCCCAGAAGTGCATTAAAATATTAATATATAAATTCACTTTTAATTTAATAATCAAAATTTTAATGAAATTTTGAATGGAGGGGTGCAACTTATAATTAGATATCACACTATGTTAATCTTTATGTTAGTGAGTCAATAATATCTATTAAAATTCATCTTAACAATTACCTTAACGATATTATACATCGCTTTATATGTTTTGATTAAAACACGTTCGTAATAATCTAGCTTGACAATAATCAATGTGAATAAGAAGAATTATCACCGGTGACTATACTTACGAGTCTATCACTTCTCATTACATATATCACTTCACCCATCTTTCTCTTCTTTTATATTAACAACAATAAGAGCATATATCACTTCACCAATTTTTCTCTTCTTTTATTATTATTTTATTTGAAAGAGGAGATGGTGTCTCTAATAAATTATCATTATGATTAAATGAAAAACTCATTGTGACCTTGTACGTAGCACATAATCAATAAACCAATCCTTTCCACTGGAAGGCTTCATATAATGCCTATAAAATCCTTTTTGATAGTAAATTCTTTGGAATAGTTGCATTGCATACGAGACATTGTCGGTTGATCCTTTTCAATTGTTTATCCTTACATATGATCACACCAGATATTAGGCTACAAGAAAGAGTATGGACCAACTCTTTTATAATGGTGTGAAATGTGTGCCACAACTGATCTGTAAAACCTTCAACTTTGGAACTTTTGCAAACCATAATTTTAATTTGTTGTTCTATTTTCAAATAGCAAATGACACATGAGCTAGTGAATTATTTACTTATGCTTTAGAACTAGATTTTACAAAAAGAAATGAATTGAAACACACACATGCGAAATCCTGGAAATCCCCAATGAGAGGAAAAACCAGTCGGCAAGGGAAAATGCTCTTTCTTCCCTTTTGCTTTATTGGCCAATTCAATATTTATGGAGATAAATATTTTACAATAAGTGAGAAAGGAAATTGATAAAGTCTCACATTTCCTGCCAACTACTTGATTGTTCCATTCTCAAGCTCTTTCTTCTACAACTCAATTCTGGCACTAGAAAACTCTTGCACTTACTCCCGTGAAAACTATTGCTTCTGATGGTCAATTCCTTTGCTCCTCCAATGTATTTAAAGCATTTCCCATGTCCTCTCATGCACTAGAGAATAAGAAAGGTCGTGGAAGGGAAGGGACAAAGTCACACGGTTCAAATCCGCATCCATTCATGCTTACATTTTATTTTTCCTTCAAAAGTGACAGGACCGCCGCCCTACACAAACCATTGATCACAAGACTGCCGCCCTAGTTGGGTGACAGTTATAAGACCTCCGCCCAAGTTGGGTGGAGGTTCTGCAACCCCACTCTTCATAGAATGGAAAATCTGTTAAAGTATAGATAGAACTTTTTTTCCCCTTTTCGTTACATTTTCCTTCTTGGTGTTGATTGATATAATTAAATAGATTCATTTTGGATCCTTATGGATCACACATCCCCTACTTAGGAGGATTTTAGTCCCACAAAAGCTTAGTGGGGGAGGAGATGAGGAAATATTTTCCTCATATGCTCCTTCATGTACCATCGGGCCTGCCTTGGTGTCTTCCCTTTCAGTCTAACATGCCAAGACTCCTATGGGCATCTTATCATCTCTTTGACCTTCTGTTGTAACACTACATCCTCATCCAATTCACCTTGGGATTCCAAGACGCAATCCTCAATAGAAGCTAGCAATCCTTCATCTTCATCAAGCATCGATGTATCATATAGGTAAAAATTCTCACAATTTAGTACTGAGTACATCCACATAAATGGTGGAAAATCAAGTCAAAAGGAATTTTCTCCAACCTGCTCCAATATGGTGAAGTGTCCATATTGTAGTGGCTTGAGCTTCTGCGCCTGACCTTGTAGTCTCTCCTCGCTCAAGTAAATCTAAAATTTGTCTCCAACATGAAGCTTATGATATTTCCTATGCTGGTCATGTCTAGCCTTGTACTTGGCTTGTAATTTCTCAACCTGTTCTTTAACTTTCAGATGGATTTTCTCAATCCTCTCAATGATTTTTTTTTCTAGTCCCATCTGTGTCTCATGTCTCGTCCTCATCCTGCTTCCCAACTACTATGTCTACTGGATTTTTAGGTAGATATCCCAAACATGCTTCAAAATTTGACTTCATGGTAGATGCTTGTACTACTTGGTTATATGAATGTTGAATGTATGATAAGGACTCATCCCAAGTCCTTTGGTATTTATTATTATATCATCTGATCAATTTTAGCAAATTTTTGGTCACCATCTTTGTCTATCCATCTATTTTTCAATGGAAAGAAGTGCTCCTCTGTAACCTTGTATCCATCTTATCCCACAAAGTAGTCTCAAAATTCCCCAAGAGCCTAGAATCCCTGTCAGAAACAATATACTTTGGCAAGCCAAAATGTACCCATACATTAGCAAAGAAAATATTTTCTACCTTATGTGTTTTTACTATCTTTTTACATGCCCTAAGAATACACATATTACTGAATCTATAAAAAACAACATAGATATTGTCAAGGCCATGTTAAGACAAAGGTAATCCTCCTACAAAATCCATAGAAATTTCCCCCCACGGATGAGTAGGTACTTGTAAAGGCATATACAAACCATCCTTCCTAATCATAGGCTTTCTAGTATAATAATGTTTACATCCAGGTATAAATTTTGATACTTCTTCTTGCATATTGGGCCAATACATGTACCTTTTCCAATGGGCTAGGGTATTACCAACACCGAAATGTCCCACCATTTTCAAGGTATGTGCTTCCCTCATCAATATATTTTTTTCTTCTTTTGGAACACAAAGCTTCCCTCATTGATAGAGAAGCCCATCGTTGAGATAACCATCTTCAATCCTCATCCTTTCCGCCCCTTGGGACTGAAACTGCTGAAATTTCACCCAAAGTCTCTTTCCTGGGCATATGCCTCAGCATAAGCTTCCTTTATGAAGGGCTCGATCTAAGAGATAATGGCCAAGAAATATATTTTCTCTTATGTAGGCGGCCTAGAAAACATGTCTTCCACCAAGTTTGTACTACCCTTCTTTTATTTTATCCCTAGATGGAACTACTAAAGGAACCCCATTCATTTGTACTACCTTTCGTGTTGCAGCTTAGACTATGCTTGCAAATACTAGAGAGGTTTGTGGTCAGTTTGCACAATAGTTTATTTACCCAACAAATAATGCTTCCATTTCTTAATGTCTTAAACTAGTGCATTAATTTCATTAGCATATACGTAATATCCTCTAACTTCTGAATTAAAGGGCTCATAATGATAACAGAATGGCTTACCTCCCTGTAGGAACACTGCACCAATAGCATCAACACTGGCATCCATATCTACTTTGAAGGGATGTTGTCAGTTAGGAAGAGAAATTACTGGACCATGAATAATCTTGTACTTCAATAACTCAAAGGATTTGTCTTGTTCCCTACCTTAGTCAAAACTCTTACCCGTTACTACCACTTTTTATAGAGGTGATGCAATCACGAAGAAACTTGGAATGAACTTCCACATGTACTGCACTTCACCCACAAAAATCCTAGTCTTTGTGGCTCCCATTGGTGTTGGCCAATTGGTGATGGCTTCCACCTTCTTTCAATATACTCGTAACTCTCCTCCTTCAACCACATTCCTAAGATAGAAAAGTGACTGTTTGGGAAATTAACATTTATTCATATTGCTTAGCATCTTTTTTATCCTTGAGAAATTTCAATACTTACTCCAAATGAGTTATATTTTCCTCTCATGTGGCACTAAAAATCAAGATATCATCTAGATAAACAATGACACATGAATTTATGAAATCCTACAATACATCATTCATAAATCTCATAAATGTAGTGGGTGCATTACATAGACCAAATGGAAGTACTAACCACTCCTAGAAACCATGTTTTGTCTTAAAGGTCGTATTCCATATATCCTCCTACTTAATTTGGATTTGGTGGTAACCTGACTTGAGATCAAAATTCGTGAATAATTTGGCATGTTGAAGCTAGTCCAAGAGATCATCTATGTAGGGGAGTGGATATATGTTCTTTATGGTGATCTTGTTCAAAGTGTGGTAGTCGATGCACATTATCCAAGAACCATCCTTCATCAACACCATCACAATAGGTGATCTATATGGGGAGGTGATTGGACATATCAAACCTTGGTCTAGCAGTTGATGGAGTTGTTTCCTTACTTCAGTACTTTCCAGCATATAATGCATAGACAACTGGATTTTCAGTAGAGGGGACTCTAACAACAAATGAATCTCATGTTCTACCTCCCATTTTGGTGCTAACCCACTGACAGCCTAAAAAAATTCCTGAAAATACTTAAAATAATATCCAAATCATGTTTTCTCAGGTTATAAATATCTGAAACTTCTACCCTATCTTGTTTATCCATTAACAAAAGTAAACAAAACTGATTATGATTTTCTAAAATAAGTCATTTTTCTTAGTTAGCACTCACTATATTAACCTGTGTCTTACGCTGGTGTGCCTGGATGTTGTAGTTGATCCCATCCATGAACCATATGTATCAGTTACCCTTATCATTAATATAGAATCCCTGATATACAAGTAAGGACTCCAGAAAACAACATCAAATGCAGCAAGTGGAATAAAATTAGCCTCAAATACATCAATATACTAGGAATTGATCCCAAACATAACCTTACATCTTTTTGTTACCTAAATTTTAACATCCTTCTTCACCCAACCCAAGGGATGTGGGTGTGGATCCTTGTAAGTCTCAAGACAAATATTCTTTACCACTATTTTTGAAATCAAATTAGACTGAGAATCGATATCGACCAAAAAATTTAACTTAATTCTCTTGATTTTGATTTTGATACGAAATAGTCTACTCATCTCCTCTTCCTAGCTGTCCATGTTGGTTTCTGTGCATCCAAGCCTCTTGTCTATATCAGAGTCATCTTCAATTTCCACCTCCCCTTCAGTCTTAACAGTTATCACGGAATTCTTTAAATCCTTGGTTTGTTTCTTTGGATATAACTCCGGATGTAACTTCCTAGAGGTAGCGTTAGTATGACCATTGATATCACAGTTTTTAAAAAATATATTCAGATTTTTACAAGTATTTAAAGTAGTGACAACTTTTTTACCTTTCCCTTTCCACTTACCTTTATTACATGTTCTCCCATGTTCTTTCTTCTATTGATTTTTCAACTGTTTTTCCTTTGGCTCTACTTCTCCTTTCTTCTTCTCATCATCTATATAGTGTTCCTATACACATGCCTTGTTGAGATATTTTTTCTTCGTAGAGATGAATTTTCTTTGAAGGTGAGTGTGAAGTCCTCCCAAGTACTTAGTCAAAATTTCCTCATCCTCCAAGTCCATATTCATCAACATAGCCTGCCTCCAAAAATATCTAGTATAGTCCTACACATTTTGACCACTGTCTTGTCTAAAATACTACCATCTAATCATTTGGTCTGTCTTGTGGTCAATAGGATAGAAGTTAGCTTTAAGTAACTTTTTAAAATTCATCCCAAGATTTCATAATAGGAAATTTTTTCTTTTCACAGGTGGATAGATGGGTTTCCCAAAAAACCAAAGCATGATCCTCCATTTTGAGATGTGTAAAGGTGATACTTTGTGCCTTAGTGACATTATGGATGGTAAAATAGACTTCCAACTGTTTTAACCATTTAGCAAGAAATTTTGCATCTACTTGTCCTTCAAAGGTCTTAATTTCAATTTTTTTAACTTTAAAAGGATCATGATAAGATTTTACCTTCTCTCTTCCAATTGAATTCTCTTCTTCATTCTCTTCCCCATCTTCTTCCTCATTGTGGCTTCTCTGTATGCCAACATTTTTGACTAGACCTTGAACCACTATGTCCATGGATTATTTCTTAAAAAGAATTGTCTTCAGTAAATTACAAGCTCTTCATGTCTTCTAAACATCCTATCCATCGTGGTCTCTAGCATCTCGATTCTACAGACCAATTTATCTTCCTCTATTTGGCAACAAATTCTTTATTTCCACTTCTTCATAGAAATATCTGGATCACAAGGTAAAGCCTCTTCACCTTTACATTTTATCACTGTTATATAAATCAAAGAATGAATACCACAATCCTTGATACTTATTATCTCTAATACAAAATTTATCTTGAAAACCTTTAACTTTGGAACTTCTACAAACCATAATTTAAATATGTTTTTCTACTTTCAAATAGAAATTGAAAGATAAGCTAGTGAATGATTTACTTATGATTTAGAACTAGAATTTGGATAAATAAATGAATTCAAACACACCCATTCCAATATTCTTTTTTGGAAACTGATCTTTCTTCCCTTTTTTTGATTGGCCAATTCAATATTTATGGAGATACAAATTTTACAATAAGTGAGAAAGGATATTGACAATGTCTCACACTTCCTCCCAACTACTTGATTATTATATTCTCAAGCTCTTTATTCTACAACACAATTCCAGCACTAGAAAACTCTTGCACTTACTCCCATGAAGTATTTTTCTTCCGACGATCCATTCCTTTTCTCCTACTCGGTATTTATAGCCTCTCCCAAGTCCTCCTATTCACTGGAGAATGAGAAATGTCATGGAAGGGAAGGTACAAAGTGAGACACTACAAATCCATGTCCATTCATGCTTCCATTTTATTTTTCTTTTAAAAGTGACAGGATCACCGCCATGCACAAATTGGTGATCACAACACCGCCACCCTGGCTGGGAGATAGTTATAGTACCATTACACATGTTGGGTGGTGGCTCTATAACCACCGCTCTACACAGAGCAATGGTTTTGTTAAAATATAGAGAAAAAAAATTCCACCCCTTTTTGTTACTTTTGGCTTCTTGGTGTTGATTGGTCTAATGAAGTAGAGTAATTTTGGATCCATATGGATCAATAACCCTACTTTTCTAACTACCATTAGTGACTAATAATTATACATGTTAATTTTCATACATACATACATACATACATACATACATACATACATACATACATACATACATACATACATACATACATACATATATATATATATATATATATATATATCTGTGTGTGTGTGTGTGTGTGTGTATAAATATTTATATAAAGAGAGGTTGTATTAAATGCATATACATAGATTGAATTAGGGATATAAACTAGAGATGCGTGTCTTTTGTTAATATGAAAAAAATGTGGATATGTAATTCCTTACAATAATGTGTTATTTTACTTTTTTCATACATACATACATACATATATATATATACATATATACATATATATATATATACATATATATATATATATATATATATATATATATATACATATATATACATATATACATACATATATATATATATATATATATACATACATATATACATACATATATATATATATATATGTGTGTATATATATATATATATATATATATATATATATATATACATATATACATATATACATATACATATATATATATATACATATATATATATTTTTATATATATATCTATATATTTATATATGTGTATATAAATATTTATATAAAGAGAGGTTGTATTAAATGCATATACATAGATTGAATTAGGGATATAAACTAGAGATGCATGTCTTTTGTTAATATGAAAAAAATGTGGATATGTAATTCCTTATAATAATGTGTTATTTTACTTTATCATACATTAGTAACATGAACCACATTCAATGGAATTTCATAGGTATGCAATCTCACTATTTTTTCCCATTGTAATTTTTTTTAATTATAGGTTATCATTTTGTTTGTATGAAAATTAGGGTTAGTCAATCAATCACCCTTTTATTAATCATAGTGCAGTGTTTGGTGACATACCTCTAGGTATACCTCCAGATAGGGGATTTGAGCATGTGATTGAGCTTGAGGATGCTAGCCCGTTGGTTACTTCTCCTTACCGTCACCCCAAACGGTTTAAGGATGAGATCGAGAAGACTATACATGAGCTCTATGATATGGTGCATATTAGACCGAGTTCCATCCCTTTTTCTTCTTTGGTGGTATTGGTGAAGAAGAAGGATAGGACCCTACGGATGTGTATGGACTACCGTGTCTTAAATAAGAAGACAATAAAAAACAATTATCATGTACCACGCATTGATGAGTTGCAGGAGAAGCTACATGATGCAATATATTTTTTAAAAATAGATTTTTGTTCTGGATATCATCATATGAAATTCAAGGAGTAGGATGTGCATAAGACAACTTTCAGATGCCATTACAGTCAATTTGAGTTCTTGGTGATGCCTTTCGAATTGTCTAATGCTCCAACTACATTCTAGTCTTACATGAATCATGTGTTTAACCGCCACTTTTGGATGTTTGTATTGGTTTGCTTTGATGATATTTTAGTCTACAATAGGACTTAGGAGGACCATATCAGGCACCTGGGTGAGATATTGGGGATATTAGAAGCTAATTCGTTATATGCGAAAGCCTCTAAGTGTGAGTTCAGCATGACCAAACTTCTATACCTGGGATATGTAGTTGGTGGGGGTACATTGAAGGTGGATAGAGAGAAGATACATGAAATCCTAGATTGGCTGCCACCTAGGACATTGACAAAATTGAGAGGATATGTGGGGTTCTACACATACTACCGAGGTTCTTGAATAATTTCTCTCGGTTGACTACTCCATTGACCAATTTGACCAAGAAAGAGGCTTTTTCTTGGTTAGACACAACACAATAGGTTTTTGAACCTCCTAGCATTACCAAACTTCTCCCGCCCAATCATTCTAGAGAGTGATGCATCAGGAGAGGGTGTTGGGGCAGTTCTCATGTATTAAATTGAAACCCATCGCCTATGAGAGTCGTAAATTGAAACCCGTGGAGAGAGGGTATTAAATTTACAATAAGGAGATGTTGGCCATTATGCATGCTTTGGCCAAATTCAAACAGTACCTTGTGCGCAGTAAATTCATGGTTCGCACAAGTCACAACAGTTTGAGGTTCTTCTTGGGACAGAAAGAGCTCAACTATCACCAATAAAGATGGGTGAAAAAGGTGCAAACATATGAATTTGATATAGAGTACACTAGAGTTAAAAATAATATTGTTGATGATGCTTTATATAGGAGGCCTTACCTCACTTCTCTACTTAGTTCTATGTCTGAGATTTAAGCGGATTATTAGGCTCATATAATTGTTGAGTATTCCAATAATCAGTATGCATGTGAGGTCATGGATGGTATTATACAAGAAGACTGATACAGAGTAGTGGATGATCTCATTTTCTACAAGGATACGATTTTCCTTATACTAGGATCCAAAAAGAAGGAGAATATCCTTCAAGCAGTACATGATACACCACTAGCTAGAAATCCTGGTTATTTCAAAATATACAGGGTCATCAGGGAGAGATTTTCATAGAAGGGGATGAAGGATGATGTCCTTAATCATGTTAGAAAGTGTATGGTTTGCCAACAAACCAAATCCAAGCATTCTTTCCTAGCAGGATCACTTCAGCCTCTCCCCAATCTCGAACAGAAATGGGAAAGAATATCTATGGAATTTATCACAGGGCTTCCCTTAGTGCATGGGAATAGCTGTATTTATGTTTTAGTTGATCGGTTAACTAAGTATGTTCATTTCTTTTCCCTACCCAAGGGGCATGAGGCAGTGGATGTGGCCCGGATATTCTATACTGGTATTTTTAGGCTACATGGGTTACCTAAAAATATTTTAAGTGACAGGGACAAGATATTCATGATCACCTTTTTGTAAGAGATCTTCAGAATAGCAGGTATAGAGTTAACTCCTAGCTATAGCTACCACCCACAGATAAATGGGAAGATAGAGATAGTCAATAAGTGGATAGAAGGACACTTGCGGGGTTATGTGATAGGACACCAACAGGCATGGATTAAATGGCTACACATGGGTGGGTATTGCTAGAATACCACCTACCAGATGACAATAGATATGACCCCTTTCTGAGACAAAACATGCCTTGAAGGAATCAATGGATCAAATGAGGAAAATTCCTACTCAATTTGATGATAACATTTCAAAAGGAAATCAATTATTTCTAGAAACATCCATCACTGGGGTCTTTATGGAAGACAAAGAGTTAGTGCCCATGGCCAAATTTGATATATTTCTCAATCAATTTTTAGCAAATTTTCAAAAGAATATAGTAGATGAAAATGAGTTAGAAGCATCCCAAGTCATTAGGATTTATAAAACCATGGAAAAGGTCATAAAAATAGAAACCTTGACATAAATCACATGAAAAGACATACCCTCCCAAAATACCTTTCCAGATAAGGCTCTTGGGCTCTTCAATAAGCCTATTATTGATCTCGTAATGCTCGATGAGGATTACAAAAATTACAAAGAAGGTTTTTATGTCCATAGGAATGGGACCAACCCTAGCTAATCCAACATGAGAGGGACCTACATAGGAAGGAAAAATTAAAAATGGCCCTACATTCAAGTAAGAGGCTAAATGATTCTTAGGATATATTTTTTAGTAACATGTTGGCTTTACCCGCTATGATTATCATAAAAATAATGAGTTAGGATATTTATTGAATAGCCAAATATTTGTAATATTCCTAGATCTTTTATAATCATTGTTTGAACTAGTTGGTAAATGAAGGCTCTGATATTCTATAAATATGTCTACTCTCATTTTGAGAAAAGGGGAATGTGATTTGATAAATAAATTTGATCCACTTTAAAATTAACTCATACAAGATATATTTGTTTGATTTAAATTTTCTTATTCCTACTTTAGACATTATGTGTTTATAATATCTAGTGCTTGATGTATCAAAAGTTATCTTTCCTTCAATAATTTGTGTAAATTTTTCAAAACTAAGTTTAGATTTAATTACTTAGTGTTTTGGAGGTTAAATTTACTATTTGAATGTGCATTCAATAATCTATATGGTTCATCTGGTTCAGATTTTTGTTCGCTTTGAATTTATGCACTAATAACATTAAAATTTGAGTGGTAACTGAGTTTAATGTTGTTGATTTCACAAGGAAAGCACATTATTTATAGATTCACGCACTAAAAACCATAAATGTGCTTGTATTATAAGATTTCTTCTCTCTGCACATTCTTTTTCTTTTCTATTTTATTTGAGCACCACCCTTAGACTAAATTAATTTAAAGAAGCATTTGCAAGATAAAGTAAGCAAAGAAATTATAGTAGTGGTTCGAGAAGGGATAACAATCAAGAAATCATTCTTATTATTGGTCTAAATAACCAATACTCTGCAACTGATGCACTGAATCACATTTCAAGTGAACCTAAAATAAGTAGGATGTAATAGTCTATCATTTCTCCCTATTTTTGTGTCATTTTGGTACATATACATTTTTGACTACCCAATTTCCCTTAAGTTTTTGGGGTAATTCTTTCCTTTCAAGTATTGCAAATACCAAGTAAGGAAATGCATCTTTATCCCTTTGCAAACAAAGGTATATTAGTAAATCTACTTATGTCCATATTTTTATAGAAATAGATCTATCAAAATGGGTAGCTGAAGGAAACAATGTTGATCATTGGGAGTTTGAATTGGGTTCAAAAATTAGAATTTGATCGGGCTTATTTTAGATTGAGATGTTGTTTTGATTCCATTCATTTCATTGAATCTTTTCCAAAATACAAGAGTATCTTTTATGAAAGATGGTAGGGTTTCTACTTGGTCAAAAGGGGTTAAGACTTAACATTATCATGTTTCTATCACTCTAAAGAATCAAAGCATGATGAATGATTTGGTTAAATATTTGGAATCGAGTAAGAAAATTTCAAAATTAATCTAAGTAATTCAAATATGTGGTCAACACAAAAGGATAATTTTCTCAAAATAATGGATCCACATTCTCGTGTAACTCTTTATTTTGGTATTCCTATTTAATATTTTAAACATGATATTGTTGCAATGTTCATTAGCTAGTCATTTGGCCCCAATTCCCTTCCTTCTCTTTATTTCAAAACTCTTCTTCCTTAGTAGAATTAAATGATTTTATTTTGGTCTAAAAGGAAATCTTCTTCAAAATATAAAATCTTCATCCAAGGTTTTATGGGAGCTTTATGTATGGGTATCAACAGTTTTTCTCATTGCGAAATACTAGTCCCTAGATATGAAAATTGCAAAACTTTATTACCATACACAATTTATGATTTTATGGGGATACAAAAGATCTTTGTTTACTATAAAAGATCTACCTACTTGTTTTATAGGGTTTGATAAACATTTTAATTATTTTATTTAGTTGGAGTGTTTTGGTATCTTTTTTGTAACCTTGATATTGTATTGTCTATCGTTATAACTGGCATATGTTTGGAATCTACCAATGTATTTTATAGTTACTATGGAAGGATTCTTACATATTCCTTCTTCAATAGCATGGGAAAAAACTCTCAACATATTTTGTAGCACGCCCATCCTTTCAGTTACTACTATTGTATTTCTAGAGAAATCATGTTCTTTCTTTTTAGAACTAATTCTCTCTTTGATCACGTCATAGAAGTTGAGTAGAGCCTCTTCTACATTTGAGGCAATAGCCTCAAGAATCATGGATTTTTATTGAGTTTCAAGTTAATTATTCTTATCCTACATTCCTCTTATTAATCATGTTGTCAATTTAATTAATGCTTTTATTTAGGATACATGATCCTTCTTATATTATGCCACTTGGGAATGATTGGCATTATTTTTCTTGGTAAGAGACAAGCGGTCTTTAGATTTTTTGTGCCAAATGATTGGCATGTTGTGTAGATATCCTCTTCCTCAGCATTATTAAAGTATTTTCCCTAGGATTACACTAAATGCTTATCAAGGGTTCTTCTTGAGATACCCAATTTGGAAGCTCCTTGTGGGTGATCATTTCTTTTTCGAATCATTCTTATTTAGGTTCAATAGGGCGAAAAATTACAGGGGAAATCTAAACTGGGTCAAATTTTTTGGCCTCATCACCTAAAGAAGTTAAATCATATGAACCGAAAGCATTCCCTTTAGTTGTCTTAAGAATCACCTCTTGGAATTTTGGGATAGTCTTGGTCTTTACTAGTTCTGAGGGGAGGAGTTGGAGAATTTGGGGCTTAAGACTTTCTTGGAGGTTGTAAACAACCATGTTCATTCCTTTTTATGAATTACCTTTTAATTTCTTCTCTTTGGGGGAGGATATGCCCCTTTCATCTACATGTTTTCTTGAATAAGGTTTTCATCTATTTGTGTAATCCCTGTTAGATTTAATAGGGGAAATATAATCGAGGTATTATAGATCCACCATTAAATCCAAAGACTATAGATTATGGCATGCAGTTGATTAAGAAAAAGACATAACTTGATATATATAGTGACTAGCATAACTAAATGAGAAAGAACTGAAAGTAAATAATGAACAAGAAAAAGAGATGTATAACACTAGATTTAAGTGGAGAAACCCAAAGGAAAAAACTCCAATCTAAAATCATTGTCTGTATTAAGAATTTACACAAGTTTTAACTCAGAACTTCCACTTCACTCCTAAGTTTTGCACAACACTGTAGAGCTATGTCTCTTTATGAGTTAATACAATACTCATTACCATCTCACTCATCTTGTATTTTGCTAGTTTCTTACATTATATGCTCTGCGAGCATATCTTACAATATGATTTGTTTTCTTTAAAAATGGATTGTATAAATCTAAACATTTATAAAGCCAATCCTAAGAGGGATCACCCACATCAATTTGTGTTAGTGAATCAATCAAGATGCTTCACTCCTAGTTGTGAAAGACCTATTTAATACATTATTATTAGTCAAACTCTAATAATGTTGGGGCATAGTGAATTTGTTGATCCCACTTGACATTATCACCATAACACTCCCCCATAATGTTAAGTGGGAAGAAAAAAATCCATGCCTATTCTACCCAATCTAGGATAGCATGCAAACAAGGGAACTCTGTAGATCTTCCCATACAAAAATTCTTAAGACCAAGTCTTTACATATGAATACTTAAATAAGATAATGGAGCCTTTTTTAAAATAAGGCATAACCATAACTAAAGCTTCATTGGGATTTGCAAGTAACTTCACATAGAGTGATACATTTACTTATGACAAAGTGGAGGAAGTATTGGAAGTTTACAATGAACTGACTTATACATTTGCTCATGAGACTTATATTTCACATGTAATTTTATAACCATGTGTAAACAATCCCTAAAGGATCAATTTATTACATACAAAGTGGGTGGTCATGATCCACTATTAAAAGATAACCCTGCTCTTTTATAATAATACATCAAGAGTTGGCATTTCCATACACACTCCCCATCAAGGGAAACTCTGCTAGGCTAAACAAGTCACAAAATTTGCAATACTTCACAGCATGTAATGTCCTTCACACAATCTCTAATGTTTTAACTTGATTATTTATCAAGATAAATTTGGCCTTCGTATAGAGGAGAAATACTTCCTTTAGGTCCTATGTGTATCACTACCAATAACCTCTTAAGCTAGATGGCTCATTTTTGTTTCAAGTGATGGAACCTGCATAAAAATCAAACATAAATTCAGTTGTATATCCAAAAAAACATCAACAAAGTTAGAGTCATGATAGAAAATATAATAGTGATAATAACTATAGTAATGATATGCTTAAAAATCTAACCATGTTATATTACAAATATGTTGAAAACATTTAAACATATGATACTACTAAAAAATTAATTAGATGCAATCAGTATTAGATGTCTCCAATATAAACACAAAGGCATCCCCAAGTGTCATTGATATGCATATAATAATATTTTAGTAATGAATTAGAATGATTTAAAACATATATATATATATATATATATATATATATATATATATATATATATATATATATATATATATATATATATATGTGTTCTTAGTCTTTAAATAATGAGATAAGACATGGTAGATAACACATAAGAAATAATAAGATTATTCAAGAATAATCAAAGTATTCAAAGAATAAAATGACCACGTAAGAAATATTTAAGCTTAAAAAACATATATATATATTCTTAGTATTTATATAATGAGATAAGACTTGGTAGATAACACATAAGAAATAATCATATTATTCAAGAATAATCAAATTATTCATAGAATAAAATGACCATGTAATAAAAATTTAAGCTTAGAGATTTAATATATGATCAGATTTTTATGCCAAAAAACATGATTTTAACAGTCAAAAACATTGTCTTACTTCTCTTGTTTCCAAGAAATTGTATTCTTGTTTCTACTAAGAGATCATGACTATTTTGACAAAATAATCATTATCAGCAAATAGTCAGAGAGAACATGCTCATGAAATCACCTCACATGGGTATCCTAGTTAGAGTTAAGGGTTGAAATATCCCCCCCTCAATTTCTACATCCATTATATCAAAAACAACTAAAAAACAACTTCGGAGAATAGTTTTAGTTTTAGGTTATTCAGAGGAGGGCAAAGAGGCAAATTTTAAAAAATGTTTTTCAAGAACATGCACATGTTCTTTGCAACCTTCTAGGTACAACGTTCATGATTTATAAATGCACTTGATGCATTACAATATGATATATTCTACCTCAGCTACATTTGTTTTCTTTTGCTTCTGGTTTTTCTTGTAAATACTAGGCTTGCTGTTTTTTAGCATTCTTGACTACTTTATTAGTTTTTACTCTACAATCAGCTAATTTGTGTCCAAATTTTCTACATTTCTAACATGTTCCATTAAAAATGAATTTGAATGTATGATTTATTTTAATAGTGTTAGTCTTAGGATTAGATTTAAATATGAAATTAATACTAGAACTCTGATTTGGATTAAAAAATCTAGTATGAAAAGGCTTATGATTTTGAGAGAAAATATATTGAGAAGTATTTTTTTGAATCAAATTTATCCGTGACTCTCTCTTCTTGAGTCAAAAAATAGTAAAAAGTGTATAAATCACGGAGATCATTCTCATTTTGATACTTAGAATTGAGAATGGCGATTACATTTCTAAAATTTTCATGTATATTGATCTATATAATGAAGTATAGCAACATATCTTGAATTAGATCACAATTACAGCCATATAATTTAGCTTTTATGTTCTTAATTTTAGATAAATAGTCCACAATTCTATCATCCCCTTTCATAACAGTTGTGAATAGATCTAAAGCTAGTTTAATTATATTAAACAACCTACCACCTTCATGCATGTTCTCTACTTTCTTCCATACAGTTGAAGGTGAGTCTAAATGACTTATATGCATGAAGAAATCATCTCTAATGCTTTGCAATAGGATGGAAATATATTCTTGAGACCTCTAAGAAAAGGAGCTAAGATTTTCAAGGGTAGCTTGTCTCCCCGTGGGATAGTTTTCCACACCAATCATAGGATCCTAGATATTTCTAGCCATAAAATAATATTTCAAACACACATTCTAGATGCTGTAGTTAGTTGAATTCAACAGTCGAGATTTATCCATTGAGAAAACAAAAAAACTAGCCATTTTAGATTCTCAGACGGTAATAAAGAAAAATATAGATAATAAACGACTCAAGGAAGCTAAATAAAGATTAAAAACTACCTACATATCTTTTAAGTTGTTATATGACGACAAAAAACCCAAATTTGATCAGAAAATAGCTTGAATTGGTCAAGTTCTAGATCAATTTAACATATCTAGGTCATGTTTCATCTACAAACTATTTTAATAAGAAAATTAGCTAATTAATTAATTAATTATGAGCTTAAGATCATAGCACAAATTTTCAAATCTTTTAAATAGCTTGATTTATTTTAAATTTAGCTTAAATTGGTCCATTTAATATTAAATTAACAGAACATAGTTAGGATTCAGTTACAAGATCTCGGTGAGTTGTTTAGCAAATCAACTTGGTGAGCGAAAACACGAGCTGTCTAATTTAGAATCCGTGAGAAAAATAAATCTTGATGAGTTATTTATCAACTCAATGGGGTGAGCTCAAAAATGATCTACTTGGGCTCAAAACGAGCTACTTATTAAATAAAAATAAGTTAAAAAATAGCCAAGGTGGGGGATTACACGTGGCACAGATCAATAATATTAGGAAAGGCACGTGTTGGTTTTAAAACAGATCCTTGGGTAAATGTGATGCTTTAAAAAAATTAAAGTTAAAGCTATTTTGGGTATGAAACTGATAAAAAACCGTGATAAAAGACAAACAAACATGCATCATTACATGTTGCTTTAAAATAAATCAAATACACGTGTCACCTTTTAATCAGCTTGGATTTCATGGATACAAATGATAAGACATACTGAAAATTAATTAAAAGATAGAGACGTATATAGGTGTCCTAAACTAATTAGATCGCATTTCACATTTTAAAATAATGTGATAGAAAAGTACAATTGAAACAAGCCACTTGTCGAAAAATTAATGGCTTAAACAATTTATAAACAAAATTTGAAATAAAGTTTGGGTCTGGAAAAAGAATAATATTGTTTTCATAATCTAAATGGTAAATTCAAAGCAAATACTGATGCTCTGAAATAATTATAATATGTGTCAAAAAACAATTGGTTCGTGTTTCGCAATTCTGACAAGTTTGAAAAGAAGAATATGTGTCAATTTTTAGTTATCTTAGACTTCAAAAATCACAAACTTAAGAAAACCCACGGAATGAAGAAAATTAGTGATCCTACGGCACAAAGGAAAGTTAATAAACCCCTGAAACAAAGAACTAAAGTATGACACAATGAAAAATGAATATACGTGTCATTTTTCTATTAGCTTGCACTTTGCAAGTCTGTCAAAGTCTGACAGATATATATGTGTACTAATGTTATTGGATTATACTTCGTAATGAAATAAAAAATACTAAGTCAAATAAGATACGTGGATCCTTTTAAATGGATCACATTTCGTAAATCTAACAATATCGACAAGGTCGCTAATTTTAATTGGATCGCATATCATAAATCTGACAAATGCAATGGAAAAGACACTCGGAGATACTTTTTTGTTTTGCCCTTTCTAACTATGAGAAACAAGTTAAAAGAAGACTGATAAAGTAGGATACGACACCACTTGGAGCAATATTAATGGCTCAATTTTTGCAAATGTCAGAAATAACTAGTTCAATTCTGACGACACAAAGACACACTAAAATCCTTTATCGGCACACAAATTTCAACTGACAATTAGATAAAAAAAATTTCTAACACCTGAAAGAAAGATGGAATAATTTTCTTTCCTCATGCTTCCTTAAAAACTTACAAATACGATGGTAGATGGAGTAATATGATTGGCTTGGGCTTCACAGTCAAAATAAGGCAAATAAGTCTATCAGGGGAAAGCCAGATGGCATAAGAAGATTGGCCCAAGCTTCACAAAGATAGGTATATGTTATATCAGAGCCACTTGGCACTCTAAGAGTGGGTGTGGCTTCTCAAACATGAAAATAACAACATGTTAGCTATGTGGAGCAATATTATTTTCCCACACTTTGCAAAAATGAATTTAATACAAAGCCAAATGGAAAAAAATGATTGGCCAAAGATTCGCAAATAAAAAAATGGCAAAAAATAAAGATTTCACATTCAGGACGAACTTCAAACTCCCGAATACATTGGATCTAACTAGATATTTTTGATCCACATTCAAAAAATGACTTTAACGGATTTTTAAAGTGAGAAATATAGAAAATAGCTCAAAGAAGATGGATTCAAGCCCTAAATGGCTGAAATGAAGGAAGAAGAAAATATATAAGCAACCAAAAGATTTAAACATGATTTAAGGAGCCATTTAGCTGATTTTTAACAAAAAATTCAAATAATGTTAGGTGGGACCTGGAGGTTTAAACCTTGTTAGCTTGAACAGAACTGTGGAATTGCTGGGTCTTGTAGTTCCATCAATAAACTTAAAGTTTCTTCACTCATTCCAGTCAAAACTCTTCTAGATCGATCTTGCACATGCAAAATCACCATGCTTTGATACCATGTTACATTTAGTATGGGAAATATAATCCAAATGTCATAGATCCACCATTAAAGATGAAGCCTATAGATTATGGCATGTAATCAATTAAGAATAAAAAAGTGAAATGAGAAAGAGCTGAAAGTAAATAATGAACAAAAAAAAGAGACAAATAATAGTAAATTTATGTGGAGAAACTCGAAGGAAAAAAATCCATTGTAAAATCATTGTCTATATTAAGAATGTACACAAGTTTTAACCTAACACTTCAATTTCACTCCTCATTATTTCACAAAACTTTAAAGTTATATCTCTTGATTAGTTAATATAATACTCATGACCATCTCACTCATCTTTTATTCTACTAGTGTCTGACATAGTATGCTCTGCTAGAATATCTTACAGTCTGATATTTTGTCATTAATATTTTACTATACAAACATAAATGTTGGTAAAGCCAATCCCAAGAGGGATCACGCACATCAATGTGGGCTGGTGAATCAGTCAAAACACTAAACTCTTAGTTGTGAAAGGCCTATTTAATACAAGTTGATTAGAAAAACTATAATAATGTTGTGGAGTAGTTAAGTGGTTGATCCTACTGGAAATTATCACCCCAATAATTCCTACCCAATCATTAATGCCAACCTCATGGGCATATGTTATAGTGATTTACTCTTCAATTTAATCTAAATATTTTTCTGTTCTTTTCCTTTATTCATATTTCCTTAAGGGGTGTTGGGGTAATTGAAAAGAATTACAATAGGTTGTTGTAACATTAAGATCATTCCACCTCTTAAACTCTCTACATTGCACTTTGAATAATAAGGGAGGGTGAGGCCTAAGTTTCTTGTCCTTTTAGTGCCCTACTATTCCATTATAGATCTGATAGGAAACTTCATGTTTAAATAGTTTTTCATGTACATAATATGGCAATTGTGTGGGAGGTGTAAGTATCCCCTCAATCTTAATCACTATGTAATTAGGATTCAAGAAGGTAGCACCCAATTTTTTGAACGATGCAAGGAAATTATAGGCATGGCTATTTCATGTATTTCCTTGTACACTATGGGGTAAAAGAAAGTGAAAACGTCCTAAATATGGGCCATGAATCTCTGGGCATATAAATATGAATATATCTCATTGATTTCCAAGATGCATGATGGGTGACTAGGGTAAAAAAAATTGGGAAAATAGAGGACTCATAGACTACATCGAATAGACAGAAAGCCATGAAAAATCACATCTTGTGATCCACAAAGTTAGTTCATTGGGAAATTAGATTAGAAGTGGCCACCTTTCCTAGAGATGGAATTTTGTGAGAATCTATAATCATTTCAAGTATTCAAAACTAAGTTACATAAAAAATTGTTATGGAAAGGTGTTCATGTTAGGATACGTTGGTTATTAGATTAGGTGTCTATCTTATCTCTTATCTCTTATCACATCATTCTCTGCTGATATTGTGGATCTTCTCAATTTAGTTAGGGAGTCAGTTCAGATTTCATAGCTATATATACTGTACATGTGCTTTGTTCTAGACAGAATAATATGAGATAAATCTATCTCTGCTATTTCTCATTCCATAGCTTTGCTTCAGTTTGGTATCAGAGTGAAATATATTGTCCTGAGGAGTCCCGCAGATGCTAGCGAGTGGATCTTGTTGCAGATGCTGAAATCCCTCAAGAGCCTCTTCTTCGCAGGTATAGCAATCGACCTGCTCTGCCAGCAATCAACGTGGATGCAGTACAGGGCGGAGGACGTGAGCATAACCACTGTGGGGCACAACCTGGGCGCGGTGTCATTTTTTTTTCATATTTGTCATCTTCTTCAGCATAATTATCTTCCACTGCAATTTCCTGAGCAAAGCGCTCGACTGTTCCAGTCTATGTGCCGGAAAAACACAGCAACTTTCTTCTTATCCGCCTCCTCCAGAAAAACGGTATATCCCAGTGCTAAAATTCACGTGGAGAATCTTGCTGTTCACGTGGAATAGTGTGCTGTGTGGAGAAGAAATATTCTTGTTGGTTCGAAGGAGATTAGTGGAGATCTGCTGCATGTGGAGTCTCTTTTTAGCCTGCGTGAGGAAGAGGATAAAAACAGCGTAGCAAATACCGTGAATGAGCAGCGCGGATGGTGAAGAAGCGGAAGAATATTTGATCCAGCAGTGCATGGTGGTGCCATTGGGGAGATCAATCAGCTTGGATTGAAGGCCTTGCGAGATCCAGTAGCGCCGCTTCAGGCTGCTCACCAATCCCACAACGCTGAATCACTCAGCCAAAAACACGCGGCTCCAAGACAGGCGTGAGTACCTGCTGAGATTTTGTATATCACGCAGTAGAGGAAGATAAACCTGTTCCAGAACGTGGAAGCTGGACGTGGAGATCTCGCCAGATGAGAGAATTTATTTCTGTGCGCGGAGACCTTCAAACGCTGTCGAGGTAGTTTTGAGTCTACAACAGTCTCTTCTACACTACATCGAATGTCGAGTGTAGACAACTCGATTGAAAGCGTCAACAACACGGTCGCCATAGCTGAAAGCCACAACATCAACTCGCCAGCCAGAGAACATCGTGGAGAAGCTCCTGAGAGCTCCGGGTTCTACTTTGCCTTGCTGAACGAGCTTCAAAATTGCGGCAATCTAGCATTCGACAAACTTGTTCGAGAAGGACTCCTTGAGTACTTTCTTTTCGACGTCAGCTGCCAAGCAAAGCGAGTACGAGAAGAGTTAGAAGCCGGATACGACGCAGATTGTGACGATGAAGAAAAACACCCTACAAAGCGTCACCGTCTTATAGCATGCGGATATCGCGAGCATCTACAAGCCAGTCATTCTCGACAGTGAGTCCAAATTGTAATAAGTTTTTTCAAATAAATAAATATTTTTTTTATTACAATGTCTGCTCCGAAGTTACTTCTGTTTGACGCTCAGTTGCTCAAAGGGCCTAATTTTGCAGCCTGGAAGACAAAAATGAAGACAATCCTTCAGTTTGAAGGATTATGGGGAATTGTAACAGGGTCTGTCCCTGCTCCCACAGCCCCCAATGAACTAATAAAATATGACATGGCTAGTGCTAAAGCCTTGATGCTGATAATGCTCAGTATTAGTGATGACGTGCAAGTGCATGTTCGGAATGCGGAGAAACCCAAGGAGGCCTGGGAAAAGTTGGCAACCATTTATGAAGCCAAAAATAAGACAAAGATTCTTCATCTTTAGTCGAAGCTGCACACCCTCTCTATGGGGTCTGATAAGAAAGTGGAGGAATTCCTGCGTCGCGTGGCTGAGTTGAGATCGGAGTTATTGGCGCTCGGTGAAACGGTAGACGATAAACTACTCATCCTAATCACCTTGAGAGCACTCCCTTCTCAATTTCAAGTGTTTGTTACAACACTAAATGTGTCTAAACAAACAGTGACATTCGAAGAGCTTGTGAATTTGTTGCAGCAGGAAGAAGCTATCACTTCATCGCATAGAGAGTCTCAGGACAAAGCCTTGTTCTCAAAGCCTAATCGTGGCCAGAAGAATCGGAAAGGTCTACCAGAGAAGCCAAATCCAGCGCAATCAAAACAGAAAGATCAAAAGTCAAAGAGATGGTGTCACATTTGTAGAACCGATACTCACGACACTGATCACTGTTGGTACAACAGCCTGAAACAAGGGCCTTCAAGCCATACAAGCACATCTAGGCGTGAAGATTTTCAAAATTATAAACGACGTCCCCGCTGGAGAAAGTAAAAAGGACATATTGCAGCCCAACAAGAGGATGATGAATCTGATGAGGAGACATCAGAAGGAGACCATTGTAGTAAGAATCTTGTACTCGTCTCTCAAACTTCTCAGCCCACGAAGAAAGTCTGGTTGATAGACTCTGGTGCAAGCAAGCATATGTCAGGTGACAAGAAGCTGTTTGATTCACTACACGAAGAGCCAACTGGAGATCGAGTTCGAATAGCGGATGACAAAGAGTACATTGCAGAAGGAATAGGGAATGTGACCATTCCTCTGGGGCCACGAAAATGTACACTTACAAAGGTACTATATGTTCCTGGCTTGACTAGCAATCTTTTGTCAGTTACTTAGCTCTTGAATCATCACCTTAAAGTTGAATTTCTTGTTCAAAATGGCATTAAATCATGCTTAATCTCCCGACAAGGTACGGTTCTTGCTAAAGCCTTTGTAAAAGAGAAGTTATTTGCTTTAGATACTGTTTCATCTTCTGCAGTAGCTTTATCTACTTCAACAATAGAATCAACTGCCTTATGGCATTATAGATATGGACACTTGTCGGTCGGTTCACTGCACCAGATGAGTTCAAAAGCAATGGTCCGTGGAATACCCAAATTGTCCAGTTCCTTGCCAATTTTCCCTGGTTGTCTTGCAGGAAAACAACATAGAGATCCGTTTCAAGCGAGCACCTTCCATGCCAAGAAGTGTCTGGAGGTAGTTCATACCGATCTAAACAGCCCATTGCCTGCTTCGTTTTCAGGATACAAATAATTCTAGTTGTTCGTGGATGACCACTCTCGCAAGATGTGGGTATATTTCCTAAAGCAGAAGAGTGAGGCTCTTCAACACTTTCAGAACTTCTATCATCGTGTTGTCAAAGAATTTGGACAACCACTTCTTCTACTCCACTCAGATCGAGGGGGGGAATTCACATCAAAGAAGTTCTTGGCCTTCCTAAACCATCACAGAATTAAGCAGCACCTGAATGCTCCCTACACGCCCCAGCAAAATGGCATTGTTGAGCGTCGCAATCGCACAGTGATGGAGATGGCTCGCTGCATGCTATCAACTGCAAAGCTAGGAGAATGCTATGGGCTGAAGGAGTACAAACGGCTGTATATATTCTCAACAGGGCACCAAAAAATATTCTACTGAACAAGATGCCAGAAGAGGTATGGAGTGGTAAAAAGCCATCGATTTCTCATTTGCGAGTATTTGGTTGCACAGCATACATGCATGTCCTAGCTTAGAAGAGAAAGAAGGTAGAACCAAAAACACTCCCGTGTATCCTTCTTGGCTACAGTACTACCTCGAAGGCGTATCGTCTCATGGATCCTGAGACAAAGAAAGTATACGAGAGTCGAGATGTGGTTTGTGACGAGTCATCCTTTGACTCAATAGTATCAACAGAAGATCCACTTCCAAACACATCTCACCGATTAGTCTCTGAATCAGATGATGAGCTAGAGGTGACTACTCAGAGAAAAAAAATGCTACCAGGAGAACTATTTGTTGACCTTGGAGAACTGCAGAATGTGACTCCACATCAATCCTCATGGCAACGACACAGTTCTTCTCAAAAGCAGTCAAGTTCTCATCCGAAGTGGGTACAAATAACTATCAAGGACTCAAATTTGCAACAACTCCTAGATACATCATCCGGAGTCAAAACAAGGAGTCAAACAAGAAATGAGGTAAACTTTGCACTCATGACTTCACTGATGAATAGCTCCGAGCCAGATAATGTTCGTGAAGCACTCAGTCAAACTCAGTGGAAGGAAGCTATGGAAATAGAATATGACTCACTCATGAAAAATCGGACATGGGAACTTGTCGATCTACCTACAGGAAAGAAACCCATAGGCTGCAAATGGGTCTTCAAGACAAAATATAAGGCAGATGGATCCATCAACAAATATAAGGCACGACTTGTAGCCAAAGGATATGCTCAGAAAGAAGGCATCGACTATGAAGAAACCTTTGCACCCACTACGAAGATGAAGACCATCAGAGTAGTTTGCGCACTTGCAGCACAGAAAGGATGGAGACTTTAGTAGATGGACGTCAAGAGTGCTTTCCTAAATGGTGATTTGAAAGAAGAAGTATACATGACCCAACCTGAAGGATTTGTTGATGAAAATCAGCCTAAAAAGGTATGTCGTCTCATCAAATCTCTTTACGGATTGAAACAAGCTCCCAGGGCATGGTATATCAAGATCAATGATCACCTTTTGCAGCATGGGTTCACTCATAGTCCCTCAGATTCAAATTTGTATATAAAGAAGGTAGGCAAAGAAATTATCATTCTGGTTGTTTATGTAGATGATCTTGTGATCACTGGTAGTTCAGAAGATCAGGTTGATATTGTAAAGAATGATCTCAAAAGAACCTTCGACATGACAGATTTGAGGCTACTACATTACTGTCTTGGCTTGGAAATATGGCAAAAGGAGCATGACATCTTTGTCTCCCAGACAAAGTACGCCAAGACACTCCTGGAAAAGTATAGAATGTCAGACTGTAAACCTATATCCACTCCCATGGAAAAAGGCTTGCAACTTTCAAGATTCTAGGACTCACCTCAAGTAGATGCTACTCTCTACAGGAAATTGGTTGGAGGGCTCATCTATTTGACATACACCAGACCAGATCTCTGCTATGTTGTCAACTATCTTTCTAGGTTCATGCAAGAGCCAAAGAAATGTCACTGGAATGCAGCAAAGCATGTTTTGAGATATGTCCGAGGAACAACTAATTATGGTCTGGAATATAAAAAGAATGATCAATTCTTCATCATGTCCATTCCTATACGTATACTTCATCCAAGTCATTGAAAAAGATGTTGTTTAGGTGTGGATCATCCATATTATTAATTGGGTCCTTGGCCCAGTTCTATAAAATGACACTTAATTGATGTGTGACCCTCCAAGATTCACTTTTGGTTGAGTTATAGAAAATTTTGGATTTAAGAAAATCATAATAATAATTAAAGGCATGCCTAATAAAGAAAGGTACCATATTTGTCTCAAATTGGGAAAATAAATCCTACTTCCTATCTTTTACATGAACAAAAAGTAAAGAGATAAATTCTACAAATGGGACTACATCAGGTTTAGCTACAACTAGATGGGGGTTGGCCCTTTTCAGTTCCCTAATATCTATGGACCATTGTGCTTTATCGGCCTACACCCCTTCTTTGTCTATGACATCTCTATCGAGTCTCTCTCTGAGTTTTTGACAAATTGGCTAAATATTGTTGGAATTAATGTTTAAGTTAAGTTTAGTTGAACACAATATCCAATTACCATTATGTTAGAATATGAGTATAAAAATACATCCACATTAGAAGGCCTTGGTTCTCCTACCATGATTTAAGATAACAACTTGCAACTGCTAAAAAGGATTCCTCAAAATTGTTTATTTGAAACTGAACAAAAATGAGATTAAATCATGACAAGAAATTTCAAATTTTGAAGACTTAAATGAATTTCCTTGTTTAACACACTATTCTTATAACTTAGGCAATCTTTCATTTGAAATCATGTGTTTTGTATTAATTACACATAATGTATGACTTAATGTTTTTCACCCAATGGAACATTACTTTTTGAATTGATGATCCTTTTCATTGTGAACCTTACACATGTGCATCATTGGAAAACTAATAGCTATCAATTTTAATTTGAATGTTCCTTTTGAGCCATAGGAGCCACATATATGATACTTGGAATGACATATTATGATCTGGCATGGCATGTGCACCATTAGAATTGACTCGCCTGTTGTAATTGGTGGCATGTCCTTGACCTTTCAATTTTCTCGCACTTGGAAGTGAAATTTTAATTTACCATTAAGTGCAAGGTGATATAAATAAAAACTTGGTACTTGCATATGAAAAGTGGTATTTGAACACTCACTTTTGGAAAGTGTGAGTTCTGAATAGTCGCTTATGTGAGTTCTCTCATTTTGAATTCTCACACTTGAGAATTGCGAGTTCTCAATCTTTGACCTCTGAGATTATTTAAACTTTTAGCTAGCAAAAATTTAAACTATTGAAGTGTGAGAGTCTTACGAATTTCAAGCATGATAAAATTAAGGAGACCAATAGAGGGGATTAAGGAATATCCAATTGCAAGATCTTGCACAAAGATAAGAATAGGTACAAATATTTTGAGGTGTGAGTACTTTCGATTTAAAATTAAATAAAAACAAATTAAATACTTAGTTTAATTAATTCAATTAAGTGGAGGCACTAGAAATTATAAATTAAAGTAACTCCTCTTCAAGACTATACTTAAACCATAAGGTAAATATTTCCAATTTACCAACTTGTATAAACCAAAGATGAACTCTATCCTTTAAAATTAAATCATTTTCTAAGGTGGGGGGGTTATGAAATAACAACACAAAAATTAGACTTGTTGAAAAGTCACGTGTCAAGAGGTTAAAATATGGGAACGATCCTTGTAAGAAATGAAGAGAAGATCCCTAGGACCATAGTCTAGAAGTCAAGATCACATTTGTATATTTTTCCAAATAGTAAATCACATTTAAATATTATTTTACATAAATATAAATAGAATAAACCTTTGAAATATTACATTTCCAATGTTCAAAAATGTAGTCATTAAGATCAACCAGAGAAGTCCTGAATTTTTAAAACATGTAGCTGATTCCTTGTTATGAATATATTTATTCAAGTTCCTAGAGTTGCCTCTCGCAAAAGAGAATCCTCTGCATATAACACAAGGGTGAAATTTGATACCTTACTTTGAGGAAGAGGAGAACCATACTTCAATCCAACAACCATATATGCAAGGTTTAAAGTAGAAATGATAATGGTGAATAATGGATTAAAAAGTTAGTGTTTTATTTGGAGGTGTTACTACAACGAAGAGAACCGTTAAGTGAATAATTTATTGTTGCAGTAGTGGTAAAACAAGATGCAGGTTAGAAATGAGAAACATAAATGAATGGAGAACTAACGAGAGGAAACAATAGTCAATTATCTTATAATTATTAAATCATAGTGATAGTGGAATTGGAGGGTGTTTTTGTGTCCTTAATGCCCTTTGAGCACTTTGCATTCATAGTTCACCATTGTGTTCCTCTTAGTGCACATGGTTAAGTGCGACCCCTATGTTATGGTATTCTCATGGCTACTATAAAAAATATTGAGTGAAAAACTTTTATAAAGATAAAATACTAACTGAAAATCAAATAGACATCAAATTTCATGTATGAAATTGGAAAATGCATAGCAACATAATTATACTTTTGTTTATTAAACAATAATAATTAAATAGGTTGATATAAAATCATTCATTTGTGCATGCACTCGTAAAATTATTCCAACATGATTCTAAAATGGGTATTACTAAACTTCATAATATCGTTTTCCTATACAATACTATATGAAAAGAATTCGACCACTTTAGTTTTTCTTATGTCATTTGTACACTCACATCCAATCCCATCTTATATTTTTTATCTCCACAATAATACAAAAATAAACCACTGGAAGAAATACCTTTACACATACGTCTTTCTTTATAACCAAGCACTTTTCTCAATATTTATACATGAATTTTCAGATGCTTCTTCTTATTCCATTTTGGTCCAAATACAAAATATATTGTAGAGAGGAAAAGGAAACATATTGTATTGAGTAAAATGACACAAATTGCTGAAGAAAAAGATCCTAAGGCATCCATAGAGGAAAAAAGGGGTCTATAGAGACAAGGTAGGGACTACAGAGGCAAGAGGGGTCATCCTCAGGTTTCACAAAATTGGTTTAAAAATTAAATGTAAATCCCATTTTCATGTTTTTTATTTTATTTTCCATTTTTTATTTCATGGTTCAAGGTTTGGGGATAAGAGACAAAGAAAAATCCCTTTGTGAGTGAGCCTTAGGTTGCCAGATAACTACAATACAAAAATAATTTAAAATAGTGATAAAATAAAACAAAAGCAAAAAAAAAAAGTGTTCCTTTTAGTTCAGACCATGGTTTCCAAATAATAGGGTGTAATAGGAAACCTAGCCTTGGGATTTTTAAGGTATAACATGTCAGAGACATAGAAATAAATGGAATAAAAACTCCCAAAACCTTAGAGGAGGTGAGGGTTACAAGGAATAACATAGAAACTATAAAATTTCTGCAAATGAGGATGAGTGATAAATTGATTATGGTTTTTTATCAGGAATATTTCATCTCTTTTGGTTTCACACTCTTCAATTTTTGAATGAACATGCAGCTTCATATATCAATCCAAACTCACAGAAGTCAACGAGGTCATTGGAATCCATCAAGGTAGGAGACTCTTAGGCCAACACAATGGGAACAGATAAAAAAATGGTTTTTGTGAATGCAAAATAGTATTAGGGGATCCTACGACATAGGCACGACAAAAATCTAAGACAAACTCAAAAGAAAATTTTCATTATGATTTTACTAAAAATAGCTAACAAGGTAAATGTTTCAATAAAAAGACCAACTAAAAGGAGTTAAAATAATGCAAGATGAGGCTATAGGAAATTAGAAAAATCATTTCCAAGTAAATTTGAGTAAAAATTGAGAAAAAAAAAATTGATTGCATCAAACAGGTATGAAAGAGGATTTTTTTACAGATACTAAAAATCTATATAGCCACATGTATACACCATTGTTGTTGTTATCAGGGTTATATGTAAATGATATGATGACCATGAATAAGAGGATTGAAAATTTAGATTCATAGGGGAATACATAATACAATGAGAGGAAAGCATTTTTAGAATCTAGTTAGAATTTTGAAATGGAAAAAATATATTCAAAGAGCAAGTACTAAACCTACACAAGAACATAGAAAGAGGACAACAAGAGATAATCTCTTTAAAAAAGGAATTAGAACATCTTGAAACTACTGGAATGAAAAATTTATAAATGGTAAAATGAAGTGACATAACACAAGTATATGAAACTCAGTCAATAATTGAGAACATATAGAAAAGAAAATCAAATAAAATATCAAATAGAAAAAGCCAAATTTTGGTCACAAGTGGTAAGTGGATCATCAAACGAGAAAAAGTAGGTAATTGAGAAACACATTAAATTGTAAATAAAAGAAGAAAGATTCAAACAAGATAAACTGGTGAACTTCAATATCAAAGGCTTGAAGGACTTCAGAGAGAAGGAGAGAACTGACATTTTAGAAAGATATTTCCTTAAAGGCGAGATAAAATGGATAGGTTACACTCACTAGGTAAATAGGATTGGAAAGAAAATAGAGGGAGGAAGGGACTAACATGTGAGGGTTGTCATGATAAGAGTAGAAGATAATAATACAGTTATAAATAATAGTGCATTTCTTAGATGCATATGCATTTAGATAGATGATGACATGAAATTTTCCCAAAATGAGTAGAGAATGAAGGATTGGGAGAAAGTGATAGAGGAAATACATGGAAGAAATTGATCATGGTTGAAGAATGGGAAATTCCAAATCAATGATCAATGAAAAAACAATAAATAGGGAACCAAGGCCCCACGTGATTTCATACACATTGAAAGTTTGAATTGTAGAGGTTACCCACAGAGAAGAGGACATAGATTGGGGCCTATATCATAAGGTAAATATATTATCATTCTTATCGAAACACATGACCATGAGGGTTGCAAAGTCCCAATTTTTGAAGGATAAATGAAAATATCATTTTCAATGAGAGGACTAAAGCAGGATAAGGGAATGGGGAGTCATAATGTTAATCAAGGAAATATATCCCACAACCATAAAAGTTGAAAAAGAAGATCTAAATAAGAAATACATATGGGTGAAAATATCTGATAATGAGATAAAAATCAAATTGGTTTCTTGTTACTTTACAACAAAGAGATCAAAGACTTACAAGAGGATAAAATATGACTCAAATAACTTTATGCTTCACTAAAATAGACATTTCTATATTCAACATGCCAGTAGAAATAATTTCTATGGGTGAATTTAATGTGAGAATAAAAATCAATCAATCTCTATAGTTGATTAATGAGGAAAGAGAAGATGGCAATCCATTATGTCTAAAAGAGGGAAAGGTTCAAATTTAGTAAAGACCATCCTAGGATGGAAATGGAGGGCTGACACACTTTTGGGTGGTGTTATTAGGATTATGTGGCTTATACATAATGGTTATTGGTAATGACATGAGAGCATCGACAAATTTATGAAGAAGTACTTAAAAAACATACAATGGTAAAAATGTAGTTGACTATGTAGTAAGATCTTAGAGATATATCTCTAGGATATTAGAGTTTAAAATTTGGTACTTCCATATTGGGATAAAATATGATCATAAACCTCTCCTTATCGAACTTCACACTATATAAAATAAACAAAAAATAAAATGAGTCTATAACACAAATAAGAAGGCTCAACCTTCAAGGTCAAATCATCTTGAACTACAAAAATTAGGAAACATTTACTGCAACCCTTAAAAAAATCATCCAAGTCATAAGGAATGTGTAGTGCCCACTTACCTTTGACACCTTTTTAATACTAATCATGATACTGTTGATTATATTATGGACTTGATTATGGACCTTATTATAGTATGATGTTAGATGTTAGAGCATGAATTATTGTTGACTTGATTCAGTTATGATGCATGATGATTATTAGAGGCACTTTGGATATTGATGTTGATATATTGTTTGACATGGTTATACTATGGATGTTGTTTGGACATGTGATATTGAGATATTGTGAGTAGACCTAGAAATGGAAATTATTTAATGATGATATAGTGGTTGAGTAAAACTGCAAATGATCTTTTTGGTTGCTTGGATGTTGTTGTGATCATTATATCTAGATGATTTTGGAAAATTTTAATTATATTATTTTGGATGTTCTGATATGGCCACGATGTCGAAGGAGGTATTTGTGTTTTTTAGGTTAAAATATTAGAACAAACATCGAGGGATTGGAGACTAACCACATTGCAATTCTAGATGAATTCAACAAGGTCACCATGGTAACTAGTATTTGTTTGTGCGTGTTTGTGTGTGTTAGGGATTCCCATGGGGGGGATCACATTTAAATGTGATCAAGGGGTTATGTGTTTTTATTTATTTGACCCTTTTTTTTTATGTTGCATGTGTTTACTTTGTGATGCATTTTACCATTTCTTTATTTGTTAAATGTTGTATTAATATTGTGGGTAAGAATGTTGTTATATTAGTTACATAAAATATGTCGTAAGAAAGTAATTAATATGGTTGTTGGCTATGATTTAATGTGTTTTAGGAATGAGTTAGTAATTTGTAAGCAATATGTAAGTGATGTGTAAGTTAACTTTTGAGTGTGAAGCACTCCACCTTATTGAAAATTCGAAATTGTCCTTGGAGGCTGATTTTGGAGGCTTATGAGACAAGTTAAACTTGTCCCATACCTCTTAAATTTAATTACCAACCATACCTACACTTGGAGAGTTGAGATTATACTTTTATAATGCTTTTTGAGAAGGAAAATTGTAAGTTTTAATTGCACTTTTCTTACATGATTTAATTTCAGTCCTTTGGGGTGTGGATTGGATTTGAGTGTGTAAGTAAATTATCATTTTATTCACCCACTTATTTTATTATGCATTGGAGAATGAAGTTTAATTTTGGGGTTTGGGTTGAGGATGTGTAATATGGCATCCTACATGGATCCACCTCATCCACTTCCCTTCCCTCTTCTATAAATTTTGAATTCCTTACCTTGTTTTGGGTTGCTTCACCTTGGAGACTTCATTCTTGGGTGAATTATTTTTCTGTTTTGGAGCTCTTTATTTGAATAATTTTTTGGAAGATTGTTCCATGCTTGTGCTTGACTATTTTTGATTGCTTGCATTAGGATAAAGCTTGTTGTTTTGGAGCTTGGAACAACTCCATCATGGAGAGGTAGGAGCTTGGCTCTTTAAATGCTTCTTTTTTGGTTTTTGAAAATGTTAATGTGTGAATGTTTTCACATGTTTGTGGGTTTTTTGGGTAGATGGCCTAGGAATGGTGTAGGAGAAGACTATGGGGTTTATTTTGTGGGAGTCACATGCACGTTTTAGGGATGTATAATAGAGGAGGGAGTTGGGATTTGGGTTACAACTTACAAAGAAATAGATTACATTTCTTTAATTGTTATGGGGTGCCATAAGAGGTTAGGGAGGCATAAGGAAATGTGAGGAATAAGGGGTACTTGGCGAGGCATAAAGAATGTCAGGGTTTTGATATAATATATTTTGGCGGTTTGTAATTCAATTGGTGATACTAATTTCCCCTTTTGGGAGGCATAAGAAGTATACCCAATAGTTTCTTTCTCCTTTGGCTTGTTGATGAAGCCTCAGTAATGTTTGTTATACTTTGTGGTTGGGTCTCTGCTATATTGTGAGAATGCTACCTTGTATGTTTGTGGAAGCCTATTGTTTCCATGAGTTGGATCACATATTTTATTGCATTGTGGTTGGGGCTCGAGGACCAATGAAGAAGTATGGCTTCTCCTCTTCATTGGATTTCTTGGTTGAGTGTAGAGCCTTGCCTTTCCCTTACTATTGTTGTGACCAAATTACAGGAATGAAAAATCTGCATGTTACTGCTCTGGAGCTGAGAAAAATATAGTTTGACAGTTCCTTGTGAAATGAAATCTTAGTTTATCCCTTTCCCAATTTGAAGTGGATGATATGTCTATTATTATTTTAATGGAAAGATACTTTTTATTGACAATGAAAGTTGAAATTTGAAATGTAAAAGAGTTATACTCTATTTATTTATTTTGGAAGAAATGTGAAAGAATGATATACATGTTTTGTATGTTGTATTTTGAAATCAAATGGAAAGGAAGTTGTAAGAGTTTCATTACAATTAATGGAATTGTTTTTCCTTTTTCATATGATATTATTTCCATTGGAAATCTGTGTTTAACACGCACTATGAAATCCCTGTATGGAAAGTGGAAAAGTGAAACACGTGAGAAGAATATGTATTATTCTGCCTTCTTTATAACATATGATTTTGAAAAGAATAGAAACTCAATTCTTGTTGTAATGTTTGATTGAAGCAATGAAATCTTTTTGAAAGTAGCATGAAATGAATTTATTTGTAAGGAAAGTAAAATAGGAACCATTGAGTTAAGTTTGTGGTTTCCATTTTCATTTCACGTTAAACTCTATAACTTTTACCATAAATGAACAGACCAAACTTGCAATCAAGAAATAGTAATGAAACATTAACATTGAACATGCCAGGATATAAATGAGTTCAATTAGACAAAAATACTTAAAGCAAATCTTTCAAAACCTGGCAAAACTTAGGTCAAAGCTTTCACAGTCATTTTTTTGTCAAGAAACGTAAATGTTGAAATTGTAAATCAATCAGACAAATTGAATCTTGAAATATTTCCTAAATCCATCTAAGAACAATTCTCCATGTCTATTTGACATGTTGAGAGAGGAAGAAGATCAAATTGAACAAATCTCATAAGTTAAAATTTACCAGTTTGCACCATAAAATAATGCAGATCATTTTTGTGAAATTGACCCCTTAAAATCTATCAAAATTAAAAATTAATGAATCCTGCACAAAGAGGATGTCAGGAGATTTACGTATATTCCTTATTTTCCCAAAACCAATCTCTCAATCAAAAGTTATGGCCTTATGAAGTTTTTCTTCACTTGGCATCAAAATATAAAATTTGGGGAAAAATTTTCTTGGTGGACCCGCGGATCCAAATTTTCCCTTAGCGCTTCAAAATTTTTTCCTAATTTTCCCCACCACCCCACCATCTCAAAGCCAATTAGAGGCTACCACGTGGCACCACGAGGCATTGGCGGAGGGGCAGATCCCTCTTTAACTTATCGCTTCAAATTTTTTTGGGGAAAACTTTCTAAATTTTCCCCACCGGCCTGCACCCAATCAGGAGAAGCCACATGGTGTCACGAGGCATCGGTGAAGGAGCAAGTTCCTTCTTGTCCTTTTTATTTTTCAGAATTTTTTTGGGAAAATTTTCTAAAGTTCCCCGCCGGCCCGCATCCAATCAAGAGATGTCATGTGGCCTCGCGAAGGGTCAGTAGTGGCGAGGGTGAATATTACCTTTTTACACTTAAGGGTGCTCAAAATAATTTTTCCCCACCACCTCATTTTCCCTGTGTTGGCTTTGGAGGCACTGCGTGTCTCTTGCGGACTCACGAGAGTGTGGGTGCCCTGGTGGCTTTTCGCCCTCGCGCGGGAAATTACCAAAACGTCTCCCGCAGCCCCGCTGACGCAACTCATTCCCTAGGAAAAATTTCTCATCACAGCCCACAGACCCACCGTGGGGAAATATTTCTCTTTGTGCCCTGCAAACGTGCGCCTGGGGAAAATTTTCTCCCCTTGGCCCACAGGCCTGCTCTTGGGGAAAATTCTCAATCCTAGGTCTGCTGGCCCATAACTTGAGAAATATGAGGAGTTAGGAGGACTTCTTTATTTCAATGGAAAGGTGAGGAAATTTCCCATCCGATGAGAATGATTTATGGAAATTTTGAATGCATTTTTTTTATTAAAATCAAGTTGAATCTTTAAATCCTGTTAGAGAGTGGGTATGGTGAGGAATTACCCTCTGACCCTAATTGAACTTTCTAACCCTAAATTTTGGACCTTGTGACCTCTAATAATTGTTAATTAAAGAAAATATTATTCTAGTGGATTAGAATTGATTTGGAACTTGCTATAATGAAAGCGGTTATCTTGTAACCTAGTTGTAGACTCTTTTATAATAATAAAGAAATTATTCATCATTTTTCGCCTAGATCGAATGATTTTCTTGTCCTTAATACTCCAACATTTATATCCAAAGTCATCACCACCATAACCAATGAAAGTACATTTTTTCTGATTTAGCCTCTAGCTTGGTCCTATCATCCTTGTCTATATGAACAAACACCTCACATCCAAAGACTCTAAGAAATGAATAATCAACTTTCTTACCATACCAAGCCTCCTCAGGTATGCCTCCATCCAAGGCACTGAGGGTCCTCTGTTTATCAAGTACACAGTTGTGCTCACCGCTTCTGCCCAAAAAGAAAGAGGCAGTCCTGCATGTAACCTCATGCTCCTAGCACGTTCCATTATTGTTTGTTCATCCTTTCTGATACCCCATTCTGCTGCGGAGTTCCTGGAACCATCTTTTTCCTGCACGGATTCCATTCTTAGAACAATAATCATCAAATTCATTGCTGCAATACTCCCCTCCATTATCTGACCTGAGACATTTTAGCTTAAGACCTGTTTCATTCTCTACCAAGGCTTTCCATTTAACAAAAGTGTCAAATACATCAGATTTGTTTCTAATACAATAAACCCAAACTTTCCTTGTTGCATCATCAATAAAAAAGTAACATAATAACTTGAACCCCCAAGAGATGATACCTGAGCTGGCCCCCACACATCAGAATGCACCAGCTCTAACTTACTCTCTTTCTTTGTAGGTCCAACCTTGAGAAACCTTACTCGCTTTGTTTCCCATATATGCAGTTCTCACAGAAATCCAAACCTGTTTCTGTATATATCAGGAAAATTCTTCTTTATGATGTCCATGCCCTTATGGCTCATATGACCGAGCCTATAGTGCCATAATGTTGTATCTACATCTGAAGCCACAAGATTACAATCATTAGTACTATCAGTGGTTAAATACAAGGTTCCAACCTTCTTACCTCTTGCCACCACAAGAGCACCCTTGGTAACCTTCCAAGAGTCTGCTGTAATATCACAGTACAACCATCACTTCCCAACTGCCCTGCCGATATCAAATTTCATCTTAATGTAGGCACATGTCTGACATCCTTCAATAGCCAAGTATTCCCATTCTGCATCTTTAACCTGAACAGAACCTTTTCCAACTATGCTGCAAGGCTCATCATCACCAAGAAAAAAATGCCCAAAATCTCCTTGAACATAATCAACAAAATAATGCCTATGTGGAGAAGCATGGAAAGAAGCCCCTGAATCTAAATCTAAAACCCAAGATTCAGTAATATTGTGCAAAGAAAGAATCAAAGCATCCTGACATAAATTACCTGCTGCCACATTTTCCTCCTTGTTTTATTCTGTTGTTTCTTCTTGTCCCGAATCTCCCAACAGTCTTTCTTTGCATGCCCAGGCTTTTCCACAATTCCAGCATACAATCTGTTGTTTTGGATTTTGACCTTGCCCGATCTTTTGATTTTCCACGGTTTTCCTCTATTCTTTTGTCTCCCTCTAGTTTCACTGTCAAAGCATTCCCTGAAGTAGAAGATTCCCCAGAGCTTTTTCTTCACATTTCCTCGCTTAGAATCACCCCTACAACATCCTCAAACTTCAACTTCGAGTTAGCTGGAACCGAGTTACTTACCGCCATTACCAGGCTATTCCAACTCTCAGGTAAAGAGCACAGAATTAATAAAGCCCTAACTTCTTCATCAAATTCTATTGTAACTGAAGCTAGCAATATTCACAACCGTATGAAATCATTTAAATGATCTGCTACTGAACTATTCTCAGACATCTTCATATTAAACAAATTTTTCATTAAAAATCTTATTAGAGGCAGAGGGTTTTTCATACAACTTCCCTAATGCATCCATTAGATCTTTTGTAGTCTTTTCCTTTGAAACATTAAATAATACCAAAGATGCAAGACACAGCCGGATCGTTCCAAGTGCCTTCCTATCCAACAAATCCCATTCCGCATCTGTCATACTCGAGGGTTTTTTTCACCTTCTCAGACAATGGAGTATAAAGATCCTTCTGATAAAGGTAATCTTGCATCTGCATCTTCCAAAGACTGAAATTTTTCCCGTTGAATTTATCAACCCTAGATCTTCCATCATCTACCATAGCTCCCACTCAAGCTAAAAAAAAATTCCCCCTGCGATTCAACACTTCAGCAAACCAACCAGGCTCTGATACCAATTGTTAGGAAATAAGGGATAAAATATGCGGAATAATCCCTCACAGAATCGCAACAGTAGAAACTAATATGCAGAAATTATACAGATCTCAAAAAATTGCAGAATAAAAATAACACAACAAAAAGAGACATTATTTAACGTGGTTCACCCAATTTGGGCTACATCCACCAAGAATCACTTGCTCATATTTTATTACAAGCCACCGCTCTCTCAATAAAATACCAGATCCGTTTGGAGCTATGCTCAACAAACTCTACAGAATTCACAGCCGAATTCAAAAAAACATCTGTAATACATTTGCTTGTCATTATCTATCATATGCATAAGACCATATAAATAGACAACTGCTTAAGCAGTTTTACAAAACCGTGGGTATCAAAACCATGGGAAAAAACCACCCGTCCCATAAACCTATGGGTCAAAAAAAAAACTCGCCCATGAGAGAAAAAAAACCATGTTTCCCGATATGTCGGGTGCATTTTTTGAGGCCAAAAAATTTTACGCCTAAAAAAAAAAAAATTCGGGGGCTACGCCCCCGACCCCCTACTACCAGGGGCTGCCGCCCCCAGACCCCCTCGGGGCCCAGTCTGGCCCCGAACCCCTGGCAAGGATACATGACAAGTGTATAATACTCTTAGTGTACAGTCTTCAACACTTTCACACATGAAAAAAGGCTCCACAACCTAACAACAATTACGACTCGGCGTGTTATGTGGAGTAACTTGGCCTAGCTGGATGAAAATAAGGATATGCGGAGAAATTCGTAAACTGCCATAATATCTCGGCCATTAAAAATAAAATCGGTTGGTTAAAAATGAAAAGAACTCATCATACAAATAGATGATAAAAGTGGATCTCACTGTAGAGATAAAAGGGGAGCTCACTAACCAGCTCAGCGAGCTAGTGAGCCATTTTTCCTGAATTACCATATAAAGCCCCCAAAATTCAAAATTATGGTGGGCCCCAAATGATATCAAGATGCCCCCAAAGAGAAAAAATTAAAATATTATTTTAATAAAATGGGGATAAATTCAAATTTGAAATTTGTGAATTCATTATCAACAAATTGGTTAAGCATGATGCCTGGGAGGCCCTAAAAATAATTTTTTCTCAAAAGAGCACAATTTCCCTCCCAATTGCCCATTTTTACAAAATTACAGTCATTGGAAATGGCAGAAACGAGAACTATGAAATGGAATCAAAAGAATATGGATTTTCATAAGTTTTTCATTCCAAAATTATAGGTTTTCCTCATTCCTTGAGTGGTGCCTCCTAAAGGTGGAGTTGCAATAATAATGAGGAAATCATGACCAACAACAGTGATTAATCATCTGCTACATTTTGGTCTGGATTCTAGGGTTTCTTTCTCTTCTTATTTCTCTCAAAAACTTAGAATTTTATAAATTTAAATGGGGTGCTTATTCCAAAAGGAGTTAGACATTTCTTCCAAAGCTTCCCCTCTCTTCACAAGTTGAGCTATTGTGAATTTGTAGGTTCTCAAGCTAACAAGCCTTCCTTCTAAAATTCTAATGACAGCATATGCCTTTTCCCTGCTATAATGATCCATTGTGCAAGTGCTTTGAAGTAATGAGAATTATGTTTTGTGATCAGTTATATGTCCTTACATGATTTTTTTGCTTCTATTTTCCTCTCTCCATGTTTGCAAGTGAATTGTGCAACCATGGTTTATTGTGCAAGTTTTGGAGGTCATTATGCTTATCAAGGAGTGAAGTATTGTATGTAAATTGGGTTTGTAATGTATGTTCATTCTTCCTCATGATCATCTCTCTTCATCAGAAAGCCAGAATTTTATCTAGAAAAACCCTTTCTTGGTGCATCACCACTTCTAGTTTAGGTTTTTTATTTCTTGCAATCTATCTCCCTTATCCCCTTGAAAAATTAGTATAAGTCTAGGCAGTTGTTTTATTGCATTAGGAGTAGTGTAGTGCTTATTTTAGGAAGAAGAAGCTGGCCTTCTTCGGAGGTTCACCTCGAGCCCAAGTCCCACATCTTGAGAGGTGATCCCATGTTACCCAATCACATCAAATTTCATGTTCACCTTCAGGCCGTTCGGAGGGTGCAGTGCTTTGGATCATAACAACATGTAGCTATATAATCATCATAAAAATTAGGAATTTAGATCAACTATTTGCAATCAATGAACATATAAATTTTTGATAAGCCATAAGATCATTCCAAACATCTAAATGTAATCATCATCTTTAAGAATCCCAAAAACATCAATATACAATGAAATATCACTAGATCATCATCTATCAATGTCTACTAATAGTCCATACCATCTATAATATGAGTCACAACATATTGATAATCAAAATGTCCATGCTATGTATTAACATGTTATCAAAATATAATAATAAATTTCCATGTCTCTAATCATCAATAATCAAAATCATAGTATAATAAGTGTCGACGAGGAGTGGTCACTACATCCCTCTCCTCTTAGACTTGACTTCCTGGTGGAAGTCACTGGAACATGTGTGGTAATTGGACTCATAAAAAAGTTTTGTCATCCCAAGTAGATGATGTCTCATCATAATGATCCCACTAGAGATGTACCTAATCAATTTCATGCCCTCGAAGGCCCAAGGTCCTGCGCTCTATGATGCACACGGGCTCCATAGTCACCCATCCCTACTCTTGCACTTGCAAGGTGGTCCATTCCAAAATATGAGAAGGATCTAGAATGTATCTCCATAATACATAAACATGGAAAACATCATGGATGTGAGATAAGATGGGTAGCAAGGGTGCTAGCAGTAGGCTAAGGGACCAATCCACTCTAAGATATAAATGGACCCACAAATCTCAAAGCTAACTTAGATCCTTTTTCGTAATGGATGGGGCTCTTATGAGGTCTAATATGAAGAAATACCTTCATTCCAACCTCAAAATTGTGTTATTTCCTCCTCTGATCTCCATACTTCTTTGCCTATTTGAGCCTCCTACAATCTTTGTCTGATCCAAATGACCTTCTGCTCCATATCTTGTAACATGGTTGGCCTAAGAGATGCCCTCCTTTAACTTGTCCCAACTCAATGGAGTCCTACACCCCCTGCCATATAATTCCTGAAATGATGTCATGCCAATGGAACTCTGAAATTTTTTGTTATATGCAAACTCTACTAGATATAGATACTCCTCCTAACACGACTGATGATCCATAACATACATGCAAAGTATATCCTCTAATATTTGGTTTACCCACTCAATCTGACCATCTGTCTCTGGGTGATAAAGTTTTTACTAAAGTTAATCCTCATCCCAATAGCATGTTGCATGGTAGTCCAAAAATTTGAGGTGTACAAAGTATCGCGGTCACTAATAATCTTCCACAGAATCCCATGAATTATAACTATCTCATCTAAGTATACTCACACCACTACACTAGTTGTATAGGTTGTCTTCACCGGTGAAAAATGAGCCACTTTCATCAATCTATCCACTGTGACCATGATCATGTCATGGTGGTATCTCAACGTAAGTAACCCTACTATGAAATCCATGGAAATGGTCTCTTATTTTCACTCTAGTATAGGATGAGGGTAAAGAAGGCCAGTTGGATTTTTGATGCTCAGCCTTCACCCTTTATCACTCTAAATATATTAGAGACAAAACCGGGCTATATCCTTCTAAATTCCTCTCCAATGATATAATTGTCTCAAAGTGGCGTGCATCTTCTTCACCCCTTTGACGGGATGAATAAGGTGCATGATGATCCTCTACTAAGATATCCTACCATAACCCTTCATCTATAGGTATATAGATCTGACCTCTGTGTCTAAGAAGTCTATCTGGATCCAGTTTCAATCTCTAAAACTTCCCTTTAAGGGGTCTCTGAGACTCAATCTCTGCTCTAGCTAAAAGGTAGAAGTTTTCATGTGGAAGTTGTTGCAAGATCCTACTCCGTAAATCTGTATCCAATAAAGTAGCCATAACCAAATGCCTCCAATGACTCAAAACATTTACATTTACTACCACATTTTCCTTTTCCCTTCACATGCTCAATCTCCATATCATACTCGTATAGGAGCTCCATCCAATTTCATTGACACGTGTTGATATTTGGCTGTGTGAAGAGGTTTCATAGGCTCAAGTGATCTTTCCTAAGAGTGAACCTCCTGACTAATAGAAGATGATGCCGTCAAACAAAGGCATGAATCACTACTGTAAGGTCATGATTAAGGTAATTGAGCTCATAATACTTGAGTTTACAAGACTCAAAGGCAACAACACGGCCATCCTGCATCAAAAATCCTCCTATCCATGCCAATAAAAGCATCCATATAAACAAATAATTCCCTCTGTGGGTCTGGCACTACTAAAAGAGGAGTTGTAGTAAGGCACTCCTTCATAGTTTTAAATGCCTACTCACATTTTATGACCAAATAAAACTTCATCCCTTTCCACTGATAGGAAGTGATGGGATGAGAAATACGTGAGAAGTCTTGAACAAATATCCTATAGTAGCCTGCTAATCCCATAAAGTTATGTACCTCAGTCACACTAGTCGACACTGACCAATCAATGATAGCTCTAATCTTGGAAGGATCGATTGCAATACCCTCCCCATATATGATGTGACCTAGATACTGAACCTATGTCTAAAATAATGCACACTTATCCAGGTTCCCATATAGTTGCTACTCTCAAAGACACTGCAGAACTTGTCAAAGGTGCTCCTCGTGCTCCTCACGTGTGCATGAGTATATCAATATGTCATCTATAAAAATGAGCATGAAGTTATCCAAAAAATTTCCTAAATGCCCCATTCATCAAAACTCATGAATACTAGGGGGGGCATTCATCAAACCAAATGTCACAACTGTGAACTCATGGTGGCCATATCTCATAGGGAAATTTGTCTTTTGAATATCTACCTTTGTAATCCTTAGCTTATGGTATCCTTACTTAAGGTTTATCTTGGAAAACATAGTAGCCCACTTCATCTTATCAAACAAATCATCAATGTGTGGAAGGGGGTAACGATTCTTGATCATTACTTTGTTCAGCTATCTATGGTCAATGCACAATCTCAAATATCCATCCTTCTTCAAAAAAAAAATCATTGGTGCACCCCAAGGAGATACACCAGGATGGATTAGGCCCTCAAACTACAACTTGAGCTCATAAATCTCATGGGTAGTGATCCTATACGACACTCATGAGATAAGATCTACTCCAAGGATCACATCTATATGAAAATCTATCTCACGTGGGGGAGGTAGGTTGGGTAGCTCACTAGGAAAAACATTTGAAAACTCATAAAAAAATGGGTGGGTGATCATCAAGTGAAGGCAAACTAGCTAGGTTATCTAACATGTCACTGACAGTGATAAAAATACAGATGTTGTTTTGGACATGTGATATTGAGATATTGTGAGTAGACCTAGAAATGGAAATTATTTAATGATGATATAGTGGTTGAGTAAAACTGCAAATGATCTTTTTGGTTGCTTGGATGTTGTTGTGATCCTTATATCTAGATGATTTTGGAAAATTTTAATTATATTATTTTGGATGTTTTGAAATGGCCACGATGTCGAAGGAGGTATTTGTGTTTTTTTAGGTTAAAATATCAGAACAAACATCGGGGGATTGGAGACTAACCACATTGCAATTCTAGATGAATTCAACAAGGTCACCATGGCAACTAGTATTTGTTTGTGGCGTGTTTGTGTGTGTTAGGGATTCCCATGGGGGGGGATCACATTTAAATGTGATCAAGGGGTTATGTGTTTTTTATTTATTTGACCCTTTTGTTTTATGTTGCATGTGTTTACTTTGTGATGCATTTTACCATTTCTTTATTTGTTAAATGTTGTATTAATATTGTGGGTAAGCATGTTGTTATATTAGTTACATAAAATATGTCGTAAGAAAGTAATTAATATGGGTTGTTGGCTATGATTTAATGTGTTTTAGGAATGAGTTAGTAATTTGTAAGCAATATGTAAGTGATGTGTAAGTTAACTTTTGAGTGTGAAGCACTCCACCTTATTGAAAATTCGAAATTGTCCTTGGAGGCTGATTTTGGAGGCTTATGAGACAAGTTAAACTTGTCCCATACCTCTTAAATTTAATTACCAACCATACCTACAGTTGGAGAGTTGAGATTATACTTTTATAATGCTTTTTGAGAAGGAAAATTGTAAGTTTTAATTTCACTTTCTTACATGATTTAATTCAGTCCTTTGGGGTGTGGATTGGATTTGAGTCTGTAAGTAAACTATCATTTTATTCACCCACTTATTTTATTATGCATTGGAGAATGAAGTTTAATTTTGGGGTTTGGGTTGAGGATGTGTAATATGGCATCCTACATGGATCCACCTCATCCACTTCCCCTTCCCTCTTCTATAAATTTTGAATTCCTTACCTTGTTTTGGGTTGCTTCACCTTGGAGACTTCATTCTTGGGTGAATTATTTTTCTGTTTTGGAGCTCTTTATTTGAATATTTTTTTGGAAGATTTTTCCATGCTTGTGCTTGACTATTTTTGATTGCTTGCATTAGGATAAAGCTTGTTGTTTTGGAGCTTGGAACAACTCCATCATGGAGAGGTAGGAGCTTGGCTCTTTAAATGCTTCTTTTTTGGTTTTTGAAAATGTTAATGTGTGAATGTTTTCACATGTTTGTGGGTTTTTTTGGGTAGATGGCCTAGGAATGGTGTAGGAGAAGACTATGGGGTTTATTTTGTGGGAGTCACATGCGTGTTTTAGGGATGTATAAGAGAGGAGGGAGTTGGGATTTGGGTTACAACTTACAAAGAAATAGATTACATTTCTTTACTTGTTATGGGGTGCCATAAGAGGTTAGGGAGGCATACGGAAATGTGAGGAATAAGGGGTACTTGGCGAGGCATAAAGAATGTCAGGGTTTTGATATAATATATTTTGGCAGTTTGTAATTCAATTGGTGATACTAATTTCCCCTTTTGGGAGGCATAAGAAGCATCCCCAATAGTTTCTTTCTCCTTTGGCTTGTTGATGAAGCCTTAGTAATGTTTGTTATACTTTGTGGTTGGGTCTCTGCTATATTGTGAGAATGCTACCTTGTGTGTTTGTGGAAGCCTATTGTTTCCATGAGTTGGATCACATATTTTATTGCATTGTGGTTGGGGCTCGAGGACCAATGAAGAAGTATGGCTTCTCCTCTTCATTGGATTTCTTGGTTGAGTGTAGAACCTTGCCTTTCCCTTACTCTTGTTGTGACCAAATTACAGGAATGACAAATCTGCATGTTACTGTTCTGGAGCTGAGAAAAATATAGTTTGACAGTTCCTTGTGAAATGAAATCTTAGTTTAGCCCTTTCCCAATTTGAAGTGGATGATATGTCTATTATTATTTTAAATGGAAAGATACTTTTTATTGACAATGAAAGTTGAAATTTGAAATGTAAAAGAGTTATACTCTATTTATTTATTTTGGAAGAAATGTGAAAGAATGATATACATGTTTTGTATGTTGTATTTTGAAATCAAATGGAAAGGAAGTTGTAAGAGTTTCATTACAATTAATGGAATTGTTTTTCCTTTTTCATATGATATTATTTCCATTGGAAATCTGTGTTTAACACGCACTATGAAATCCCTGTATGGAAAGTGGAAAAGTGAAACACGTGAGAAGAATATGTATTATTCTGCCTTCTTTATAACATATGATTTTGAAAAGAATAGAAACTCAATTCTTGTTGTAATGTTTGATTGAAGCAATGAAACCTTTTTGAAAGTAGCATGAAATGAATTTATTTGTAAGGAAAGTAAAATAGGAACCATTGAGTTAAGTTTGTGGTTTCCATTTTCATTTCACGTTAAAACTCTATAACTTTTACCATAAATGAACAAACCAAACTTGAAATCAAGAAAATAGTAATGAAACATTAACATTGAACATGCCAAGATATAAATGAGTTCAATTAGACAAAAATACTTAAAGCAAATCTTTCAAAACCTGGCAAAACTGAGTTCAAAGCTTTCACAGTCATTTTTTTGTCAAGAAACGTAAATGTTGAAATTGTAAATCAATCAGACAAATTGAATCTTGAAATATTTCCGAAATCCATCTAAGAACAATTCTCCATGTCTATTTGACATGTTGAGAGAGGCAGAAGATCAAATTGAACAAATATCATAAGTTAAAATTTACAAGTTTGCACTGTAAAATCATGCAGATCGTTTTCGTGAAATTAACCCCTTAAAATCTATCAAAATTAAAAATTAATGAATCCTGTCCAAAGAGGATGTGAGGAGATTTATGTATATTCCTTATTTTCCCAAAACCAATCTCTCTATCAAAAGTTATGGCCTTATGAAGTTTTTCTTCACTTGGCATCAAAAATATAAAATTTGGGGAAAAAATTTCTTGGTGGACCCGCGGATCCAAATTTTCCCTTAGCTCTTCAGAAAATTTTCCTAATTTTCCCCACCACCCCACCATCTCAAAGCCAATTAGAGGCTACCACGTGGCACCACGAGGCATTGGCGGAGGGGCAGATCCCTCTTTAACTTAGCGCTTCAAATTTTTTTGGGGAAAACTTTCTAAATTTTCCCCGCCGGCCTGCACCCAATCAGGAGAAGCCACATGGTGTCACGAGGCATCGGTGAAGGAGCAGGTTCCTTCTTGTCCTTTTTATTTTTCAGATTTTTTTTTGGGAAAATTTTCTAAAGTTCCCCGCCGGCCCGCATCCAATCAAGAGATGCCATGTGGCCTCGCGAAGGGTCAGTAGTGGCGAGGGTGAATATTACCTTTTTAACCTTAAGGGTGCTCAAAATAATTTTTCCCCACCACCTCATTTTCCCTGTGTTGGCTTTGGAGAAACTGCGTGTCTCTTGCAGACTCACGAGAGTGTGGGTGCCCTGGTGGCTTTTCGCCCTCGCGCAGGAAATTACCAAAACGTCTCCCGCAGCCCCGCAGACGCAACTCATTCCCCAGGAAAAATTTCTCATCACAGCCCACAGACCCACCGTGGGGAAATATTTCTCTTTGTGCCCTACAAACTTGCGCCTGGGGAAAATTTTCTCCCCTTGGCCCACAGGCCTGCTCTTGGGGAAAATTCTCAATCCTAGGTCTGCTGGCCCATAACTTGAGAAATATGAGGAGTTAGGAGGACTTCTTTATTTCAATGGAAAGGTGAGGAAATTTCCCATCCGATGAGAATGATTTATGGAAATTTTGAATGCATTTTTTTTATTAAAATCAAGTTGAATCTTTAAATCCTGTTAGAGAGTGGGTATGGTGAGGAATTACCCTCTGACCCTAATTGAACTTTCTAACCCTAAATTTTTGGACCTTGTGACCTCTAATAATTGTTAATTAAAGAAAATATTATTCTAGTGGATTAGAATTGATTTGGAACTTGCTAATGAAAGCGGTTATCTTGTAACCTAGTTGTAGACTCTTTTAAATAATAAAAAATTATTCCATAATTTTCCTAACTATTCCTAGGTTATTCTTGGGTCTCAAGTGGGTTGTTTTTAGTGGGAATTACAAAATAATATAGAAAATAGGGATTTGTAATCCTATAACAAGATGGAGCTTGTACAAGAAGTGTGGGAGGCTAGGATTCAAATTTTAGATTGGAGGGAACAACAACTACGGTGCGGATATATTCCACTTTATAACCCATTACCAAGAAAGGAGGTCTCATGGGAAGAAAAATTCTTTAGGAAAGGATCTTACAACAGGTGGGATGCTCCCTGTTTTCCACTACCAAAACCATCTTGGGATGAAGATGGTCTGTCTATTGCATTCCCTGATGATCTCATCAAAATATTTGCTTATAGATATGCCTTTGCTTTACAAGTATGATTTTCTGGTTCTGGGAAAAATATAGATGCTTTGAGAAGCTAGGCTAAAATAAAATGACAACTAAGAGGCAATCCAGACATTTTTTCCATGGCCCATGAAAATTTTCTCTTTAAAAATCTTCGTGAAGAATATTTCATCAAGATTATGGAGGAAGGCCCTTGGTTTTTTGGCAAAACTATTTTTAATATAGGAAAATGGGTCCCTAGTCTTCTTGGTTGTTCGCCTCCCAAATCTTTCCCTTTCTAGATGAGAGTATCAACCCTGCCTCTTGAGTTATGGGAACTTGAGGTGATTCAGACCATTTCTTATGCACTTGGAACTCTTCTTGTTGTGTATCGTGACACTAATTCTTGTTCTAGATTGGTGTATGAACATTTTTGCTTCATTTTTAACACAGGTAAACTCCCTACCTCCATCAAGATTAGCTCAAAAAATAAGGTTTGGGTTTAGAATATTTTCTTTGTAGATTCCAAGATTTTTTGTGTAAAATGTTCTATTGTTGGACATGGTTCTAGTGGTTATGTGGCTCCAATAGCCTTGGTGCGCAAGGAAATTGTAGTCATCCTTATTAACAATTCTATATCACATTTGAATGATCAGGGGTCTGGTGATGTGGAGCCTTTACCCCATTCTGTGAATCCAATGAGGTCAAATGTTTACTGGAGCCATCTATTATTGCCCCCGCAGACTAGCTAGTTGATGGGTTTGTGCACAGGAAACATGCGTTGAAGAAATTTGATGCATGTGGAGAGGATTAACACCTGTCTATTGGTGACGAGTTAGATGTTTTTGGAACCTTAGATGGCTCCCATGCCCCTGCCTCGTACAAAAATAGTTAATGAAAAATTTTAATACCCTATTTTAGGGCCCCACTTTTATTATCAATTCTCATCTATGGCGTAAACCAGGATTCTATTCTATTTCTATGACTGCTTGTCTCCTGGGGAGAATGATGCTTTGGTTAGAAAATTTCTAAAGAAGGATGATTCTAAAGAGTCTTTTGAAGAACTAAGATTAAAATTTGAAGAAGATCACCTCTGAAAAAGTAAACTGGAAGTAGTATTGAACTTTGATGATCTTTTTGTTTCAAAACTACAGTCCAACTGTTGTTTGGGTCCCTTCCCCTTTGATCCTGACTCACTTAAAATAGTAAAGGTTTGGGATGGCCCTAGATATAATGACTAGTTAAGAATTACCTTTAGTTCACTGGAGAAATACAAGGATCCTCATGAGGAAGCTTTCTAGAATGTCATCTACCATAAGAAGTCAAATAGTAAATGATTCTTCGGTCCTTTGTTGTGTTCTGTGCTGCAACAGTGCTGTTTTTTTTGTTCATTTTTTTTTTCTCATTGTTTTATCTAAGTATTTGGCCTTTTTTGTTCCTGGGAAGGATCTTAGTCAAAAAAACCTTCACCCTTAATAAAAAAACACATGAAAAAGGTAATGAGGAAATTTATTATTTTTCAAGTAATTTGTTGATCCCTTTAATCCACAAGGCATTTTGTTCTTGTAAAATATCTCATTCTAGAAAGGGAGAAGCAAATGCTATCTCGAAAAACCCATGGTATAAAAAGAGTGCAATGATACTAAAAGACTTTTTTGATGTGTAATCACAGTACTCCTAATTTTTTATAACTCGATAGATTCAAATTTTCATTGTGATTGCATAACATGGAGCTTTTCCCAAAGTGTGGGACTTTGTGAATAAGAAATCTCTCTGGATGAAGGTCGGTGGCTATTCCTCTATTTTGATGTACACAGTAAAATTATAGAGGATATACTCTAAAATCTACTCTAACTTTCCAAGGAGACAGGGTTAAGAGATTACAATAAATTAAACGTAAACTAACAGAGTTGATGCACCAAAAGGAATGGTGAATAAATTTCCTTGCATGTAAATGAATGTGAAACAAGACTGAAGAGGATGAACACTAACACAAATTAGTATCTTATCACCAATTCATTCACCATTAAACACAGGGCATCAAATATGCAACATAATAACCATGCACAAATAACCAAGATTTCAATGAGAGATCAGATGAAAGAAATGAACACAAGAAAGGATTGAAATTCATCCACAGACTTCTATTATTGCTCCACAAATTTGATAGAATGCATTACAATGGCCGAAGAGGCAAAACTTACATTACAGCTTGAATGAGAGGTTTTTAATCCACAAATTAACTTGTAGACAAGAGAATAAGGGAGGGTGCTAAGAAAAGATTATCCAACATTACAATAATCACCCTCCTTCCAATATATAGGTAGAATGAGAGAAAAGGGGGAGAGAAGAATTCAAAAACTTTCTTTAACCACCCTAAAATGAATTAAAATTTCCTACAACAATGATGGGTGCCACTGCAACACCCATGCCTCCTAGTAATTTTTATTGTTGGAGAAGAAAGGAAGACCATACTTCATCATTGTGGTAGGTGAGAAACCTAGAACATCCTCTAAAATTGTGGATTGTAGAGGATGCTGAGAGATTTAAAAAAATTCCTTTCTTGTGCAAATCTGAGCTCCTAGTCAAAATTTATGGCCATATGAAGATTGGGGTTCCATACTGTATTGACTAGATGTCATTGGCTTTGTTTTCTCGGACTCCGAAATGCCTTGCAATCTCTAAAATTTGAAAATTTAGAATTTCAGAATTTAAGACTTTGGGCATTGACGCTTCGGAAGTCTTTAACATTGTTCACTAACAAATCAGCTTGAGAGTTCTGAAAATCTAAAACCTGAACCTTTGAAACTTTGAAGTATGAAATTTGGACTTCGGATTTTAGAACTTGTGCCTTTCGGACTTCTTGTTGATGTAACCCTAAAACAAATCTCTGAAAATGGATCCTCTGAAATTCCTAAATCAGAACCTTCGAAAGTCTGAAAAATTCCGTTGCGTTGACCCTGAAACCTGAAAACCTTTCAGCCTTCGAAATTTCAGAATTTCATGCATTAGGTCACATTTTTTGCATTTTTATTGGTAAAGACCCCGAATCTCTAAATTCTGCACCTCTAAACCTCTGAAGTCTGAAACTCAGACTTTGGAGTTCAGACTCCTATCAATGGTGTCGTTGATCCTGAAAGGGCAGTTGATCCAGAAAGTTCAAATCCTTTTCACACTTCTGGATTTCATGCCTTTTTCTTGTTTATTGCTTTGGCTACCTAAAAAAGGCTCCACCCCTGAAGTCTAAAATTCATACTTTGCAGATTTTTCTTTTCCTAAAATTATCCACAATGCTCCACCTACTTCAACCACATTCGACCAAACTTGAAATGCAAGATCCCATGACTAAATCAACCCCATTTTCTCAATGCACAAGTTCATGTTTGTTCAAATTTTCCTAAGGGGAAATATTTGATTATAGACTCTTGAAATAAAGTGGGATGAGAAAAGAAAAGAAGAAGAACTATGAAAAATTGGTGCAATCGAAAAAGTAAAGTTATGTGAATAGTAGAATGAAAGAATTGATTTTCCTCATAAAACACAATCCCAATTTTTTTTGGAAGGAGTTACAATAAAAGAAAAAACACATATATACAACAATATCATGGATTCCCATTGGTTATAATATGTTAGGCTCCTCTATGAGCAGCCACAACAGAAGGAGATGCCTCCCATAATCATCATATGAGATGATCTCTTCTCAACAAAAGATATCAAACATGGGATAAAGAATTTGGAAATTGGTAAAGAACAAGACATATATGGGATGCATGATGATTTTTTTAAATGGGGAGCTTAGGCCCTTAGTCCACACATGAAAATAATGTTCAATAACATCACCTTGGGTGGTTTTACTATGGATTGGACAACTAATGTAGTTATTCCTCTATATAAAAGAGTTGATATCAATATTCCATTCAATTACCTAACTATTATGGTTAATGTTCATCAAAGTAAATGTTTTTGGAGTAAAATAAAATGAATAATCAATAGTTGGGCTAAAAGAGATGGTAAAAGAGAAGAAGGGCATGCAGGAATTAGAATGAGGAACTCAACCATTGACCGTTATATCACCCTTAGACACTTAATTAAAAAGATATGGGAAACTCGTGGAGAGGAAGATTTCTATTGCTTTTTGGATTTTAAAAAATCCTTTAACACGGTGACTAGAGACAAAATTTGGAAATGGATGGAAGAACTTGGTATTCCATACGAGTATAGAGCAATAATGCATATATTATATGAGCAGGTCAAAGCTAAAATCAGAACTAAAGAGGTTATGTCTGAATGTTTTTGTAGTGAAATTGGTGTCAAGTAGGTGCTATGTTGTAGAGCATGTTTTCATTTGTGGAAGTTTTTAAGACTATACACTAAAAGTACTATACACTCTCCATAGTTTTCTCACCAAACTAAAAGTACTATAAAATTATTGTACACTCTATACTAAAAGTACTGAACACTCTCCAGTGTACTTATTCTTTAGCCTCAAAATATGTTCTCGATACCTTGGGAAATGTGTTTTTTTCATACGAGAAATATTTTGACCCATAGATCTATGACACATTTTTGGCCCAAGGTTTTAGTACCACATTATTATAAAACTTACTAAGAAATTATCTCTTGATGTTCTTTTGTTCATATGGTACGTATACATATCATTGTAGATGTGTGTGAGTTCAATTATGAATTAAGGAGAGTTTGTTGAGCATAACTTCAAAAAGATCGGGGTATTGTATTGAGAAAAAGAGGTGTCTTGTAATAAAATATAAACAAGTGATTTTTATTAGACGTATCCAAAATAAGGTGAACGATGTTAAATACTATATTTTTGTTGTGTTCATTTATTTTTTGTGCTTTTATTTCAGATCTTTGATATTTTTATGCATATTATTTTCTACCTTTATAATTATGTGTGGGATTGTTGCACATATTTTATCACTTATTTCCTAACAGCAGGGATTTCGCTCTTTCCCCACTTTGTTTGGTTTATACATTGACAAAATTGAATAATGGTTAAGTAAAACTTATGGGTGGTATCGAGATGGTAGGATACATGGTGAAATTACTCTTATATGTTGATGATCTTGTCGTAATCTCAAAAACAAATAATGGGTTGATGGAATTATTCAATATAAGAAATATTATACAAGTTTTTTAATAATTGAATATATCATACTATTATTTAAATTATTACCTTTGTATCTATATGTGGGTGAATGTTGGTACTATCTAAACTTTGTGTAGATCTCTAGCTTGTAGATCCCTGTGAAAAAAATAAATTAACTGTAAGAAGTTGATAAATAACTTTTTTGAATAAAATATTAATTTCAAAAATTTCAATTTAGATTAAATATTAAATCTTAAATACTACACACACACATATAGCTCTAGGGAATGTGCCTTAAGATATATGGCACTACCAAAAACTATCTCTACATGACCCACGACCTCAAAAAAAGTAAATAAAGACCATCCTAATGAACCAAGACTTATGTAATCAAGATAAAGAGATGCATAATGTATTGGCTCATTCAAGAGCTATGAAAATTTGAAGTACAAATAGGCTATCAGCTGGGAAGCATCAAAATGATCACCAGTATGCCCTAGAGCATAATCCTCACCACACAAGGACACATTCAATAATCCTTATCATCAGTAGATCTTACATGTCAATTTAAATATTAATACTGTAAATTAAAAAATTAATAAAATATTAATTTATATTAAGGTTTATTTTTCACACACCAAAATAGAATAGTGCTAAACATCTTGTGTCACAATCCTAGAAATAGGAGGTTCAATTATAGCAGCTACAATAGTATGCTCTATACCATGAATAGAAGATATGCTACTCTGAACAATAATCTACTCCAAATAGTCCAATACAACCAATAGTGGAATGCCATGGTCTTGTGTAATCACCTCATATGATTGTAACATGTTGGCCGACATGATGCATACTATCCAAAAAAAATGTGTAACATTCGTAACTGCTTCGATCTCAGTAGGGGATATCAAATGTGCATGAGTGTTTACCTCACTGCATCCATAACTGTTGATACTATCACGTCCATGGATACTACGTATTTGAATGAACTAACCTACATGGTCATAAGAGATAAATTGTGTCTCCAAATAAATTCTCCCAAGACCCTATAAAACTTTCAAGGGAACTTAGAATCCTAGGCGCAACAACATCCTAAAATCCATGTAAAAAATATTGTGGCCTATCTATAAGTTATCTCATGTCAATAATTGTAGGAGTTTGTTCCTGTCGATATACATGCTTGTCACTAATGTGGCCATTCCCCTCCCCAAAGTAGGGATGTCTAAATTTTTTACCTTTAGGTTTAGATTAAACTCAACATGTAGCATCATAATGGAGTATAACGATAACTGATCATTGTTAGGAAATTATCCTTGACAGGCCAAAAATCTACGATAAATCAAATGTGCACACAAAGGAGACATTTACATTTCTTTATATAATATCACCTAATTTTCTAATTTCATACATAAATCATCAAACATGAGCTCTTGATGACTTCTTTACTTGGAAGTCTACCTACTATTTCATTATACCCCACATCGCCTCTCACATTGGATTTTAGTGCATCCATAAATGTTTTTAGTGACTTGGGCTCAAAGGGGTTGTATGTTTTCAATTTTAGTTGTATATTTCGAAGGTATTTTAATATATTTTCATAATGCATTTTGTAATGACCAATTTTATTTGGTTGTTTAGGAATAGAAGAGATTTTATCTATCTCCAACTCAGTTCTCTTATAAAAATTCATAGAAGAAGACATCATAAATGTAACATACTAAAATAAAATTCATTTTAGAATATATATTTTGGTAACATCTATCAGTAAGTGCTGTAATATCATGTTTTCACATTATTATTAAAAACATTGAATGCCTCCCCCCATATTTAAATTTTTGAAAAAATAATTTAAGAAAAATTAAAAAGAAAAGATGAATACCTATTATGTAGAGTAGTTGAGATGGTTTGGGAGAATATCTGTACAAGCGTCAGTGGAGGGAAAAGTTATGAGTTGTGCATTATTGTGAATATATAAACATGGGTGCTCTCCAGAAGGTTTCTCTCCCAAAACTCCATCACACGAAGGGGTGGTTTGTCTGAACCCTATTCAGTGGCTTACGTGGCAACTCGTGTGAACCCTAAATGCGTGAAGGGGGTGTTCATGGACCCCCTAGAAATCCAACCAAACCCAACCCCTTTCATGCATTTTCCAAACAAGAAGTGGGACACATTACTGTGCTTCCTACTGAAAGTGTTGTTGATCAAGAACATTATATTATTTCAGGTTGGTTATTTTATTGGTTTACAACTTCTTGTGTTCCAGTGAGAGATTTGAGTGTGAAGATGTTATTTCCGATTTATATGGTATATTGTGTGATTTTTCTAGGATGTTCTTATGTTGTTTTAGTTGAATTTGTATTGTCAAGTTGGACCTAGCTGTATTAGGATCATAAGTCATGTATAAAAGCAAGTTATAAGGATCATTTTGAGCTAGGTGTGAGTAAGATAAAATGCAAGGTAAAGCACAACTTTTGGATACATATAAGAGGTCTGTGTGACCATTAAAGAGAGCGTAAATATTGTGTTTTGATTTCTTAGATTGTGATCAGATATGGGAGAGCTAGGTCAAATGATGTAATCATCTCGAAGGAAGAATTTCTTGAGAAAGGAAGACTAGAAATATTTATTAAGGAAGATAGAGAGATTATGATATAAATTTTTGTTATCATCAATTTTTGGTGCAAAATTTCAGAAATGAAAAACATATCAGGTGGCTTTAGTTGGCATTGAGTCAACTAGGATGTTGATGCCTCATTATAGAGTTAGTGCTCCACTAAATCTAGTGGTGGTGCTATTTTGGGGGTTGGTGCCTCACTAAACCTAGGGTTTTTTGCTCGTTATCGGGTTGGTGATCAAACAAATTTGAATCATGGCTATAATAAATATTTTTTCTGTGGGTTGTCTTCCCCTTGATGGTTTCCCACTTAATTTTTTTATTCATATGTTATTTTGTCTTATTTGCATGGATAGATGTTGTTATGTTTTGATGATTCATGTTAAGATGGTTTGAGTGATTAAACTAAATAAAATGGTTGATGAATGCTAAAGTAAATTTGAAAAAAAGTTCTAAGGCTCGCTTATTCACCCTCCGCAGTCTTATTGATTGTGCTTCTAACAAACAAACTATTTTTGAATGCATGTTTGTACTAATAAGAAAAATATGAATAACAACATGGTAAAAGGTAAATTTATCTTCGACGAGAAACATTAATAACCTATGTGGAGAAAAATATATCACACAAGTAGGGGCATAATGATGTGGAATAATAATAGGAAATCCCCTTCAACATGAAACAACTCCTAGCTTTAATAAAAGCACATGCCCCCATATACTGAAATAACAAACAAAAACTGGGAAAAGTGATCAATTGTTTTTTCAATTTACATTCAATTACAACCTTAAAATCAGAAAACTATGCAAGAAAAAATGGATCCCTCTACCCTTTCTTAACTTGAGGAAAAATTTGAGATCCTTTTTCTGCAGTTCAAAGTTCTTGAGGGTACAATTAAATAGACTGAAAACAAGCTAACCAACAAGCTTTCCATTCATAGGGTGGTTCTTGATTATATTCAAATGAATGTCAAGAAGATTTTTTATGTTTCTAGTGTTCCAAGATCAACCTGGAAGAATGACAGAATCAAGAAGAAGATACTTGATGAGAGGAGTCTGAACCTTGACATGTAAAATGCCATCAACCTCTATAATGTCATGAATATTTCTCTAAAATTTTATAATAAGTATCTTAATTAGTTATTTGTTCTTGTTTTTTTGTTTTGGTGCAGTTGTGTTATTGCGGTTTTGTTGTTATGTGTTTTTTGTTGGATTCCTTGTAGGAAGACGTCCCTTTCCTTTTTTTATCAGTTTATCTTTCCTTTTTTAGGAGTTTTATGTTGGGGAGTGGCCTGCACTTATTAAAATAACACTATGTTCTCAATGTTACAATTGAATTCTGAGATTTTTATACAACGTATGGTCCCTTCAAAACCATTTACCTTTAATAAAATAAAAAATTGCAACCTTACAATGTTTCTTAACTTCACATATATAATTTGGTACCAAAATTTAAAATCTAAAAGGAAACTATGAGGAAAATATTATAATGTTACTCGAAGCATAATTTTTTGATAGATAATATATTAAGAAACAACACTACACAAAAGAAAAATAATGCCTAAAATTATAAATAAACAAGAAAATATGAAATCACCTAAAAATAAAGGCATGAAATTATATTATCCCATGTTATTTTTTTATTCGAATAAATTTTTCTATGGAAATCATCTTCTCAAATATAGATATGAAAATGTAAGAAATGTAACATTTGCAAATGGAAAAATAAAAGAGATATAAAATATGATTCAAATTCTACAATATTATAGCCACAAAAAATTATTACAGTGAATGTATTAACCTATAACACAACATAGAAGAAAAATAGTGTTTGAAATTAAAAAGAAAACTAAGAAAGAATGACATGAAAAACTAAACTAGAAATTTAGTTATGAAAAAGTGTTTGAAGCATATAAATGTACAATTATGTAAATATGAGTAGTATTAAATGCATATCACCATAACTCTCAAAATTAAATATTGAGAAATCAACATGAAAGGAAAAACTATATGAAAAATAAGGGAACCAAACAGTTGCAAGCTTATAAAATATACAAAGGATGTGGTTACAAGGTGATTGAAACTACTAGAGTAATGTTATGAGATATTTTAGACATCAAGATCAAAAACCTATTCATTTCCAAGACTTGCATACCCTTTTTTTTATAAAATTATGATGCTAGTTGGAAATGGTCAATGTGTAAAGCTCCTTATACTAGTTTTGCATCAAGTTTGGACATTCTCACTCATATTTCCATTAATCAATATTTCTTTAATATTTGATGAATTTTTTATTGTAACAGTTATCAGAATAAGAAATTGGTGCTAACAAGTATATTAAATAAAATATGCAAAAAAATTAGTCATTTTTTATTGCAAAAGCTTTGAGTTGCAATGCTAATGTTTTCCCTTTTCATATTGATTTTTGCAATGGTAATACTATCATATGGGACATAAATGCAAAGAGAGGTTGTACACAAATGCATGAAAAAAACCCACTGAATCAACCCCAAACAAATAATAACAAGTTATAAGACAATTACTTGTAGGAAGAATAATGGGTATTCTAAATTCATTTTAGAAGGATATAATTATATGATAAGCCTAATTTTAGTGCCCACTTCCTTTTGACACATTTTGATATTGATCATGATACTACTGATTATATTATGAACATGATTATGGACTTTATTATAGTATCATGTTAGATGTTAAATAATAGATTATTGTTGACTTGATTCAGTTATGATGCATGATGATTATTAGAGACATTTTGGATATTGATGTTGATATCCTATTTAACATGGTTATATAAAGGATTTTGTTTAGACATGTGATATTTGGATATTGTGAGTAGATTGTAATTCCCGCTAGAATCTCCCACTTGAGACCCATGAACAACCTAGGTTTAGTTACAAAATTATTGAATAATTTTTTTTGTTGAAAACAACCATAGTCCCAAGGACGATTAAATTCAATTGATAACTTTTCACATTATAAAGCAACAAGTGTAATAAGTCCACACCTAGCTCAAATCTCCTTAGGGATTAGTTTAATCAATGATTACATTGATACTTTAGCTAAATATTCCCTGATTAAAATTTTAGGGTTAAGGAACCAAAACAATTAAATACCCAAGGTATTTAATTCCACAAGATCTAAGATAAGAGAAAGGTTTAATTACAGTGGGGGAAAAGAATACATATTTAAAATCTTCAAAGTAAATTCTTACTTACCCACTCCTAGAACTTGATTAAGGATTCAATTTTATTTTTATAAAATTTAATGCTCTCAAAACTTACCTAAAACATTCTCACTGGATAGGAAATTTCCCCACCTTTTCAATGATATAAATAAGTCCTCCTAACTCCTCATATTTCTTGAGTTATGGGCCGGCAGACCTTGGGAGGAATTTTTTTCCCAAACGCAGGCCTACGGGCTTGGGGAAATTTTTTTGCCCTTAGCACTCTTGGGAGAGAAACACATTTCACCCTTGCGTGGCTGAAAGCCAGTAGGAGGGCTTCACACCTAAAAGGAAAATTTGGAACTAGGGATCTGCTAAGGACACGTGTAAAAAATCTATGCCTAGGCGAGAAGGCTGGTCACCGGAGGTAAAATTGAATTTTTGCCTGATTATATATATATATAGAAAGGGAGAAAGGGTTGAAAATTACCTGCTCCTTCCACCGGCGCGTAGAGACACCACGTGTCAGTCCCAATTTCCAAGCGGGGGAATGGGTTGGCAGGGAAAGATTATATAATTTGACTTTTTAAAGAAAAAGGTTTAAAGGTTTGAGAATATCCACGCCTGCACTGATGCATCATGAAGACACATGTAATCCATCCATTGGATGTGGGTAGGCGAGCCGGCGGGGAAATTTTAGAAAAATTTCAAAAGAATTTCCGAAACGTAAAAGGAAAAAATGAACCCGCTCCTCCGCAGATGCCTCCGGACGCCACATGGCAACACCTGATTGGTTGTGGGTCAGTGGGGAGGTGGAGGAAAGTGATAAAAATTTTCCAAAAATTTAAAAAGGTTATGTTTCATTTTGTTGGTCCGCGAAAGATGACAAAATTCAAAGGCTGGGCGGCGAGTTTGTCGGGGGAAATTTTCCAAAAACTTCTTTTTTGGACTTAGGCAATTTTTGACAAAAAGTAAGGCCTGCGGGTTAGCGGAGTGGCAGGGAAATTTTTTCCTTTGGCATTTTTGACCAAAAAGTGCTAAGGGAAAATTCGGGCCCACGGGTCCGCCAAGGAAATTTTTCTAGTTTTTTTTGTTTTTGTTTTTTTACAGTTAGGATTATTTATGACACCAAATGAAGAAAAAATTCAGAAGGCCATAAATTTTGATAAAGAAATTAGTTTTGGGAAAAGGAAGACTTTTTGGAAATCTCTCAAAGTCCTCTTTTCACATGAATAATTAATTTTTAATATTGATAGAGTTTAAGGGGTCAATTTTGAGAAAACGTCTCTCTGTCACTTAGAAAGTGAACTGTTATTTTTAACTTATCAATTATTTGTTCAAATCCGCCATTTTTTATTTCTCAACATGCCAAACAAACATGGATGATTTCACTTGGAATAATTTAGGATAGATTTCAAGGATTAAATTGTTTGATTGAAGATCAATTCGAATTTCCCCAATTTAACAGCAAAAAATGACTAAGAAAATTGTTTGAGCTCGATTTTGAAAGGTTCTATGAAAATTTCTTAAGTATTATAGTTTGTTTGGGATCGTTTTGATCTTTCTTAGCTTGTATTAATGTTTCAAATGTCTTTCCTAGTCTACAGGGTTGTTCTGTACATTTTCTGATAATTATTTGCCAGTTTGAAAAATCATCTAACCGAGCTCTACAACTTCCAACTCGAATTGATCCATTACCTTTACCAAAATTTAAAATATGATTTCATTCTAATCCAATATTACAATGTTCTATTTCCTTCAATCAAAATGTAGAAACAAGAAAGCAATTTCTATTTCCTTTCCAAAAAAAATGTGCTTTTCAAACATAGAGGATGCAATAATTTTGAATACATTTTCCACATTCGAACAAAGAGTTGTACAACATTTTCAAAGAATATTTCAAACAATAATAACTTCATTGTATAAGGTAAAACAACATCTATTCGATTGAAAATATTTCTTTTACAGCTTCTCTTTTTTTAATCAAATACAACTTTACAATCACAACTCCTTCACATTACATTCTTTTTTACAAACAAAATACCGAGTATATTTCTTTCACATTCAAAGGGGATTTCATTTCCAAAACATAGTAACTCTTCAGCACAAAATGTATATTAAATTTTCATCCACATCAAGTGGGGAAATGGTTTACAAAAGTAGTTTCGCAAGGGACTGTCAAAACTTTGTCTTCTTCCTCAATTACAATATACATAATACAATTTCTTCCACATTTATTCAAAAAATAGAGAACATAGTATATCTCTTTCACAATTCAATTTACAACTTTCATAGCCAATAAAACACATCTTTCCATCACAAATAATGTACAAGGTCATCCACTTCAAAGTGGGAAGGGGTTACAATAAGAATAATCTCAACAAGGACTGTCAAACTTGTCTTTTTCTCAGCTCCAAAACAACAACATGCATATTTCTCATTCTTCTAATTTGATCACTACAAGAGCAGGGGAAAGGCAACGCTCTCCACCCAACCAAGACATCCAATGAAAAGGAGAAGCCATCCTTCTTCATTGGCCCCTGAGCCCCAACCACAAATAATAAGAGATGTGATCCAACTCATGGCAACAACAGGCTTCCACAAACACTCAAGTAACATTTTCACAATAAAACACAGTCCAAAATAGAATGTAGTTTACAACTACATTAAAGCATGAAAAACATTACTGAGGCTTCATCAAGCAAGCCAAAGGAGCAAGAAACCATGGGCGATGCTTCTTATGCCTCCCAAATGGGAAAATGGGTATCACCACCTGAATTACAAACTACCAAGATATAGTATATCAAAACCCTGACATTCCTTATGCCTCCCCCAAGCACCCCTTATTCCTCACATTTCCTTATGCCTCCCTAACCTCTTATGGCACCCCATAACAAGTAAAGAAATGAAAGTTATTTCTTTGTAAGGTGGAACTCAAATCCCAACTCCCTCCACACTTATACCTCCCCAAAACACTTGTGCCTCCCACAAAATGAACCCCATAGTCTTCTCCTACACCATACCTAGGCCATCTACCCAACAACCCACAAACATGCCAAAATATTCACACAATAACATTTACATTTATAAAAACTATATAATTTCAAGAGCCAAGGTCGTACCTCTCCATGATGGAGTTTCCAAAGTTTCAAATAGCAATTGTTTCCAAACAAACAATCCAAAAATCCATCAAACAAAAATCATGCAAAAATATTCAAACTTCTCCAACAACAAGAGCTTCCAAAACAACAAGGTATTATTCTCCTAAGAATGAAGTCTACAAGGTGAAGCAACCCAAAACAAGGCAAGGAATTCAAATTTTATAGAAGAGGGAAGGGAAGAGGATGAGGTGGATCCATGTAGGATGCCACATCACACATCCTCAACTCCAACCCCAAAATTCAACTTCATTCTCTAATGCATAATAAATGGGTGGGTGAATAAAATGATAGATTACTTACACACTCCAAAACAAGCCCACACCCCAAAGGACTAACATTAAAAGCATGTAAGAAAGTGCAATAAAAACATTCAACTTGACTTACAAAAACACACATAGAAGGTCTATATTTTACACTCGAACTATAGGCAAGGTTTGTATATAAATTTGAGAGGCATGGGACAAGTTTAACTTGTCTGAAAAGTCTCCAAAATCAGCTTCCAAGGACAAATTAGAATTTCAAGAAGGTGGAGTGTTTATTACTAAAAAATCAACTTACATATCCCTTACACATTACTTACAACACTTGATCCAAGAGCCAACAACTCTTATAATTGCATTCTCATCACCCATTTTGATTAATTAGTTCATAACAATATGATTACTCACATTAATTCACCACAATTAATAAATAATGAGAGGGGGTAAACATATCACTTAATAAACACATACAAACATCAATAAAAAGGAACCAAATAAATAAATACACATAACCCTTGGTCACATTTAAAGGTGACCCCCCCCCCCTCATGGGAATCCCTAACACAATCAAACACACACAAACAAATACAAGTTTCCATGGTGACCTTGTTGAATTCATCTAGAATTCCAATGTGGTTGGTCTCCAATCCCCCGATGTTTGTTGTGATATTTTTAACCTGCACAATACAAATACCCCTTCGGCCTCATGGCCATATCAGAACATCCAAATGAATATAATATAATTTCAAAATCATCAATATATATATATATAACAACAACAACATCTATACAATCAACAATATCACTTACAATTTCATCAGCAACTATATAATCATCAATTTTAAATTCAATTTTCTCGGTCTACTCAATATATCAAAATATCACATGTCCTAACAACATATATATATATATCAATCATTGTCCAACAGCATGTCAACATCTATATAAAATGTCTCTAATCAATCATGCATCATATATGAATCAGAGTCAACAATAATCCATGATCTGACATCTAACACCATACTAAATCAAAACTATAATAATGTCCATAATATAGTCAGCAGTATCATGATCAATCTCAAAAGTGTCAAAGGGAAGTGGGCACTACATCCTCCTCCCCTTAGACTCGACTTCCTCCTGGAAGTCATTGGAAAGAGAGATAGGAACAAATGCAATAGAAAAAGGATCACTCCATTATGTCATTGCTTGCTTCAAACAAGTGTGGGTCTACAGAACCTATGTTTGGTCCAATGTAATTCAACAAGAAAGAAGGGAGATTGCAAGGGATGAGTTCTAAAATTTCTGCAAGCAAGGCTACGAACATTTAAATCTAGAGAGTAAATTTACGCTATCAACCAAGATACAACACATAAAAATATAACATGAAGAGTTCAAAAGAGTCTTAAGAGTAACCACCAAGTAGAGGAATAATAAGGAGAATTCCATGAGTTGAGAAAGACCACATAGTTTCCCAAGGAATACAACATACTACAGTAACAAAAATTAAGGTTTCCACTAGGGTTAAATTATGCTTTCATAATTCGTTGTTTAGGCAAGGCTAGCAGAATCAACCAAGGCCACAATTTTGTATGAGAGACATGTTTACTCAAGTTCCCACAATTTTGAGGTCACACAAGATGAGGTTAATCAACAAGGACACCTAAATCAGTAAGCATTTATAATCAAGGAACTATTTATGGAAAACACTTCTATAACTCGAGAGGGTACAATTAACTTTTCATGGTAATATTAAGAAATTTCATGACCACAAGGTTTCCTATAGTCTGATTTTTACACTTTTGTTTTAAGAATCGAACACACCACACCAACCAATATAGAGAAGTCAACCATTTAGCAAAATAAAAAGAAAAATATATATATCTCCCCTAGCAACTAACATATCAATACAAGAAGTACCATTCACAATAACACAATGGGATTCATTTATCTTATTTCCTGATCAAGCTCGGAATAACCACAAAGAGAGCACAAGCATAAATCGTAACACCAAAGAGCACTCAAGGTCTCTAGGGAGAAGAACAAGAAGAAAAGAAGACTTCCCAAAGTTATTTTATATCCTTAACATATGTTGCCTTAAAATTACAATAACTTAGGTCTCCAAGGACAAGACAACATGCAAGGAGGTTGCTTAAACAAGAGATAAGTCTCAAACCAAAAAGGCCACAACTCACACTCATCGAGCTATGGGATGATAAGGGTATGATGACCCAAAAATCCCACAAAGAAAGGCACATACCTCTATGAACAAGAAGGTACTAAGCAACTAGAACACACTACTATCCACTAGGTGCTTCACAATTCCGGGTAGGTGACAAAACTACAGGTTCAGCTATACATTGTACTCAATACACATAAATCTTACTTATTTATAAATCAACTCATTAAGTCAAAAGTTTTAGTTTCCGTTTGCTAAGCACATTCCTTTACGAGTTTTCTTAATTAAACTTCCTCCTATTATGACATCACAAGTTTGTGTTATAAGGACCACTAAGGGGGCATGATATCTCGCCATTCTGTAAAGGCGGAAAAGAGAAAAAGTATTTATTTTACTCCTAGGGGAGGTAGATGGACAATTTTTTCCCTTTATTGTTCTTCTACATGGTTTTTATTTCTTCTATTAATCTACCAAGGTTAAAGCAAGGACCATTTTCTCTTTCTATGTTCCAGTTTATTTGTTAAGCTTCAAGGCCAAATCTCCTCAATTATAGTTTTATGATGTTTGGGTGAGTCAACTTGTCAACAAAATTTAATGAGAAGGAAGGGTAAACATATCACACTATTACTTTTATGGGAGAGAGAGGTAAATCAACACACCACATTTTTAATTCTAAGGAAACAAGGGACATTCAACATAGAAAACACATTATTAATTTTGTAAGAACTAGGAAACAATCAACCAACATAGATCACAACAATATTTCGAGACTTTTTTTTTATTCCACTAATTACAAGTATCATAAAACATTCCTAGTGGGTTTTTACAAGTTCTCAAAAGAAGTTACAAGGAAGGCCCATTAAAGAAGCATAATTACTCTTACTGATCTACTAGGGTTTAACAATGTTTGTTGTTTTGACGAAAACATTTTACTCATATGATAAGACAAGGAAAGTTTTCAAATCTACCCGCATATTACCATAGGATACCACCAACCAAGTGATCAAAATGACAAGAAAATATTTTAACTATAAGAACACCACAAACTCACTATAAAGCATCAAATGTAAGCAGACAATCAACTATCTTATTCAACATGGCTTTACAACCAAGAGTTACAGTTTTGCAAGAAGAATCCCATTATAAGATACCATTGAGATTAATTCATCAAGGTCTAATTACACTAACATCACTAGTGGCATGGTCCAAAAGACTCAAGGCATCCATAAGTGTCTCCACGTAATTTAAAATTAATAGGTCATAGAGTGTTATTCATAGTAACTAAAAAAATTGAAGGAAAGGGTAGACTTATTTATAGGTCAAGAGGGCAACCAAACACACTTAATTCACACACACAATACTCGAATGGGATTAATTCTAACCATAATTACCAAGATGCATACAATCCACAAGTCACTACTTTATATAATGAAATAAGGAAATCCTGATAAAACTTAGCATGCCATCAAAGAGAAGCCACTACCAGACAAAAAAAAAATTCACTAACATCCACAGCCAGCCAAAAGCAAACTGATCCCACCATAATTCATCAGCCCACAATTAAACACCTCTACTCCGACGAGGTTCAAGCTCTTACCGGATTGTAAGAGAATCACCACCACCACTAACAGGCTGCCAACTAGAACGCACAACACAATGAACTCTCTATCTAGCAAGGTCGAGCAACGAAAGAGTCACTCCAAGATCCTAGGCACATTAATATTCCGTGCACCCAAAACCAAGGCATAACTTTAAGCACCTAAGAAGACATTCAAGACCCCCAGGGTGTACCCCCATATGACGAAATGTCACAATACAAGAAGCATAGAACCAGCTCATCATCAAGCAAGAAGGAACCACGTAACATTTAGCTAAGTAGCCAACAACATAATGAGCTCCGAGTCACCAATCAAAATAAAATCTAAGAAATGTCAACAATCAAGGAAAGTGGCTAAGTAGCCGTATTGTAAAGTCTGAAAATTCTCACAAAAAAATAAAATAAATAAAAGATCCTCAGAGCTTCTCAAATCAATCATAAAATAAGATGTTGGTCCTTGATAAAATAACACAATATTACGAATATAAATTACAGATGTCAACATCACAGTCACTCTGCAGCCCTTCATGGCCGCCAATAGGGGTACTCTACCTCGAGGTTAGTTCCAAGGACACATACGCAGGATTGGGTCATAAACTACACCCAGACTTAATGTCCACTCTCCCATATGGGTAACAAAATGAAAAACTGACAACCAGACCAACTTTCCTAACTACTGAAGGAAGGAAGCTCTAAGCAGCTTCTAATTAACTCTTCCTGACCCCAGATCACAATCACTATTGTCCAACCACAAGAATCACACCATACAATTTATCATTCCAACCACTCCAATAAGGAAGGGTCTTAAAAGGGCTTAACGCATCATACAATTAAATCAAGTTTTAGGACTTGTAAAACAACACATTTTCAAAGGGGAACCAAGTTTCCACTACACTAGAAGTTCACAAAAATCAATTTAATTTGACATTCTTAGTTACCCAGGTTTAGACAAAATGCCACTAAGCAAGAACAACAACTCAAACAAATTATTAGTTTATTATGATTTTAATTCTGGTAGTTCAAATGAACAAAGTAATGTAATATTTCTTCATACGTATTTTTGTTCAATTTTTTTTAAACAAGGTTGTTTTCTAGATTTAAAAGTGTGCTAGGTTTACAGTTCATGTCTCAAGTTTTCTAGTGTTCCCAAGGGTCCAAGCTTTGAACCTACGGCTCTGATACCAAGTGTAACACCCGCTAAAATCTCCCACTTGAGACCCATGAACAACCTAGGTTTAGTTACAAAATTATGGAATAATTTTTTTTTGTTGAAAAGTGTTAACAACCATAGTCTCAAGGACAATTAAATTCAACTGATAAATTTTCCCATTATAATAATTACTAATTCCACATTATAAAGCAACAAGTGTAATAAGTCCACACCTAGCTCAAATCTCCTTAGGGATTAGTTTAATCACTGATTACATTGATATTTTAGCTAAATATTCCCTGATTAAAATTTTAGGGTTAAGGAACCAAAACAATTAAATACCCAAGGTATTTAATTCCACAAGATCTAAGACAAGAGCAAGGTTTAATTACAGTGGGGGAAAAGAATACATATTTAAAATCATCAGAGTAAATTCTTACTTACCCACTCCCAGAACTCGGTTAAGGATTCAATTTGATTTTTCTCACATTTAATGCTCTCAAAACTTCCCTAAAAAATTCCCATTGGATAGGAAATTTCCTCACCTTTCCAATGATATAAAGAAGTCCTCCTAACTCCTCATATTTCTCAAGTTATGGGCTGGCGGACCTTGGGAGGAAACATTTTCCCAAAGGTGGGCCTGCGGGCCTGGGGAAGAAATTTTTCCCTTAGCGCTCTTGGGCGAAAAGCACATTTCACCTCCGCATGCCCCCAAGCCCGCAGCGGGGCTTCTCACCTAAAAGGAAAATTTTGAACTAGGGGTCCGCTAAGGACACATGTCCAAAATCTATGCCTAGGCGGGAAGGCGGGTCGCCAGAGGTAAAATTGAATTTTTGCCTTGTTGTATTTTTTATTTTATTTTTAAAAGGCAAAAGGGTTGAAAATTACCCGCTCCTTTGCCAACACGTAGAGATGCCACGTGTCAGTCCCAATTTCCAAGCGGGGGGAGCGAGCTGGAGGGTCAAACTTAGATAATTTGACTTTTTAAAGAAAAAGGTTTAAAGGTTTGAGAATCTCGACACCTCTGCTGACACGTCGTGAAGACACATGTCAGCCATCCATTGGTTGTAGGTAGGTGGGACGGCGGAGAAATTTTAGAAAATTTTCCTAAACGCAAAAGGAAAAAAGGAACCCGCTCCTCCACCGACGCCTCGTGATGCCACGTGGCAACACCTGATTGGCTGCGGACCAACGGGGAGGGGGAGGAAACTTAGAAAATTTTCCCAAAAATTTTAAAAGGTTAAGTTTGATTTTGCGGGTCCGCGAAAGATGAAAAAAGGAAAAAGCGGGGTGGCGGGTCTATGGGGGAAATTTTCCCAAAACTTCTTTTTTGGATTTAGCAATTTTTGACAAAAATTAAGGCCTACAGGTTAGCAGAGTGTTGGGGAAATTTGTTCCTTTGGCATTTTTGACTAGAAAGCGCTAAGGTAAAATTCAGGCGCATGCATCCGCCAAGGAAATTTTTCCAAATTTTTTTTTTTTACACTTAGGATTATTTATGACGCCAAATGAAGAAAAAATTTAGAAGGCCATAACTTTTGATAGAGAACTCAGTTTTTGGAAAACGAGGACTTTTTGGAAATTTCTCGAAGTCCTCTTTGCACAGGAATCATTAATTTTTAATTTTGATAAATTTTAAGGGGTCAATTTTGAGAAAACATCTTTCTTTCACTTAGAAAGTGAACTGGTATTTTTAACTTATCAATTATTTGTTCAAATCCACCATTTATTCTTTCTCAACATGCCAAACAAACATGGAGGATTTCACTTGGAAGAATTTAGGATAGATTTCAAGGATTAAATTGTTTGATTGAAGATCAATTCGAATTTCCCCAATTTAACAGCAAAAACAACTAAGAAATTGTTTGAGCTAATTTTGAAAGGTTCTATGAAAATTTCTGAAGTATTATAGTTTGTTTGGGATCATTTTGATCTTTCTTAGCTTATATTAATGTTTCAAATGTCTTTCCTAGTCTACATGGTCGTTCTGTACATTTTTTGATAATTATTTGCCAATTTGAAAAATCATCTAACCGAGCTCTACAACTTCCAACTCAAATTGATCCATTACCTTTACCAAACTTTAAAATATGATTTCATTCTAATCCAATATTACAATGTTCTATTTCCTTCAATCAAAATGTAGAAACAAGAAAGAAATTTCTATTTCCTTTCCAAAAAAAAAACGTGCTTTTCAAACACAGAGGATGCAATAATTCTGAATACATTTTCCACATTCGAACAAAGAGTTGTACAACATTTTCAAAGAAGATTTCAAACAATAATAACTTCATTGTATAAGGTAAAACAACATCTATTCGATTGAAAATATTTCTTTTACAGCTTTTTTTTTTTATCAAATACAACTTTACAATCACAACTCCTTCACATTACATTCCTTTTTACAAACAAAATACCGAGTATATTTCTTTCACATTCAAAGGGGATTTCATTTCCAAAACATAGTAACTCTTCAACACAAAATGTATATTAAATTTCATCCACATCAAGTGGGGAAATGGTTTACAAAAGTAGTTTCACAAGGGACTGTCAGAACTTTGTCTTCTTCCTCAATTACAATATACATAATACAATTTCTTCCACATTTATTCAAAAATAGAGAACAGAGTATATCTCTTTCACAATTCAATTTACAACTTTCATAGCCAATACAACACATCTTTCCATCACAAATAATGTACAAGGTCATCCACTTCAAAGTGGGAAGGGGTTACAATAAGAATAATCTCAACAAGGACTGTCAAACTTGTCTTTTTCTTAGCTCCAGAACAACAACATGTGAATTTCTCATTCTTCTAATTTGATCACCACAAGAGCAGGGGAAAGGAAACACTCTCCACCCAACCAAGACATCCAATGAAAAGGAGAATCCATCCTTCTTCATTGGCCCCCGAGCCCCAACCACAAAGCAATAAGAGATGTGATCCAACTCATGGCAACAACAGGCTTCCACAAACACTCAAGCAACATTTTCACAATAAAACACAGTCCAAAACAGAATGTAGTTTACAACTACATTAAAGCATGACAAACATTACTGAGGCTTCATCAAGCAAGCCAAAGGAGCAAGAAACTATGGGGGATGCTTCTTATGCCTCCCAAAAGGGAAAATGGGTATCACCACCTGAATTACAAACCACCAAAATATAGTATATCAAAACCCTGACATTCCTTATGCCTCCCCCAAGTACCCCTTATTCCTCACATTTCCTTATGCCTCCCCAACCTCTTATGGCACCCCATAACGAGTAAAGAAATGCAAGCTATTTCTTTGTAAGGTGGAACCCAAATCCCAACTCCCTCCACACTTATACCTCCCCAAAACACTTGTGCCTCCCACAAAATGAACCCCATAGTCTTCTCCTACACCATACCTAGGCCATCTACCCAACAACCCACAAACATGCCAAAACATTCACACAATAACATTTACATTCATAAAAAAAAGAGCATTTCAAGAGCCAAGCTCTTACCTCTCTATGATGGAGTTTCCCAAGTTCCAAACAACAGTTGTTTCCAAACAAACAATCCAAAAATCCACCAAACAACAAGCATGCAACAATCTTCAAACTTCTCCAACAGCAAGAGCTCCCAAAACAACAAGGAATTCACCCAAGAATGAAGTCTACAATGTGAAGCAACCCAAAACAAGGCAAGGAATTCAAATTTTATAGAAGAGGGAAGGGAAGAGGATGAGGTGGATCCATGTAGGATGCCACATCACACATCCTCAACCCCAACCCCAAAATTCAACTTCATTCTCCAATGCATAATAAATGGGTGGGTGAATAATATGACAGATTACTTACACACTCCAAAACAAGCCCACACCCTAAGTGACTGACATTAAAAGCATGTAAGAAAGTGCAATAAAAACATTCAACTTGACTTACAAAAATGCACAAAGAAGGTCTAAATTTAACCCTCCAACTATAGGCAAGGTTGGTATATAAATTTAAGAGGCATGGGACAAGTTTAACTTGTCCCACAAGTCTCCAAAATCAGCTTCCAAGGACAAATTCAAATTTCAAGAAGGTGGAGTGTTTCTTACTCCAAAATCAACTTACATATCCCTTACACATTACTTACAACACTTGATCCAAGAGCCAACAACTCTATTAATTGCATTCTCATGACCCATTTTGATTAATTAATTCATAACAATATGATTACTCATATTAATTCACCACAATTAATAAATAATGAAAGGGGGTAAACACATCACTTAATAAACACATACAAACATCAATAAAAAAGGAACCAAATAAATAAATACACATAACCCTTGGTCACATTTAAAGGTGATCCCCCCCCATGGGAATCCCTAACACAATCAAACACACACAAACAAATACAAGTTGCCATGGTGACCTTATTGAATTCATCTAGAATTCCAATGTGGTTGGTCTCCAATCCCCTGATGTTTGTTGTGATATTTTTAACCTGCACAATACAAATACCCCTTCGGCCTCATGGCCATATCAGAACAACAAATTAATATAATAAATTCCAAAATCATCAATATAATATAATATAATCAACAAATTCACTTAAATCATGGCGATATCATAACTATATAATCATCAATATAATTTCAAAACCATCAATTTCAATTTTCTATCTATCAATATGAATCACAACAACATCTAGACAATCAACAATATCACTTACAATCTCATCAGCAACTATATAATCATCAATTTTAAATTTAATTTTCTCGGTCTACTCAATATATCCAAATATCACATGTCCTAACAACATATATATATATATATATATAACCATGTCCAACAGAATGTCAACATCTATATTAAATGTCTCTAACAATCATCATGCATCATATATGAATCAGAGTCAACAATAATTCATAATCTGGTATCTAACACCATACTAAATCAAAACTATAATAATGTCCATAATATAGTCAGTTTATATTATTTTGGATGTTCTAATATGGCCAAGAGGCTGAAGGAGGTAATTGTGTTTTGTAGGTTAAAATATCACAACAACCATTAGGGGATTGGAGACCAACCACATTGGAATTCTAGATGAATTCAACAAGGTCACCATGGAAACTTGTATAGTTTGTGTGTGGTTGTTTTGTTAGGGGTTCCCATGGGGGGAACCACCTTTAAATGTGACCAAGGGGTTATGTGTATTTATTTATTTGACCCTTTTGTTTAATGTTGCATGTGTTTATTTTATGATGCATTTTCCCCTTTCTTTATTTATTAAATGTTGCATTAATATTGTGGGTAAGCATGTTGTTAATATTAATTAAATAAAAGATGTGATAAGTTATGTGTAAATTAACTTTTGAGTGTGAAACACTTCATCTTCTTGGAAATTCAAATTTTTCCTTGAAGGCTAATTTTGGAGGCTTGTGGGAGAAGTTAAACTTGTCCCAGACCTCTTAAATTCATTTACCAACCATACCTATGGTTGGAGAGTTGAAATTTGAATTTTATAATGCTTTTGAGAAGACAAATTGTAAGTTTTAATTGCATTTTTCTTATATGACTTCATTTCAGTCTTTTGGGGTGTGGGGTGGATTTGAGTGTGTAAGTAAACTATCATTTTATTCACCTACCTATTTATTATGCATTACAGAATGAAGTCGACTTTTGGGGTTGGGGTTGAGGATGTGTGATGTGGCATCCTTCATGGATTGACCTCATCCTCTTCCCTTCTCTCTTCTATAATATTTGAATTCCTTGCCTTGTTTTGGGTTGCTTCACTTTAGAGACTTTTTTCTTGGGCGAATTCTTTTGCTATTTTGGAGCTCTTGCTTGGAAGAAGTTTTTGGAAGATTGGTTTGGAACTCGGAACAACTCCATCATGGAAAGGTAGGAGCTTGGCTCTTGAAATGTTTCTCTTTTTTTTTATGAAAATTGTAATGTGTGAATGTTTTGGGATGTTTTTGGACTGTTGTGCAAATAGCCTAGGAATGGTGTAGGAGAAGACTATGGGGTTTATTTTATGGGAGGCACAAGTGTGTTTTATGGAGGTATAAGGGAGGAGGGAGTTGGGATTAGGGTTCCACCTTACAAATAAATAGCTTGTATTTCTTTACTCATTATGGGGTGCCATAAGAGGTTGGGGAGGCATATGGAAATGTGAGGAATAAGGGGTACTTAGGGAGGCATAAGGAATGTTAGGGTTTTGATATACTATATTTTGGCGGTTTGTAATTTAGGTGGTGATACCCATTTCCCCTTTTGGGAGGCATAAGAATCATCCCCCATAGTTTCTTGCTCCTTTTACTTGTTGATGAAGTCTCAATATTGTTTTTCATGCTTTGATGGAGTTGTAAACTACATTCTATTTTGGACTGTGTTTTTATTGTGAAAATATTGCTTGTGTGTTTGTGGAAGCTTGTTGTTGCCATGAGTTAGATAACATATTTTATTGCACTATGTCTGGGGCTCGGGGGCCAATGAAGAAGGATGGCTTCTCCTCTTCATTGGATGTCTTGGTTAGGTGGAGAGCGTTGCCTTTCCCCTAATCTTGTTATGATCACAATTTGGAAGAATGAGAAATACACATATTACTATTCTGGAGCTGAGAAAAAGATAGTTTGATAGTCCCTTGTGAAATGAAATCTTATTGTAGCCCTTTCCCACTTTGAAGTGGATGATCTGTATATTAATTGTAATGGAATAATATTCTGTATTGATAATGAAAGTTGAAATTTGAAATGTAAAAGAGTTAGACTATGTATTCAATTTTTTGTAAAGAATGTGAAAGAATGATATGTATTTTGTATGTTGTATTTTGAAATCAAATGGAAAGGAAGATTTAAGAGTTTAATTTGAATTAATGGAAGTGTTTTAATTTTTCATATGATGTTATTTCCATTGGAAATCCGTGTTTAACATGCACTATGAAATCCCTGTTTGGAAAGTGGAAAAGTGAAACACGTGAGGAGAAAATGTATTATTTTTCCTTGGTTATAATATATGATTTTGGAAAGGAATACAAAGTTACATTCTTGTTTTAATCATTTTATTGAAAGAAATGAAAACTATTTATGAAACCAACATGGAATGACTTCAATGTTTTATTTCATGGAAAATACGAACCATTGAGTTAATTTCTGTTCTGTAAATGTATACACTTCTTTCAGCTTCACATGTATTCTCTTGTAAAATTCCTTTATCATAAATGTTCAGACCATAGCCTTGTAAATCAAGATAAGAGGCATAATGAAACATTAATCAATTGGACTTAATGCCAGGATAAAAATGAGTCCCAAACCAAACTAAAAAAAAAACACTTAAGGAAATGTCTTTGAAAATCTAGAAAAATTGAGTTCAAGGAAAATCTGCAGGCTGTTTTGATGTCAAAAAATAAGGAAACTTGTGAATTTAGTAAATGCAGATCAAACCAACAATTTTACAATCTTGAAATCTATCCTATCATCCTTCCTAATGGGAACAATTATCCATGTCTATTTGACATGTTGAAGAGAGAAAGACTGATCAAATTTGAACAAATTTTATAAGTTGAAATTTACCAGTTCGCACTATAAAATCCTGTAGATCATTTTCATGAAATTGACTCCATAAACTATATCAAAATTAACAATTAATGAATTCTATGAAAATAAGACATCGAGATATTTCCAGAAAGTCCTTGTTTTCCCAAAACCATGAGCTCTCTGTCAAACAGTAATGGCCTTCTGAAGTTTTTCTTCACTTGGCATAAACGTTTTTTTTGGGATAAAGTATCCCTGTAAAGGACCTGCGGGTCCGATATATATATCCCTTAGCACTATATATATATATATATATATATGGGATATATATGTGTGTCCTAATGTGTGTGTGTGTACCACCCCACTGACCTGCATATATAATTCTAACTGTTAGAAACAAATGTGGGAAACTATTTTCGAGGCGTTGGCGGAGGTGCGGATCACAAGTCTAAATTTAACCTTAGCACTTGCAAAATTTTTTTTGGGAAAAATTTCCTAAACTTTCCCCACCACCCCACTGGCCTGCAGCCAATCAGGAGGTTGCCACATGGCGTCATGAGGAATCAGTAGAGCGAGTGGGTTGGATCCCTTTTTAACTTAATGCTTGCAAAAAAATTTTCAGAACATTTTCTAAAGTTCCTTGCCAGTGCCGTTGGGCCCGTAGTCTAATTAGGAGTTGCCACGTGGCATTGCGAGGCATCGGTGGAGGCGCAGGTGAATTTTACCCTTTTTTCCCTTTGGGGCACTAAAACACTTTTATCCCCACCACCGCACTTTTTCTGCACTAGCTTAGGAGGTGCCACGTGTCTCTTGTGGACTTGCAGACTCGTGGGACCATGGGTACAAGGGTGGCTTTTTGCCGCTGCGCGGGACATTTCCTGAAATGTCTCCCGTGGCCCCGCTGATCCGACTCCTTCCCTCGGGAAAAATTTCTCTCCTATGGCCCACAGACCCTCCATGGGGAAATAATTTTGCTCCGCTGCCCGCAGACCTGCTCCTGGGGCAAATTTTCTCCCCTGGGCTTGTTTGCCCGCTCTTGGGGAAAATTTTCACCCCAAGGCCCGGTCGGCCCATAACTTGAGGAATATGAGAAGTTAGGAGGAATTATTTATATCACTGGAAATGTGAGGAAATCTCCCATCCAATGGGAATGATTTAGGGAATTTTTTAATGCATCAATTTTGAAAAAAAATCAAGTTGAATCTTTAAATCTTGTTAGAGAGTGGGTATGGTGAGGAATTACCCTCTGAACCTAATTGAACCTTCTAACCCTAAATTTTGGGACCTTGTGACCTCTAATAATTGTCAATAAAATAAAAGTATATTCTAGTGGATTAGAAATTGATCTGGAACTTATTAGTGATAACTGTTGTTTTGTAACCTGGCTGTAGACTCTTTTAAACAAAAAAAATTATTCCATAATTTTTCCTAACTAATCCTAGGTTGTTCTTGGGTCTCAAGTGGGTTGTTTTAGTAGAGCATCACACTCATGACCGAGTTAAGAAATCTAATAATTACATCCCATAAAAATCTTATTACCCAGTGGAAATTCATCGCTGACCAACTCAGTTGTAAGCTCCCCTTCCTGATAATTCAATTGAACCATCATTGAACAATTCCTTGACAATAGACCATCAAAAACATTGATAATCAATACACTCCTATCAAGATGACTATAGTTTTAATGTAACAGGATCTAAGTGTCCTACAATCTGGGAGGATGTTGTGTAGGGTATCATTATTCATACCTGCCTTGGGGGAATCCTATACATATATCCTTCAAATTAAACTTCAAATGCAAACAACATGGCCAAATATGAAGTTCTCATGTAAACACTAGGCCTCCAAACTGCTATCATACTGAGTGTATCAAATAATATAGATATCTATGTTTTCCACTCTTCAAATCGTCATCAATCTTAAATCAAATGAATTTATCAATGCAAAAATGACCATTCTATCCACTAAATATAAAACCATATGTTGAATTCCTCTTGGATAGCTATTTTGACCATTACACCATCTAAGGCCCATAGATTCCACATATGATTCTAATAAGTTCGTGGACACCATGGCTATCTCTTGCATCACTCATCCCCTGATTAATCGGTGATTCCAAACTATTTATTGTTCTATCATAAAATTGGTATCAATAACACCCCATTCAGTTAAAATGAACTCATACTATCTATTACATCTCACTTGAAGATACTTCCAAATAGACCTCTGGTACACATGCAAACTTATGGATTGATCTCTCAAAATCTAAAATTACCTCCGACTTAGTGTTGAAAAATGCTATAATGATATTTTCTTGAACATGCTACTCGATATGTCATCATTAGGTGGTGTTCTCTACAAACACGGATTTGACGACCTCTATCACTACGATGGTCTCAAATCCCATGAATCCACTAAAGCGTATGCAAGAAATATCCAATGTACGATATGATGTCATGGGAACTTTAATGGTATGAACATTACTCAAAGTTCACATCCTACAGATGCACTACTTATTGGAAAATACTCTCAACATAGATTGTTGCAAATATGTCAATGCAAATGACAATTAAATGTCAACAACATTATAATCTCACTCACATTCCCAGTCAATCTCTACATCCTGCTCAAGACATATGGCCGTTCTCACAATGGGAAATTGACCTCATTGTTCTCATCAACCCTCATTCATTACAATGACACCACTCTATCATCACAACTATTGAATATTTTACTAAATGGGTAGAGGCTATTCCCATGGTTTGTACTAATGTAAACAAAATTTCTGACTTCATCTATCAACACATCATATGTCACTTCGGCATCCTTAAAAAAATGATCACTGATAATGGAAAAGTGTTAAAAAAAAGGAAGTTAAGAAAATATGTGACACTTTCAACATAAAACTAAGCTTATCATCTCCTTATTATCCTCAAGAAAATGGACATCCCAACCCTTCGACCAATTTTATATATAATTTTTTATGTGATACTATAATGTTTGTATCCAATGCTACAACCACTTGTTACACTGAAGGCATATACAATTAGAGCACGTATATGGGTGGAGGCTAGCCAAGACTGATGAATTTTAGGAAATAAATGGTGCAGAAGCAGGTTGTAGTAAATGTCTTGAAATCTTACTATTATTTGAGATGCTTCCTCTACAACATCTGGAACCTAAAATGTATATGTACCTTAAGAATTTAATAGTTCTACGAAGACATATTTTTCCATCAAAAATAGGATAAATGACAGATTTTGTGACTAAATAAATTAGGGCGCCTGTATCAATAGTCAATTGCAGACTGTGAAATGTAGGTAGGAGGTGCTTAGTTCCTCCGTCAACCACCTCCACTATGAAATCGCGTAATGAATTGGTGTTTAACTCATAACATACCACATTTCTCTACAATATCCAAGGATCTCCATTTACATTAAATATGTTGGCACCAAGCAGACATTAAATCATCATTTTATTGTAGTTTTCTTCAGAAAAAATATGAAATTGGATCTTGAGAAAATGTTCAACGTTTTTTGGATTTTTTGTGACAATTGCCATTCTGTCGCAGGGGTGGTGAAACTTAGATGATGTTGGAGGGATCTTATTGATAAGCTCTATAAGCCATGCTAAAAACTAATCTTGATTTTTCAAGAAGTAAAGTGCTAAACCCATGATTGAGAAAGAAGTGAGAGGTTTATCCTTATTATGATGTCTCCACATGAAGTAAACATTATAACCAAAAATCAATGCCAGATCAGGTAAGCTAATGACACTCATTTTTCCCAGATTTTCCCATAGCAAGCCTAGGAGACCTTCTCCTATGCTAAATGTGAAGTTCCCTTGCTCGCTTCACTTGCCTCACAAGATTTATGTTTGGAACTCTCCTTCACTCCTTGATAAACACAACACACACACAATGATTAACAATACACACTTAGATTTATCTCTCTCTAGCCATATTTATACATATGATTAAAGAATGGTAATACTTTGGCATGTTGTTGGGCTTGGTCACCCTTCTCTTGTCCAGAGCTCTTAGCATGATTGGAAGCCTTAGAGGAACTCTGCTTTGACATATCACTAATTGATTCACCCTTAAAAAGAAAGAAAAAATGAGTGCTGAAAATTATAACATGAATCCTTGGCTAAATAACATGACAGGTTTTCACCACTCTCAATACCTGCACAAACACATGTCCTTAAAATTTAACCCGTGATTTGGAGAGTGTAAATGGTGTCTGTCACCTATGTCATTCATATCTATTTTATCATTTTACTATTAAAAAATGTTCATTAACTACTTAATTAATGAAGGACTGATATAATTGAACACAACGGAAATGAAAATGGCTTTGATGAACCCTAAGAGACCAAGATCCATGAACCCTAGCCTGACTAGTGATGCTGGTCAGGAGAGTCCTGCTCAAGGTAGTGGAAAATTTGCAAACCTGGGAGACACACACTTTTCTTTGATTATCAATGGAGGAAGGTGCCTGACTAATCTTAAAGGAGGTAGAAGACTTGGAGGAGTTCTCTCTGGTGGCGATTGTGGAAACAAAGAAAATCGTGCCCTAGAAAAGTCACACTATGGACTCATGGATGGAGGACAGCTTGCACAACAATCTATAGTTGAAGTGTTTTCATGGATTAGGCTTGCGTTTATGGCGAAAAAGGGGAAAAGTGGAGGCGATGACCTATGAAAACCTAGGAATGAAGCTACGCAAATTCCCCTTCCCCTCTTGTAAACACTATTACATATCTAGGTAATGCTTCCAGATTAGTTCATCTAAATTAGGGAGGCACCAACACACACATTAGACAAAACCCCAGATCTGGTAATGGAAAATCAATTGGAGAGAATTCAACATCTGAGGACTTCAACAGGAGAAACATAGCAGCGGAGCTAAATTATACAATGTCATGGTCTCCAAACCGAAGGAGTATGCCAGGAATATAGACAAGCCTCTAACACCATCACAAATGACTCTCATGCTCAAGATAGAAGAGGATCTACTAGAGAAAGTCATAAAGGAAGAGGAAAACCTATCCCAATTTGGTCTCATTTGTAGGTTTCATAAGTTTTAGTCTAAGTTCTCTCAACTCCATGATTGGATCACACAAAGATGGAGAGAGAATATTACGAGTAATATTGAACTCTACCCATGTGCTAAAGCATATTTTATTATTTTTTTTGAAACCCTTGAGGAAAGGGATTTAATCTTTAATCAATATTGGGTTTTGGGAGAAAAAGGACTCATGTTCAAGCCATGGTATCCATCTTTTTATCCCCTAAAAGACTCCTATGATACCTACCTTTTCTTGATCCGTTTGTCAGTGTTTCCACTACAACCTTGGAATAGATCTTGCCTCATTGCCATAGGAGATACCCTTGGATAATCTATGAAAGTTGATCATAAAACCTCCCATCAAAAACATACTACTTATGCTAGAATTTTAGTAGATATTGGCATCTCTCAAGCCCTACCAACATAGATTCACCTACAAATAGGTGACAGGAAGTGGGTCTAGAGGATAGACTGGGAGGGATTTACTTTTAGATGTCAAAGATTTTACCAAATGGGGCATCTTTCAGATGAATGTGAACATTCCAAACGTATGGAAAATCCTACATGGTGGAAGGATTCCTTACGAGATCATTTGACAATTAACCCCCATTAAGAACTGGGTGTGGAATCCCTAAAAATCAACTTACCCATCATGGAAGAGCTTGTGAACAATGCAGAGAAGAAAACTCAAGATCCCACTGCTTAGGGTGTTGATTCAACGATAGATTTTGATTCTATGCCCCTTGCTGAGGGTCACATCCCTATCAAGTCAATTGAAGTGGTTCTTCCAATCTCACTGGAAGATGGGAATGAGGAATGGAAGGTGGTGGATAGGAAAAAGAAAGGACACACTAAATCCAAACCATCCATTGTCTCAGACAAGGCATAAGCCTTGTTCTGTTGGGTGCTCTCATCGCTAAATTTGGGCTATATGTTTGTTTTTTTTGCTAAGCAACTGTTATTGATGTGTTGTCATTGTCTACTAGTTGTTGTCTTGTTGTAGAGTTGTTGGTTGTAGGCTGTGATCTTGGCAAATTGTTTTTTATGGTTGTACTGATTTTTTTAATCTAGATTTGTATCTCCTTTTAAAATGTTGTTTCTGTAAAATATGACTTTTGAGTCATGATATACAAGGGTATAGTCCCTTTCAAAAAACTATTTGCCAATAATAAAAAAAATGAAGGACCGATATTAAAATATGAGATAAATTCGCACAACTCACAAACATAATCAAATCTCCAATTTTTTTTGAAGTGTCACAAACATGCACTCGTCCTATAAATATATTGCATTAGCATTTCTATGAATTAATGAAAGAGGAACTATTTTAACTGTGAAATGGGGAATGTTGATCTCAAATCCAGGAGTTTAACTTTTTTGGTTGACAAGAAATAAGGACGAATCATATATGGAGAATTTGGGAAAACTTTCATTGATCTAATTTTAAGTTTTCTTGTTTTTTTTATTGGGTCCATTTTAAAATTGTTATCTGCTTTGAAAGGACCTAAAATTTGTGAGATTGAAATGCTTAAAAGGAGCTCAAATAGAAACTATTATTTGGGCAGGAACAATTTGATCCATGGAATGGTTGTGTGACATGAAGGCATTTAATTGAAACCTTTTAATTTCCAACATTCCATTCATGTATGTGTCTTATTTATCGAAATAAAAAATGTCGATTTGAAATCCTTGATGCCATGAAATAAAAAATAGCAAATCGTGATATGAAGATAAATTCTACACATTGGTTGCACTAAGGGGACTAGTGCGATCAATATAAAAACTATGAAGTGGAGTGCAAATAATAAATACTCTTTGTGCTAGATGAATATGACCTTTTGAATAGGTTAGGGGCATGTAAGTACATGCAATCTCCATCATATAATTTCCACCATTCCATTCATTTTTTTGCCTTAACTACCAGATTAAATGTCGTTCAATTGACGACCTTGAAGTGGAAAATAAAATTGGATGGCAAATAATTTTTCTCATACTACCATCTGTCGGCCAATCTCAATGACCAATGATCATCCATTCATCCTTCTTCCCTGTAATCACTCCAGCTTAAAACTAAAAAAGGGGGCCAACAAAGTTCTACATGAAGCAAGCATTGGTCCATGTTGTTGTCAGAGGGTTCACTTCAAACTACATCCACATTCCACTTTCCCAGCACTTGCACTTCTCCCACCTCAAAACCCATCTTTTTCACCTCCCTTCCTCTCCCATTATTTCTCTCCCTTCACTTTGAATTGTTCAATAAATCCGTTGTACGTTTTCATCGTAAAGCAGTTTATTACTATTTTTTGCTTTTCTTAAAGAGGTTGATGTGCAATCGGTCAATGCATGCATACGCTCGTCTAATTATTCAAACGGGAATCTAAAATGGGCACCAATATAAAATGATGCGTGAACTTCAAAAATTCAGAATAGCTTTTGGCTAAAAGAATAGCAGGTCTATAGTGTTAAGAGGGTTGGACCACTTTACTTAAGTCGAATTTCGTTTTTACAGAGTCACATCCAATCCCATCATACCTTTGTCAAACAGAAAAACTGAAGCTTCGAACTTAAAGACAGGCACAGAAACCGTTGCAAATGCGTCTTTCCTTGTAATTAATGTTTTCCAGGCCAATTTTCAGACGCTTCTTCTTCTTCAATTGTGGTCCAAACATATACTTAGTCATGGCTCGTGCTGCAATGCATTATTTTCTGCCTGTGGATAAAGACTTGCATTAAGGAAAATAAGTTTCGTCTGACAACAAAAGGCTTTGCTGCATGACACGTCCGCTCCTTTAAAAATCTTCGTTGCAGATATTAAACCGACGTTGAAAAATTCATTTTTTTTGTACGACAGGCGTGGGCATTGGGCATGGTTTATTCCATTATGGCCACTTCCGTTCCACTCGGACTCAATTCAGTTAGTCAAAAAAAATCTAGTGACCGACAGATCTGTGAAGTGATTGAACAATATTACAAAAGCAATAAAATTTAGGTAAGTAGGATTGACATGTCAATATTCGATTACTACAGAGCTATTGGATAATAAAGGACATTATTATCATAACAATAAGAGCTATCTCATCACTAGAACAATAAGATTCGAAAAAAATAATATAATTGTGTGGATCAAAAATGTTATCAAATTTAAGATCACTAGAATCATACTTAACATCAGCACATGCAAGCCCCCTTCATTATCCCAAGCAAACGAAGATTCAACTTAAGATACATGAGAAACAAATGAAACGCTCTTAAGTTTTAAAGCTAAATTAAAATAATGGAAAATGGTTGATAGATTCTTGTGTTCAAAATAGTAATTCAAATCACTTCTTCAATCACAAGAATAAAACAAAATTGCCACATTTTCACTTGGTCTCAAATGTGCAAGAATTTTCTTTCCGACTTTTATAAATCAAAGACTAAATGTTTGAATATTTCTTCCCTTTATCTTTCAATATTATAAAAGTTTAATGTCAAAAACGAAACGAATCAATGAAGATATGTTAAAATTCATCCAAAAGTGTGTGACTTTATTAATGATGTAACGAAACCCATTCCGTGAATCCCCATCAAAACTCTTAATTAAGTTCTTTTTTCACAAAACTTCCATTATCCAACCATAAGTCATAAATCAAGTTACAAAAAAAATATAAGCGTCTCTCTCCACCGTCCAACTTGGGAAATGAGTTCCAAATGGAATTGGGAAACAATTCAAGAAAATTTAAAAGCAAACCACATTAATAGGCCACAATATTTGATAAAAAACGGAAATTTTATGAATGGGTACAATTAGAGCATATGGGGGCTAACTAACCCACTATAATGTTGCTCTAAATAATTTAAATTCTTAAATTCAATATATAATTGATTACAAACTAAATGAGATAAAGTATTACTCGAACTTGTAAATGACTAAGAAAAGGAAGACATCTATGTGCCACCAAAATTATTAACTATGAGAACTTAAGTGTTACATTAAAAAATAACTAAATGATCTAAATCCATACCAAATCTCAAAGATCCACAAATTTTTGTCTTGAAGAAAAATATCAACACAATGCTCTCAATTCTTTCACCTAAGATTCAAAATAAAAACTATAATTATAAATAAAATGCATAACAAAAGTGTCAATACTAGTTGATACTGATCCTCAAAATAGTTTAAAGAGATCTTTGCTGAAAATGATAAATGAAAAAGTAGATATACACCATGGATTAAAAATTTCATTTGAAAAATATATAAGCTCTTTGCAGACAATATAACACATTGTAACAAGAGAGGACATGATAGATCTAAAAGTTAACTTAAAACTAATAAATACGATGAAAAAGTGACAACATTAAGTTGTCACTATACTTGGTAAGATTATAAATTTGTCTGAGCCAAAACTTTTATCCTAAGGATTTGGTGAAGAGAGATAAAGGTAGATTGGTGTATTATTTGGTGTAAATAAATTTAACAAGGGACCAGTTCTCTAGTATTCTAGTGCTGCAAGGCCAATGGGACAATATTTAGTTATTCTCACACATAATAGAACAAAATTAATTTAAATGATTTATCTACAAGTGTAACATCCATGACTAAGAATATAATTAAGTATCACTTGTGATTTAATCACACACTTGCATCATAACAAATGAAATAATTTATTATGTAAAAATACAAATGATATCCATACCTTGCAAGATCTTATCTGAAGAAATTTAACAAATATAAAAAGTACCTCACATGTATGAATCTAAATTTACTTAAGTAAGTTATAGTATACAAATGTACTCAAATAAATCATGGAGATCTCAAAGGGGGAAGTAGAGTAGGCATCACAATTAATGTAATCAATTTGATTTCAACCACATCCTTCATTCATTGGGCCCAATCTTCAAAGATTTTTTTAAAGAGCCATGAACAACAAAAATCACGTCAATTTATACCATTGATGTCTATTAAATAGAATTTAAAAAAATAATAGTCACTTACATATGGAGTTAATATCTATCATAATATCACATTTCATAGCCTAAAATAATACAAAAGTAGTATTAACAATCATAATTGACATCATAACTCTACAAGGATTTTATAACTACATTTGAACAATACTTTGACACTTTATGACCTAATGAAACTACTAATACTCATAGTGATTACACATCTATCCTAATTACATATTATTTTCTATCCTATATCTCAATTGAAACATTAAGATCATGCATATATTGTTTATAAACTTGAATTACAATACTTTCAGTCATGTCATAATTATTAATTTATTAAAATTAAAACAAAGACAGATTTGATTCCATAGACTATAACTATTTACGAGTGATCGAAATAACAACTTAAAAAATGGTAAATCAAAATATAATTGAAATAATTTATTCATTAATACATAATTTCATAACATTCTAGACAAAATTAAAGGGGATGTGAAAAACATAGAGGGAGTGTAAAAAAACAATGATCACAACAAGAACTAATAGAAGAATGAGAATCAAGTAACAAAAATTATAGTTTCACATGAAATGAAGTGAAAAACTATACATCAACTGTAGTCTCTAATTTCTTATTCAATTGTCCGAAGTCATTTTCTTTTAGAAAGAAAAGTCAATTGAGAAGTGTATGTGATTGGACACTATACTAAAATGACACTTCAATTGCACTATCTTTCAAATTTGGTTGTCCCAACTAATTTCAATAGCGAAAGAAAACCCAATTGAAAAATTTATGTTATTAGATATTACTAAAATTCAAAATAGCTTTAGACAATAATAGTAGCAAATCAAAGGGATTGGACCACTTTAGTTAGTCGAATTTCATTTACACAGTCACATCCAATCCCCCCATATTTTTGTTAATGGCAGAATTACACTCCTACTAAATCAGAAACAACGAAATTTTTGCACATGCGTCATTCCATATAATTCACATGTTTTTCGTTGGAGTTTAAAGGAGAATTATCAGACGCTTCTTCTTCATCAATTGTAATACTAATGCATTAATTCTCCTCATTTTTTTCTAACGGATACAGACATTACTTCACACAAAGAAGGTCTATATGACCACAAATACTGCTGTATGACTCCATATTTGGGCGTGCCCAAAAATTGACACGTCAGCTTCTTTCTAAATCGATGTCTTGTACTCACGTTAATTTTTGAATTTTTATGGACGAAAGGTGTGGTTAGTATGCCTACATGTGTTCAGACTTCAGTGACGTGTTGCTCATAAAAACACAGGAAACTAGTGACCCGTAAATCTCTGAAGGGATTGAATAATAATAATTACACCGGAAGTGTTTACACTGGAGGTGTCTCCTTTGAAGGGAGCCTTGCTGAAAAACGTTGAATTCCGGCAGGCTCTTTTCTGGTGGCGCAATTCCAGCAACACGGTTTCGGCATAAATATTTTTTTATTTTCATCCGCTGTAACTTGCACCTCATGTGCAATTGCTAATAAATAAAATTTAGGCCGTTGGGGTTGACAGGTCATTGTTAAAGCACTACAAACTATTTAGTTTTTAAAATTATTGGTCCGTGCCCAGGTAACGATAGTATTTGTTATTATATAATATTTTCCCCAATCAATCATAATCAAATTAATTTTTTTCATATGGTCCATTTAATAATTTTAAACAATATATAATGTTTTATTCATTAACAAATATTAATTTTCTTGAATGTGATTGGTTCATATCTCTTTATTCTCATCATTCTCATATAACAAAATGATGTTATAATCTTTTAACATTATAATGTTTTAACACTAAAATGACTCCCAATCATACAAGGAAATTCGTTGCTAAAGTGTACGACGAGATGATTTCTCTCATTCCCCCCGGATGTTACTATTGAGCTTTTTTAGTCTATCCTATTGTGCAAGTTTACGTTAACAAATGTTTGGTTGTGTATTTCTGTGATCGTATTGCATCTGAGTCTTACCTTCAAAACTGGATTAAATCCCATTTGGAGTCCGCTGGCATTCAGGTTATTGGTGTCCAGAACCTCACCAAGGGGTTTTATTTTTTAACTTTTCGTGAGCCTTCGCAAGTTCAACTGCTTCTCGAGTGTTCCGCTTATTGGTACCATGCAAACACTTTACATTTTTTTATCATGATGGAGACCTGATTTTAACCCAACTAACCAGGTCTATCTTTGAGTTCTAGTCTCAGTTGAACTTTCTGTTCTTCCATTATAACTTTGGCCATTTCTTAATTATATTGTCCACCCACGTGGCTATGTGATTTTTCATGAGCCTGACCATTTCTTTTATGCTCGTCCGCATAAATAGGTCTCCTTCAAGGTTGATTCAACATCTGATCTATGGCACCACATTGATATACAAGTTTGGTCCATGTGTATCTCATAGAAGATTGTCAATTTCAACCTTCCTAACACTTGCTTTTGTTGTCAAGTTTCTGATCATCGTATTCGTGATTGTCCGCTGACCTAACATGCCAAGCCCTCCATTGTGCATACCTCATATGTTTCTTAGGCATAAAATGATGAAAGTTGGAGCTAGATTGCTAACAAGTAGGTGGAGAGAAATCCTGCCTCGGTAGCTACTTTGCCTCCTACTAAGAAGCCCTTGGCTTGTCAACCTTCAACTTTCGTTCCTGCCAAGCCTTTTCAATATACCCTTGTCGTGCAGAGCCAAATCAATATGGTTCAATAGATAGCTGGGAAGTCAATTGTTCCGTGATCCTCATAATGTAATTCCCAGATCCCCTCTCGTGAATCTATGGGGAACATTGGACCAAATGGGCCTAAGCACTGTTTAAACCTGATGGAGCCACTTGCTTCAGACCAGTCCAGTTTTCTGTCAAATTGTTTTGGTGTTTCAAATTCAGAAGATATGTTGTAGGATGGACAGGAGGAAGAACATTCCATGTCTATCTTTTCATGACTTGTCTCTCCTGGAATGTTAGAGGTCTCACATAATCCTCTCAAAAATATTTTGTGAAGCACGTTTGTCACATTATTGGTTATATTGATACTGTTTGTTTGAAAGAGGTTAAGATTATTGGTTTTTTTGTAGAATTCCTTATCATGTAGTGCTTCAAATTTTTTGCATATTTATTCCTCTCATTTGGAAGGAAAAGGTGGTGTTTCTATTTCTATGTCACCTATATTTTCTACTATGGGGTATGATCCTCACAACATAGCGGTTTGGGTGTTTTTCAATGATAATGGATTATCTTTTGGTATTGTTAATCTTTATGCCTCTAATAATAGTCTAGAAAGGACGATGTTATGGCGATGGTTAGGGGATAATTTTCCTTTTTCTTATTGGCTATTCTACTGTGACTTTAATAAGCTAGAACATCTTGATGAAAAATTGGGTCTTCTGCCGATGAGGTGGTGCATTGGAGAGCGTGAAGCTTGGTTCTATTTCAAAAGCAAGTTGGTGTTAAAGACCCTTTATTTAAAAGGTGGCGGGAATTTACTTCTCAAAATTGGTTTATTTGGTCCAATTTTTTAGAAGGCTCGGCATGTCACATGTGCTCAAACGGAGTGATTGTGTCATGCTTTCTAAGCACTAGGGTTTTACGCTAGTGTCCAAAAATAAATCTCATATCACCACATGGCTTTAATATTCTTCTGTCAGGTCACAGTCTGATATCTTTCACTCTTACTTGGGATGGGGCTTCTATTAAAACTCCAAGCACTCAATTTTATATGAATGTATCCTTGCTACATCATCTGGGTGTTCTCGTGTACATTGCCCAAATCTAGAATATGGTGCCACATCCTCCTTATGTTGCAAGATATATTTCATGGTCGAATGATGCTATTTAATGTACTGCTAAGTTTATTTGTCACTTTGGAAAACACGTGGCACGGGTTTGTAAGCACACTAACGAGGCTCTCTAATAGGAGTTCTAGTGCACAACTCGATCCATCAAGCTCTAACCATTTGACACTATTATTCAAGTCTGAGCTACTACGCTTTGACATTAGCTCAAGGTTATTGAACAACATAGAGCCAAAGGATCCCAAATCTGTGCTCGCTTGCAGTGGTTGAAGACTAGTAATAGGGCCTCAAAAGGCTTCTTGAAAATTCTCAGAGCTTTGAATGTCAAGAAGAAATTCAAAGCTTTCTGGCTTGCCCACGCTTGCATCACTACCCTTCTAAAAGTTTCTTCTTCCTTTATTGATGATTATACTCTTGTCTTTGAAGCACAAGAGCCTTCTATTGAAAGCACTACTATTCTGCCTCAATGTATTGAAGTGGTTCCCTATAATCTTATCCTGAAGGATAGAAAGCATCGTGATGCTTATCTTGTTCTTGAGGACCTTCATAATTCCCTTCTTTGTCTTGCAGATGACAAATCTCCAAGTTTTGATGAGTTTCCTTGGGAATTTTCTAAGGCAACATGACACATTCTCGGGCCCCATTTCTTACAAGTTTATCAGGAAGCCCTATAATTGTGATTCCTTAAGAACTTAATTAACAAAGGTAATATCAAATTCATCCCCAAGGTTGGTAGTTTGTAGCTCATTACCAACTAGAGGCCCATAATGCTTCCTAATGTTTCTTATAAGAGTCTAGCAAAGGCTCTTGCTCTTTGGGTGGCTTCTTTGCTACCTAAAATTGTTCGACCTAAACAATATGGTTTCGTCCAAGGATGTTTCATTTTTGATAATCTATTTGGGAAGGGCTGGAATGGGCTCATGCTTCTCTTTAGAAGGTGTTTTTTCTCAAAATTGAATTTGAAATTTTTTATGACCATATAAAATGGCATTTCCTGCTTGACATGCTTAAAGCATTGGGGTTTGGTTATTTCTTCCTCAACGCAGTTAGCACTCTCTTCATTGATGCTTAATCTTATCTCACCATCAATGAACACCAGTCCTAAGAATTTGGGTTATTTCGATCGATAAGGAAAGGTTTTCCTTTGGCTCTAACTCCTTTTGTCCTTGTAGGGGATTCTTTCTGTTACCTTCTTTCCAAAAGATATTCTCAAGGGAGATTAAGAGGCATTTATTTTCTTGGTCATCAATCTCAATTCTGCAATGGCCACTTTGTGGATGAATTTTTTCTCACTCTAGCTGAATCGGAACAAAATTTGTAGGAGGTGCTTTCTTGTTTAGATATATTCTGTAAAGCGTCTGGCTCTAAAGTTCAGTTTTCCAAATCAATGGGTTTACACCAAAGTCCTTGACCTATGCTTGATTGGTTAGTGGCCTATCTTTGGAACTAGATTCAGTGAGCAGAATGATTCCACTTGCTGGGAATTCCTTTTACCTTTAACTACAACATGAGTCTTCAACATAGTGGCAGTTTGTGGTTGATCAGGTTGAGTAGAAAGTGTATAAATTGATCTCTCATCTTTTATCTTTGGCATGAAATTTTGAGTCTTGTAAAAAAAAAAAAATCTACCAATCACGTCTATTAATCAACTTGTTGGTTTCCCTCTCGTGCATCCTTTAAAAATTTTGATAAGCTCTTGCGGGATTTTCTTTGGTCTAGATCTAGGAATGGGGGTTTTCATCGTGTTACCTAGGAGGTTTGCAATCTTCCCAGGGATCAGGGTGGCATTGGTGTTGTTCATGTCTACATGTAAAGTATCTCTCTATGCACTAAGTGGGTTGTTCATTGTATCTAGGGCAGCCAAGCTTGGCAAGTTTTGTTACGACATTGTTTCTATTAAGGAGCACCATATGGTAAAGAATGTTGGAAAAACATCAAATTTCATACTCTACTAATTACTAAAGTTCTAGTCAAAATACCTGGCACCTTTTTGGTCAAAATCAGTTGACAAGCATTTGAGATGGTCAAACCCTTCATGCAGTAGGTTGGTAATGGATTCCAAACAGACCTGTCTTTAAATGAGCACAATTTTTGGTGGTCAACTATTTTCTCTCTTGACGATTTCCCACTTATTGAACAACCCAACATCAAAGAAATGTGGTTAGCATGTAAAGGCATCTCTACCATTCGAGACCTAGTTTCCTCCCAGGATTCGACTTCTTTGGCCAATGCCGAAACATAAATACAACCTGGATAATTCTAATCTACCTTAAATTTTGGCTATTCACTTTTGTCTTCCCAATGTTATGCTACACAAACTAGGCCTTTAGCTGCCCAAGGATTAGTGGAAGGACTTGCGCTGGAATGTTGGCATTCCACTACTACAGTACAACTCAAGAGTTATCTACTCTGTGTTATCTCGTATTTTTAAGGCTTTAGATAAGCTCAATACTAGATGGTCATTAAATTATTCTCATGTCACCTAGTTAAAGCATCTCCAAAGGGCCTCGAACCCCCTATTTGATCTGAAGCACAATTTCTTTCTTTGGTGTCTGATCTATCAAGACCTCCTTTTAGGGGAAAGATTAAGTCATATTTCCATTTCTAATCTAGTCTGTAATTGTGCTGGTCACATAGAGTCCTTCAAACATGTTTTTTGGTTTTTCCCTTGTATGCAACATGTTTGGCATTAGATTCACTCCCTTTTTCAACCATTTCAACTTGATTTGTTTTTATTGGAAAGTTGCTTTGTTTGGTAACCATGCTTCTTGGCCTTCCTACATTGCTTCCCTTTCGAATTTCTTTCATTTTATTATTTTGTTTCAGCTCAAGAAAGATAGGAATACTACCTTATTTTAGCATTGTAATCTTTCTTCTAAACTAACCATTAACAAAAAGGTGGGTATCTTATCTTCTTTTCACATGAAGATTTAGGCACAAGCACAAACATTTGTGCTAGAGTTTGTTCATCTTGAGAAGCTACTTGATCATCGGGGTAGTGCACCCTATACTATGAGTCAGGTTCCTTTGGATGATGATGATGGACGGCCCATGCCACCCCAACCACCTCATAGACACATTGGTCGATCCCACAATCACTCCAAAAGCACTGGCCATCTATGTTGCTAGCTTGCCCATGACCATCTTATTATAGTCCTGGATGGAGCCTACAAATGCATGGAAACGCGATGGCTGGCTCTTCCAACATGGGCTCTCTACCTGACGGGGCTTCCAAGTTTTGTGGCTCACTCGGGTGGGGAATTATGTTTTCACTCAGGATTCAGATGCTTGACAAGGATGGTTGGCTACTCAATCTGCCTTCAGACAAGCCATAATCTCTCATGTTTCTTTCACCATGGGATGATCCACCTCCTCCTCTAGGTGTCGCAGCTCCTTGTGCCTAATATTGTTTTCTCTTGATGTAGTTTTTAGTGATTTCACTTCACCTGTTGGCCTTTTTTGTAGCCCTATGTGGATTGTTTTTTTTCACCCTTGTGGCTTGTCTTTTGTCTACCCATGTGGCTTTTTTTTCTTTTTTAAGGATGTGAACACCGTCATTCATCCCCTTACTATGTAAACATTTTTATTATTTTGTCTATAATTTAATATAAAGGTGGTTCCAATAGTAAAAATGTGAAGTTCTATGTTTAAGGTAGATTTTTTGAAGGTCTGTCCCCCATAGACATCAAATTAGTTATTATTTTATTTATCTCACCATTATCATTGGTAACGATTTTACTTTATATTATTTTTAAGCTATTGTTTTTTACAAAATTTGAAGATGCAAAATATTATTTGCATTTTTAGTTTTGTAATCCTCGAAAGTTGTCATTCATTAGACATACGTTATTTACTGCGTGGTCACCACGTGAAAACATACACATGGACCCATCCATGCAATGATTTTAATCCTCTTCATAAAATTTGTGGGCTCTGTTATTTCCGTTCATCAATTGTAATCTCTAGTGGAATAATGTGTTGTGTCTCTGAAATGAGTTAAATACCCTTGTTTTTTTTGTCTTCACAATTAAAATAATTTTCCACCATGCGCTTTTCTCAGTAGCAGAGGTTACCTACTCAAGCTTCTCATTATGGGTCATCCATGCATTAATTCTTGCTTCCATTTACATTTGATATGAAACACGTGTTCAAGATCCTTCTTTGAAAGAAACTACTAGTTTGGATCTAGAAAGGTTGACAGGAAGAAAGCATCAGAGTTTAGACATGGATTAATAGCATTGTTAGTAGAAGATGCTTTAGCAAGAACAACAAATGGTACAAGGAAGTACAACAAACATTCAGTTGTTTAAATTTTTCATTTTCTATAGTATAATTTTTCCTTACGAAATTCAGTTCTCGTTTTCTTTTCTAATTCAATTTGTATTGGGGTTTAATTCCGAGGTGAATGTTTGGTGTTTTTTTCTTCCACACACAAGAACTTAGAGAGGAGATATGCATGGCTAGATTCAGATTACTTTGAAGGGGTCCCTATACTTAAAGAATTTTAGTGGAAATTAATGATATGCTTGTGTCCATGGTAAGGATATGAACCATTCCATTCTTAGGAAAAATTTATCCTACGTTTTTTACTCATATTATTAAAGAATTGTTTTACACAACAAATTATTTTCAATTCAAACTAGATATATTTACGTTTTTTTGAGAATTTCACATGCCTTCACTATGCTTCCACATGTTGCATACATATCAAGCAGGGCATTCTCAACCATGACATGTAACAAATATTTCAAACAAACAACATGAATCAGATTGTATTTATTTTTATAGGAAATTTTGATTCTATATATTATCTCAAAAGTAGCATTACATGAATTTTGTTTCTTTATAAATATTGTGAAGTTTGCTATCCATTATTTATAATATCATTACATCTAGTACAATATCTACAATTTTTATAATCAATATTTTCAATGATGTTGCAGCATTTGATCACAAATTTTAGCAACTCTCAACATGCTTCGATAGGAAATTTTCTTCTACATGAAAGTTGATTCTTCTTGCCTGGTACTACAACTCTTGAATTGGTAAAAAAACTAGGTTTTTTGCTGTGCTCCATATTATATCACTCAACCGGGCATTGATTACATCTTCTTTTCCCTCTATAAGCAATGATATTTTTTATATTTGAGGTGACAGAAAAACATAATCTCATCTTTCTTCCACTTAGTTTGCTATATAGTGCACAACCCTTAGGGGTGAGGCATTAAATGAATGTAGTGCCCACTTCCCTTTGACACATGGATATTATTGTATCATTTTGGCTTAGCATCTAATGTTAGACGATATAGATACTTGGACTATTGGATTTTGATTCATAGTATGATTTTGTGTGGATTTCTTAGAGAGACATTTTATATTGATGATGATGTGTTTTTGATAACATTCAACATTGTCATATTCAGTAGGATTTTGGCTTATCATGATGATTTGGCTTATCATTATTGGTTTGTATTATATGCGTATATTTTATCTTGGACGTTTTGATGCAGCTACGAGGCCGAAGGAAGTATTGTGTGATTTTATAAATAATTATATCATAACAATCAAAGGGGGTTTGGAGACCAACTACATCAAAATGTTGGATGGATATAACAATGGTCACCATGGCAACTTCTGTAATGTTGTGTGTTTTATTATTTGTTGTTAGGGGGTTGTTCTTTTCTTTTCCTTTATTTAATTTTAGAGTATGTGATTTATGGTGATGTAATTCCCTTTTATCTTTAATTAATTTACGTGTCTAGATTAGTAGATTAATCATGTTACTAAAATAATTATGGATGGGACAAAAATAATTCATTTATTAGTTTAGATGGTTCTTTGGTTTATGTGTTTTAAGTTGAGTGTATGTGATCTTGAGTGTTGTACACTCTACCTCATCTTGGAAATTCAGATTTGGCCTTAAGGGCCAATTTTGGAGGCTTGTGGGATAAGCTAAGCTTGTCCCACACCTCTTAACTTCTTATACTAACTCTACTTATGGATTGGGGGGTAAGAAAAGACCCCATTATGTGTTTTGGAAGGTAAAATGTGAGTTTTAATTTCACTTTCTTACATGAGTTTAATTTTAGTCCTTAAAGGGTGTGGGTGAAGTGGTGTGTGTAAGAGGTTCATCATACCTCTCTATAATGCTCAAAATTTCAAGAGCTGGAAAATGAATATTTAAAAAAAAAACTTACAACAAATTACACAGTTGCAATCGTACATATTAATTTAATCATATGCATTAAATCAGATTTTTTCTTTTGATCTATTTGACAACATCCATGTAATCCATGTGTGGCTGAGAAGGGTGTATCAACATCTCCACAATCTCCCTTCATCACTACTTCGAGTGACAATGCTTACTAGCATTTCAGCTCAACCTTTATCAGGTCATCGAAGCCATGTGAAAGTCCTTGGTTCTACCACAAAGCTAGTTTCCTGACTTCATATTTTGATATCCGACCATTTCCTACCTTATCTTCAGTGTTCAAGTTCCCATGATCAGGTTACTAAAAAAATAATTAATTGGAGGACTAGGTGATTAGACAATGCACAATCATCAATGCATTACTTTCGCCAAAGTTATCCGTTGTGCGAGTTACGGCTAAACTCAAGACATCACACTAACTTTATGAGTTTTAAGTCTTTTACCACCTCACAACTATCCCTTTAACGGTCATCTAGATCTTATAGTTTGTATTTACTTTATTTCCAATTAAAATTATCTTGCAAGATTTTATATCGAGATAGATGCCAAGGCCAATTAGGATCATTATGAGATGAGTACATTCATTATGCTGAAATAACTATTTCATAATTTTGCATGTACTTATCCCTTAATATGCCTAATGGATATTTTCATCTATTTACCTTCCGATCTAGTTTCTCTTTTCCTGATGTGTGGTTTTTAACCTTAAATTACCTTTTTATAACGATACTCTTTCATCGTCTAAAAATTAGGCTTTTCAATGTTAACATACTAATGTCAAGTTTATTGAAAGGCTGAATTAAATATATATTAAGATATATTTAATTATTCCTCCGATCAACTACACCACTAACTAGCTATTTAATTTAGAAATTAAAAGACAATTGAAGTTTATAATAATTGTCCAATTATCGGCTTCATACATTGATAAATATCAAATAAATATATTTAACAATTTATGATAAGTAAGACTTCTTAATTTTAGTATTTATTATTTACTCATATTGAGATATTATTACATACAAATTAATAATCTCTTTATTAAAAACATAAATTGCATATGTTGTTAAGGAAAAATATATAACTGATACTGTAACTCTCACATAATGAGGTTTGAATATTAACAATTGGTCCAAGATCCAAATAAATTTAGTCAAAATTCTAGGATATCAACCTTCTACAAATTGAAATCCAAGCAACTCATTTAGATCCATGCTACAATAAAACTTCTCAAGACATGAGTTTCCACATATCCGAATGTGACGGCTAATTATCCTGCAAGATTGGAGTAGTGTTATGGTGTCATTTCAAAATGAACTGGCATGAATATTGCTTCCATTTTTTGATGCAATTATTTAATATAATATGAAAGATATAAATGTTTTATCAACAAGCACATGGTAATATAGTTGAGAATGTATTAATACATGTTTTCCATAAAGATACAACTATGAATGCACACAAATAGAAAAACCAATTTCTATTTTAGCGATCATGTTTCCCTCTAACCACAATGATCAAGACATCCTTATTTTAGCTTGAAACAATAAATATTTGACATTTAAAATTTTACATAAATCGTAGGAACAATATGATTAAGAAGAGTGCATTTTTTTTTCCTTATTTTTAATAAGTTACCATCACAAACAAAACTAATCAAACCATAATCATTCAACATCCAAATTTATATTATAACCACAGGTAAATCATGTTTTACATGGTACAGATTTAAATATTATTTTACTTAGCCTCCAATAAATGAGCAACTTAACAAAAGTGTCTGAAATCAACATTTCCAAATACCAATTAAACATATTCTCTCTAGGTAATGAGCATCTCATCATATCATCCAAGAAAATCATTAATAAATAAAATAAAATATAATATTTTCAGTCAACGAGAAGTTCTATAAAACATCAAAGAACATCATTAACAAAGAAAATAAAACAGATTATTTACAGTAATTGAGCAGCTCTATAAAAATCATACAAGAACATCATTAATATGGAAATTAAAACATATCATTTACAGTCAATGATCAGCTCTGCAAAATGTCTAAGAACATCATTGAAACATACTCTTTCTAGTAAAAGAACAACTAATAATTTCCTTCATAAAATATAATTATATTAACCCCAACCATGCCACCAATTACTCCTTGGTACAGCTGGGACAAGTTGTCCTTGCTTTCATGCCCTTACCAAGAAAATCAATTTCTTTTTCACAGTCATGCAAGAATCCAAGTCATATTGCAAGGAAGGAAGTTACAGGCTAAATGCCATTTTTTTGGTAGTTATTCACAAATAAAAACACACCCTCATTTATACATGAACCAATTTATATGCCCATAATAACAATTTCTTGAAAATACAAAACCCCAACTAGTTACATATCTATACCAATTTCGTTACCCAAATCGATTTGGGTATCAAATCGATTTGTTTACAGAAGAAACACAATAAAATTTCTGTTAACATAAATGAAAACCCACAACCACAAATTGATTTGAAACACGTAAATTCATGAAAATGTTTTCCTTCTTCTAGTACAGGAAAAACCAAACTCTTTTCTTTTTGGGTACAATTTATTTTAATGTAGAGAAGGAATTTTAACTTTCATTTTATTATTATTTTTGTAGATCAAAACCCAAAACCCCATCTGTGTTTTTTTTTCTGGGTTTATGTAAAACCACACAAATAAAACTTAAGAGAATATAGAATCCATCAATTTCCTTTTCAAATTTCATTTCCAAGCAATTAAATAAAAAGTTGTCCACATATTTCTTTGATCGCCATTGGAACAAAATGTGTATTTCCTCATTTTTTACAAATAATACAGCAGAGAAGGGAGAAGATATTCATGCCTGAAGTAAACCTAGAATCAACAACCTCTTACTCTTCCAGCTCCAACAAGTTGAATCCTTTCTTCCTCCAAAACTCATGCAGGTATCCCAGAAGGGAAGAATGAAAATAGACGAAAAAAAAAAAGAAAAAATATATAATGAAAGAAACTATAGTTGGGCAACATATTCGAGAATTTTTTGGTCTTCCTAATGTTGGCACATGCATTAATGCATTCCACATACTTGTGACATGCGAAGGTGTTTTGCTTTAAGAAACCCACAAATTTTAAATATTAAAATTAATAAAAAAATTTAATATAACTTTTGACTTACATGCCAAATCCTTCTAGAATATATATTACTAATTTTACAAATTAATATTGATTTTTTTTTTTACTTTTTTATTTATTTATATTTAAGTTGTTATCAAAATTAATGGTTAAGTTAAAATTAATCATCATAATACAAGTCTAGATATTACCAAAAATATATAATAATAATAATTATTTTAATTTCCACGTTCCATACGAAACATTCCAATAAATGAAAAATCACCAAGTCCGTAAATAATAATTCAAATATTCTCAGAAAGTTGGCTTGACATAGCATCGTCAAATGAAACAAAGGTGGTTATTATTACGGTCATTGCAAAAGTCAACAAAACAAAAGATGACTAGACCAATTAAAATAGAGTAACTAAAATATAAATAACCAAAAGATTCGTTAGCATTTATGAACCATTTTACTTACAATCAAGGCCTAATCATGTTTAGGAAGGATCATGAAGGTGGATGCGGGGTTACTTGTTCAGCAGTGTCATGCCCCATAATAGAAGCTGTGGGTCATGACACGATGAACCAAATGAATTCTTACAAACAATAATGATCTCGTCTAATCATGATTAGACTTGACCGTAGTTAATTTAACTTACTAGAAATTTGTGATGTTACATACTCCACCCCTTAGAATAAGCATCGTCTTGATGATTTTGGGATAAATAGATAAAATAAACCCATCATTCATTTGCTGCATAAATATGTTTCAAATTATCTTATAATTTGTAACAATATCATTTTAGCTGAATCATAAATGTCACAACAACCCTTATATATATATATAGAAAATCAGTCACATAATCTATAGACATAACACATTATTGCTTAAATGATAGATTTTTCAGGTTCATTGACAAAATCTTCAACAGTAACTACTAATCAAAAAGTACATTAGTACCAATATTTAGTTGTAGGCTTATCTACAGGATTTTCTTATCTACAATTTACACAAAAACTGAATTTAACAGTATAACAAAAACATATTCTTAAAAATCAGTCAAAGAGATGTAGAAAAGTAGTCTGGATATCTTCTAGATTCTCCCAAATGACACTTTCTTCAGAATATTGGTCCACTAGACTTTGCATTGTGAAACGTCACGGTTTCTCAAGGTCAACTTCCAGGTTTCTAGTATCCTTATAAGCTCAACCACGACTAACCCTGGATCTAGAACCTATAATGAATCTCAATGAAGTACATGTGTTAAATTAAGTAGATATTTCTTAAGCAAGGATACATGAAATACATTGTGTAGCCTGGATAAAGCGGGAGGTAGTGCTAGCTTGTAGGATACTGGTCCACCAACCTCTAGGACTTCAAATGGTCCTAAAAACCTAGGAGATAGTTTGGTTAACTTGCCCAATGAAATATAAATCTTTTTAGGTTTGACCCCAAAATTTTTTTTATCTCCCATGTTAAACTTTCTGTCAATTCTTTTTAAATTTACATAATTTTTTTGTCTATTTGTTGCGTCTTTCAATCTTTCCATAATTAATTTAACCTATTTTCCCATTTCCAAAATTATTTCTGGTCCAATTAGTACTCTATCTTAGGGATTATCCCAACTTATAGGTGTTTTACACCTATGACCATATAAGGTCTCAAAAGGAGCCATCTTAATGTAAGAATGGTAAGTGTTATTATAGGCAAATTCAACCAAGGGAAGGTACTTTTCCAATTTGTATTGTTGATTCATGTAATACATTGTTAGTGCATCTTCTAACACTGTATTTAGTCTTTTGGTTTGACCATCAGTTTCAGGATGGTAGGAAGAACTTATGTTCAGTTTTTTCCCTAAGGTGGCATATAAAGTCTACCAAAATATGCAAGTAATCCTTGAGTCTCTGTCTAAAATTATTCCTTCTTGAACTCAATGTAATTAGAAAAATTCTTGCACAAACCTTTTTTCTAGTATGGGTGAATTATCCTTTAAATTACCTGTGATAAAATGTGCCACTTTAGTTAATTTGTCTACAACTACAAGTATAACATCACATTTATTTTGGGACATAGGTAGACCTCAAACAAAATCCATACTTATAACTTACCACTTATATTCTGGCACGTTGTGAGGATATAATAGTCCTTCTGGATGTGAATCTTTGGCCTTTACTTGCTGACATTCTAGGCATTGTGAGATGGAAAGAATCACATCATTTTTCATATTTTTCTAGAAGTATTGATTTTTGACGTCTGCCATCATCTTTGTTACTACTGGGTGTCCTGAGTAGGGAGCATCATGAAATTATCTCATAACTTTGTTTCTGAGTTCTTTACCCTCCAGTACATATATTTTGCTATTATAACACAGAATCACATCTATTTCCAGCTTGAAACCATCATACTTTTTGTCTCTCGGATATTTTTATAGAGATGTTTTAACATGATTGTAGTAGGGGTCACTGGTTAACTCATTTTTAAATTCATCTTTAAACTGGGTTCTTAATGTAATTATAGCAGCAATATGCTTTGTGCAACTTAAGGCATCAGCCACCCTATTCTCTTTTCCCTTAATGTAATTTATATCAAAGTCATAATTTTCTAGCAACTCCAGCCATCTTCACTTCCTTACATTTAGATTTGGCTACGTAAAGATGTACTTGAGCCCAATATGATCTATTTTGAGTTCAAAAGGTTTCCCAAGAAAAGAGTGCCACCATACCTATAGCACATGAATAATCACAACAAGCTTAAGATCATGTGGTGCATAATTTACTTCATGCACCCTCAACTTCCTACTTTCAAAAGAAACCACATTCCCATCTTGTAGTAGTACTCAACCAAAACCTTCACCTGAAGCATCGGTTACCACTGAGAAGTTCCCATTTGGATCAGGAATCTTCAACACTGGAGAACTTGTGAGTCTAATTTTTAACTCCTTAAAGGATTCTTCTCACTTGTTGTCCCAAAAAAATTTCTTACCCTTCTTTTGCAAAGAAGTGATAGGTCCTACTAACCTAGAGAAGTCCTTTACGAACTTTCGATAGTAGCCTGCTAGACCCATAAAACTTCTCACTTTATACACATCCTTCGGTGTTGGCCATTCCATGATGGCACTAATCTTTGAAGGGTCCACCGATATTCCTCATTTATTTATTATGTGGCATAAGTATTGTACTTCGTATTGATAGAAAGCACACTTCGATAATTTTCCATCTAACTTATGTTTTTTGAGAATTTCCAGCACAATCCTTAAATTTTAATCATGTTCTTCCTCATTCTTGGAGTATATTAATATATCATCAAGAAAGATAAGTACAAATTGGTCTATGTATTCCCTAAACAATATGTTCATCAATTTCTTGAAATCAACAGGTGCATTTGTTAGGACAAAGGGCAAAACTGTAAACTCGTAATGCCCATACCTTGTTCTAAAAGTGGTTTTATGGATATATTCATCCTTGATTCGTATTTGATGATAACCGGATCTAAGATCTATCTTGGAATACACTTTTGTGACCTCCATTTGATAAAAAATATCATTGATTCAATGGCAGCAGGTACCAATTATTCATTGTTGCCTTGTTGAGTATTCAGTAATTAATACAAAGTCTGATGGTCACATCATTCTTTTTCATGAAGATTACCGGTGCACCCCATGGTGATATAGTTGGTCTAACGAGACCCAAGGACAATAACTCATGTAATTGAACTTTCAACTCAACTACTTTAGTTGTTGTCATTTTGTACGGTGCCTTGGAGATCAGTTCCATTGCTGGTTTAACATCTATTGTGAAGTCAAATTCATGCTTCGGTTGAAGTCAAGACAACTCATTTGGAAACGCATCTCTAAATTCGCTTAGGGTGGGAAATGCTTCAATTTCTAGGTGATTTTTTTGTCTCGAATATGTTATTTTTATAGCATATAGATGGATTTCCTTTCACTTTTCCTTTCTCAGTTGCATTGTAGAAATATGCCTAGTAACAAACTCTTTTTTTAACACCATGAACACTTGTTTTCTATTGATCATTGTAGCATGTTACACATTTTCTTAAGAAATACAAGGTTGTATTATGTTGGCTTAACAAATCTATACCTATGACAACATCATAGGATCCAAGAGGTGCCACATGTGGGTTTAATCTTTTCGTGGACCTAGGTAATTCTAGTGGTGCCTCAAACAAACACCGATTCACTCTATGTACACCATTATTTCCTTAATGTACAGTCCAAGTGTGTTTCATGTACTATGCTCTTATTTTGAGTTTATAATCTAATTTAGATGAATCAAAACATTTTGTTGAACCGGAATCAAATAAAACAGAAATAGGTTCTCCAACAAGCTTACCTGAGGTTTCTATTGCAGTTGCTTGCTTATTATGGACTGTAGCATAAATCTTATGTTATTGGCCTTCTTTCTTGTATTGCATTAGATCCCTTCTACTGGTTATTTCATTGTTCTCTTTACAGATAGTTGTTAGTGAAATGATCACCGCCGCACTTAAAACATCCACCCAGTGGTCCTTTTCTCTTAATTTTATTCTAGTTGAAACTTGTTCCTTGTTGCCCATTTTTTATTATTCACAACAATTCTACCCACTATTCATTTTTTATTGATGGGCCTGAACTTGTTGTTTCCCTTTTTCGACGTTAGTGTACTTGCGGTTGGTGTTTGAAAATTACATTTTTTCCTTCTGTTTTTCTCTTTAAAGGCATAAATACTTCACAATTTTTTTTCTTTCTTGATATATTTTTCAAACATTATTTCCATTGAGTTAGGTCCATGAACATATACCTCACCACCAATTCTAAGATTCAATCCCATTATAAATTTTCTCACTCTAAACTTCTCATCCTTTTGATACATAGGAACATATTTCAACAATTGAGTGAAACATTCCCAATATTATGTAACTGAGTTCTTTCCTTGAATAACATTTTGGAATTATGCCATCTTTTGGTTAAATTATAACTGAGGTAGCCATCTTTGATGAAATTAGGCCTTGAACTTCTCCCACGTGATCATACCAAAATCGATTCCTAGTTCAATTTTTCAGCTATCCCACCAGGAAGATGCTTCATGGGATAATTGGTAGGCTCCCCATAATGATTTTTTCTCCTCTAAAAAGTCCCTAATCTCAAAATAATTTTCATTTCATAGAGGCAATTTTCAGCACCATCCCCAAGAGTTTAACCATCAAATTTAGGTGCGAATATTCTTTTAATGTCCCTTGCTAACTCAGCGACCAACCTTGCTTTCTTATTTTCCATTTCATTCAGGTGCTCAAGTTGATCATCATGTTGGTCATCACCCTGATTCTCATCCCTGTGATCCCAATCTTCTTCACCACCCTAAACTTGATGTTCTATGGCAAAAACTCAGTTTCAGGTGTCATTCAAAAGGTTGAGGATATCTTCTAACTTAGCAGCTGTATTATCCCGCACATCATCATTATTTACCCCACTGTCACTCACCATATTAGCTCTTATTTCTAGCCTATCCATATTTTCTTTTTTTATAAAAGAGAATAATTTTTATTAGAACGTGCATCCCATTAATGTCTAAATGTCTGAGCCTCTAGCTCTGATACCAACATGTAACGCTCAAAATTTCAAGAGCTGGAAAATGAGATAATTTTTTTAAAACATAAAAACAAATTACACAATTACAATCATACATATTAATTTGATCAAATTCATCAAATCAGATTTGTTATTTTGATCTATCTGACAACATCAATGTAATCCATGTGCAGCTAAGAAGGGTGTATCTAGATCTCCACGATCTCCCTTCGTCACTACTGCGAGTGATAATGCTTACTAGTTTTTCGGCTCAACATTTATTAGGTCATGAGAGACATGTGAAAGTCCTTGGGTGTACCACAAAGCTAGTTTCCTAACTTCGTATTCTGATATCTGACCATTTCCTACCTCATGTTCAATGTTCAACTTCCCATGATCAGGTTACTAAAAAATTAATTAATTGGAGGACAAGGTGATCAGACAATGGACAACCATCAATGCATTGCTTTGGCCAAAGTTATCCACCGTGTAAGTTACGGCTAAACTCAAGACAACACACTAGTCTTATGAGTTTTAAGTCCTCTGCCACCTCACAACTATCCCTTCCATGGTTATCTAGATCTTATAGTTTGTATTTACTTTATTTCCAATTAAAATTATCTTGCAAGAGTTTATATCGAGATGGATGCCAAGTCCAATTAGGATCATTATGAGATGAGTACATTCATTATGCTGAAATGTAACTATTTCAGTATTCTGCATGTACTTATCCCTTAGTATGCCTAATGGATTGTTTCATCTATTTACCTTCCTATCTAGTTACTCTTTTCCTGATGTGCAAGTTTTAACCTTAAATTACCTTTTTATAATGATACTCTTTAATCCTCTAAAAATTAGGCTTTACAATCTTAACATATTAATGTCAAGTATACCAAAAGGCCGAATTAAATATATATTTAATTTTTCCTCTGATCAACTACGCCTCTAAATAGCTATTTAATTTAGAAATTAAGAGACAATTGAATGTTACAATAATTGTCCAATTATCGGCTTCATACATTGACAAATATCAAATAATTATATTTAACAATTTATGATAAGTAACACCTCTTAATTATAGTATTTATCATTTACTTATATTGATATATTATTACATACAAAGTAATCATCTCTTTATTAAAAACATAAATTACATATGTCGTTAAGGCAAAATATATAACTGATACTGTAACTCTCACATAATGACATTTGAATATTAAAAATGGGTCCAAGATCCCAATAAATTCAGTCAAAATTCTAGGATATCATCATTCTACAAATTGAAATCCAAGTAACTCATATACATCCATGCTACGATACAACTTCTTAAGATATGAGTTTCTGCATATCCGAATGTGATGGATAATTGTCCTGCAAGACTGGAGTAGTGGTATAATGTTAGTTCAAAATGAACTAGCATGAATATTGCTTTCATTTTCTGATGAAATTATTTAATAAAATATCAAAGATATAAATGTTTTTTTTATCAAGAAGTGCATGGTAATACAGCTAAGAATGTATTAATACATGTTTTCCATAAAGATACAACTATGAATGCATAGAAAATAGAAAAATGAATTTATATATCAGTGATCATGTTTCCTTCTAATCACGAGGATCAAGACATCCTTATTTTAGCTTCAAACCATAAATATTTGACATTTAATGTTTTACATAAATTGTAGGAACAATATGATTAAGAAGAGTATATATTTTTTCCTTATTTTTAATAAGTTACCATCACAAAAAAGTAATCAAACTATAATCATTCAACATCTGAATTCAGATTATAACCACATGGAAATCATTGTTGGCATAATTAATACATTGTTTAGTTTGGCTACATGTAACCGACCTTTCAATTACAGGCAGTTACCTCTCAACCACATTCTCTCCTGTATTTATTCACAATGAGGAGTTTATAAATACAGGAGAGAATGTGGTTAAGAGGTAACCGCTTGTAACTGAAAGGTTGGTTACATGTAGCCGAACTAAATAATGTATTAATTATGCCAACATACCCCCCCTTAATACATTGTTTTTACAAATCTACCCCTAAATCATCATGGTCATCATCCCTAGATTCATCATCTTGTTACATCGCGACTTGTCCTATCTGTTTCTTGCAACAAGGACTTTGTCTAGATTTTCTTGAATCTCTATGATAGATGTGCTCTCATTTGTAAAAAAATAGATGAAGAAGTGAGCTTGAAAGCTCGTGTGGTGCGCCATATATGTGCCTGAGGGCATTTAATCTCGCGTTTTTCATCTGGATCGACACAAATATTCTTCGTCTATATGCGAACAAGACTCAGTCCATTATGTCCTTGAATTGCAAGTTTTGGAGACTGGTGAAGATTAGATACCGATGCTCTTATGGGCTTGACTTTGGCTCTCTCAAATGTGGCACATCTCTATGGTTGCTTACAATGTTGCTAACATCTTTAGGCATGAATTTCATGCTCTAAGACTATTGCATGGGATCATAGGCTAGTTTTTCACGTCTATCTTTGATAGCAAATTTGATGAATGAATGAAGGGGCTTAATCTCTTTTTTTAAAATTTGATTCAAACAAATTCCACGCCTCTTGATCTTTTGTACGATGCACTTGCTAATGTATTTCTTGGTCTACGAACAATAGTTGAGAAGATGTTTGGGGAAGGAGTCTACCAACGCTTACCTGGGCTTTCGGTGATCGATGCCACTCATGCCAAACTCCACACAGTGCTTATAAGTTGGTTAGTGGTCATTGCCACATGCTCTCTTCTCCCTCTTTGGTGATCAATTCATTTTTTTTTTGAATTATAGAACTGTGGGCTTGTACCATGGGTTTCCTCCTCTTAGTACGCTCGCACGCCTAGATATTTACTCTTCTGGTCACTGTTGTTTCCTCACATGTCGAGAAATGGTCATTGATGGGACAACTCACAGGTGGACTTGGATCGATTTAATGGTCGATGCCATATTGCCAAACATGAAATACAACAACAGAATTCTCGATGTTGTCGCTGTGCACAAGTATAGTCCTCTCATTAATTCACTCATCAAATAAAAAACACATGTAGGGAGAGTAGCAACCCCAGATCCAAAACAGGTCTTCACACAGAGATTGGTGGGAAGTCAGGGTAGGTCACGTTTTATTCCTCCATGCTCTTGCACCAAAAAAATTTTATCCTCCATGCTACTTTAGTGTGCTACTCCCACTTCCATGCTCTGATACCACTGCTAGCTCAAGAGAAATGTAAAAATGTGTGAATGATTTTATTCACAACTAGGAGTGTCTGAATATAGGAGAGAATGTGGTTAAGAGGTAATGGCCTATAACTGAAAGGTTGGTTACACATAGCCAAACTAAACAATGTATTAATTATGCCAACAATCATGCTTTACATGGTACATATTTAAAGATTATTTTAATTACCCACCAATCAATGAGCAACTTAACAAAAGTGTCTAAAATCAACATTTCCAAATACCAATTAAACAATTTTTCTCTAGGTAATGAGCAACTCATCATATCATCCAAGAACATCATTAACAAAGAAAATAAAACATAATATTTTCAGTTAATGAGCAACTCTATAAAACATCAAAGAACATCATTAACAAAGAAAATAAAACATATTATTTATAGTCAATGAGCAGCTCTATAAAGCGTACAAGAACATCATTAACATGGAAATTAAAACATGTCATTTACAATCAATGAGCATCTCCATAAAACGTCCAAGAACATCATTTAAACATACTCTTTCTAGTAAAAGAATAGCTAATAATTTCTTTCATAAACTATTATTATATTAAACCCAATCAAGCCACCAATTACTCCTTGCTATAGCTCGGTCAAGTTGTTCCTGGGCTTTCATGCCCTTACCAAGACAAGCAATTTCTTTTTCACAGTCTTACAAGAATCCAAGTCATATTGTCAAGCTGGAAGTTATAGGCTAAATGGCATTTTTCTTTGTAATTATTCACACATAACAAGACACCCTCATTTATACATGAACCGATTTAGATGGTCCATAATATAAAATTTCTGGAAAATGCAGCCCCATGCAAGAGCTTTGACACCCACAAATTATCATTCAAAAGATCTCAATAAATTAAAAATCAGACTTGCATATAACAACCAAGAAGAAAAATACAAAACCCCAACCGGTTGCATACCCATATTGATTGGGTTACCCAAATCGATTCCTTTATGCAAATCGATTTGTATACCCAAATCGATTCCTTTATGCAAATCGATTTATATACCCAAATCGATTTGTTTACAGAAAACACACAACCAAATTTCAGTATTAACAAAAATAAAAATCTCACAAGCACGAATCAATATAAAACACACAAATTCATGAAAATGTTTTCCTTCTTCCTAGTATAGGAAAAACCCAACTCTTTTCCTTTTGGGTATAATTTATTATAATGCAGAGAAGGAATTTTTTAACCTTTCTTTTACTTTATTTTTGTAAAGATCAAAACCCAAAACCCCATCTGCGTTTTTTTTTGGGTTTTAGGGTAAAACCACACAAAGAAAACTAAAAAAGAATACAGAATCCATCAATTTCCTTTTCATACTTCATCTCCAAAGCAATTAAATCAAAAGTTGTCCACAAATTTCCTTGATTGTCATTAAAAACAGAATGTGTATTTCCTCATTTTTTTTACAAATAATGTAGGCAAAGAAAGGAGAAGATATTCATGCCTGAAGTAAACCCAAAATCAACAACCTTCTACTCTTCTCCAGCTCCAACAAGTTGAATCCTTTCTTTCCTCCAAAACTCACGCAGGTATTCCAAAAGGGGAGAATGAAAATAGACGAAGGAAAAATAGCAGAAATAAAATATAATGACAAAAACTATAGTTAGGCGGCATATTGAAGAATTTTCAGGCTTCCTAATGCTGGTACGTGTTTTAGTGCATGTCGCACATACTTATGACTATGTGAAGGTGTTTCACTTTATGAAACCCATTTTAAATATTCAATTAACTAAAAAAAATTAATATAACTTTTGGCTTACATGCCAAATACCTCTAAAATATATATTACTATATATATATATATATCATATTGATATATACTACCACTTTTTTATTTATTTATATTTAAATTGTTAGCTCGAGCTTAGGGGGTTAGGCCGCCGGCACAAGTAATCATCATAATACAGGTCTAGATCCGGCCCGGAAATGATAGAATTAATAGAGACAGCTTGGCGAGTTGAATGTCCAGCTAGCTACATCACGAACCATTTCAAGGTAAACCATATGGCGCACCAGTGTTGTTCCAAATAATAATTCAAGGATGGAGATTGTCGACTAATGTTGGCTTGATTATCGAGCATCTCAACAGATTAACAAGGAAGAACAGGTATCCGGTTCTCTTGATTGCAAATTGTCATTCGACCACCTAGCAGGGGCGCATTACTTTTCCAAGTTGGACTTGAAACAGGGATTAAATTACCAAGTCCACATAGCAGAAGGAGATGACAGAAAAGACCGCCTGATGTGACCAGGTATGGGTCATATGAGTTCATGGCGATGTCGTTCAAGGCCTAATGCAAGTTTAGCCCCGGATCATCAACCTGGGTGCAGGGTCTAATCCATTCAGTACGTGTCTTGCCGTCCGTTGCTGGATAAATCAATTGTGGTCATGATCTTGATGAACCAATTCTAGTGTACAGCAAGACTCTGGAGGAGCACAAGGTCTCATCCTTGCAGAAGTGTTTGACCGTTGCTACATTTAACTTACTAGAACTCTATGTTATACTATAAAACATTCCATTTACAAGTCCAATAATATTTCATACATGGGTTTTACTTTAGTTGTTACCCAGCTTAATGGATTAAGTTAAAATTAACCTGTGGCATAATACATGGAGTCCACATCATTTTTCTCTTTCAATATATTACCATAAAAATTAGTTGGAATTGTCTAGGTTTATAGTAAAGGGGGTCCAATACGAAAATCACCAAGTCCGTATATGGGCTAATTCGAATATTCCATAAAGCTCACTTGATATAGGATTGTCAAATAAAACAGAGACTTGGATTATCATCGCGGTCAAGCAAATAGTTGAACAATTTCTTGAAAAGATGGAGCCAAACCGATGGTAAAATAAAGTAACCGGTCTTACAAATAACCGAAAGATTCACTATCATTGTATGAATTGTATGTTACCTATGAATGTAAGTGCCTAATCATGTGTTTAAGAAGGATCATCAAGGTGGGTGCGGTAGTATTCATTCACGCAGTGTCATGCCCCCGCAATAGAAGCTATGGGTCATGATACGACAAACCAAATGAATGTTCACACCCAATGATGATCTCATCTAATCCTGTTTAGAATTAGGAGGGAGTGGGTTAATTTAACTTACCCAAATTGTTGGGATGTTACAGAGGGCAAAGATTGATCGACATATGTGGGAGCCATAAGAAAGAGGGAGGCATAAGAGATATATTTTTTTGTTGTAGGGAGACATAAGAGATTTTGGGGTTGATTGTGTTTTGGATGATTTTAGAGGTGGGCATCTAAACCCATGCGAGGCACAAGCGTATCCCCATATTCCAATCTGTACTTGACTTATTTTAGAGCCATTGCTTTTGGAAATTAGTGTGTTTAAAAATGATTTTTTGGTGTGGTTATCTTTCTTTTTTGTTTATTTATTTAAAGTAAGTGTGGAAGCATTGTATACTTTCCATGTGTTTCAGCCATCCCTTATTGCCTTGTGGTTGGGTTTTTGGGGCCAATGAGAAGAATTGCTTCTTCTTCTCATTGGATTTTTGGTTGGGTGGAGAGTGTTGCCTCTCCCCCATTTTTGTAGTTGTGATCAAGTGAAGACAAGTTGGATCCTTTTTGGAGAATTGATACTTGGAGCAATTATATAAGACTAAACAATTCTCCATTGTAGTTAAATTTCTTGTAAAATTCCCACTTCTAGTGGAAGATTTATTGTATTGCTTTTGGAAGAAAAGTTGTATTGATTATTAGTTATTAAGATTATATTGTATGTTGTAAAGGAAAGAAAGACATTTTAGTAGAGATAGTCTTGTTATAATGGAATTGGAGGTGAAAAGAATACAACTTGTTCATATTGAGTTGATTTATTACTTCACATGGGTGTGTCATCCTTGTTTTAAAATTATTGGAAATATTGTTAAAAGTCTCTTGTTGGAATGTTGGACATTTGTATGAAGGAAATATTAAATTCTATTGTATTACTTGAAAGGCATATAATGGAAAGTTATACTATATTTTTTACACTTTCTTGTATTGTTTGAAAAAAAGCCAAAACTTGGATGTATAGATGGAAGAAACTTAAATTATAATCGTCATTTACTTGTCCAAGAAATTAGGTTAATTTCTAAAGCTAGTTGTGTAAATAAATTGCATAGTTGATTGTAGGTCTTAGATATATTGATTTTGTAAATGTATTACTAAGTTAAAATAACTCATTTAAAATAAAATATCTAGAAAAATGGCAATGATTGATGAAATAAAGTCTATACAAAAACTTGGTAATATTCTAGAAATTTATAAAAGAAATTTTAAGTCCAATACTAAACTTAGTAAATAATATAAGTATCTTACCTTGTTAATAGTGGATATATTAATATATATTATTATTTTGTTAATAATAATAATGGATATATAGTTATTATATTTTTTTATACCTCCAATATATATATATATATATATATATAAACATAAGTCGTACTGTACACTTTCTTAAACAAAACAAAATTTCATCCTTTGACCACGTAGCAATTAGAGGGTTACGACTACGACTTGTGTAATGTTTTGTAGGGAAAAGGGTTCGGGGGGGGGATTGGCGACCCCAACCCCACCCCATTGTTAATGGGCTGAGGGTGGGGTTGGCGACCCTTCCCCAACCCTAAACTATTACCACTAAACTTGGGATGGCCTCTAATGGCTTCCTCCTAATCCTACACCAATCTGCAAAACAAAACAAAAATAATAAGTCAAATAAAATAGAAAGAAGTCTTTCATAAGGAAACTTAGGGTTAGTGGGATCCCTAGATCTTGTGGCCTCAAATGAATCCATCAAATGGATGAGATTGATCCCTATAAAAATTAGGTGGGGAGTGTAGTGCCCACTTCCCTTTAACACCTTTTGATACTAATTATGATACTGTTGATTATATTATGGACCTGATTATGGACCTTATTATAGTATGATGAAAGATGTTATATCACGGATTATTGTTGAGTTGATTCAATTATGATGCATGATGATTATTAGAGGAATTTTGGATACTGATGATGATATACTGTTTGACATGGTTATTTTATGGATAATGTTTAGACATGTGATATTTAGATATTCTGAGTAGACCTAGAAATGGAAAATATTGGATGATAAAACTGTAAATGATATTGTTAGATTGCTTTGAATTTGTTATGATTCATATATCTAGATTATTTCTAGAATTATATTTATATTATTTTGGATGTTTTGATATGGCAAAGAGTTCAAAGGAGGTATTTGTGTTTTTTAGGATAAAATATCACAACAAAAATTGGGGGATTGGAGACCAACCACATGGGAATTCTAGATGAATTCAACAAGGTGACCATGGCAACTTGTTTTGTTTGTGTGTGTTAGAGATTCCCATGGGGGGACCACCTTTAAATGTGACCAAGGGGTTATGTGTATTTATTTATTTGATCCTTTTATTTTATGTTGCATGTGTTTATTTTGTGATGCTTTTACTCCCTTTCATTAATTATTAAATGGTGTGTAAATTTTGTGAGTAATCGTATTGTTAAAATAAATAAATCAAATATGTCATAAGAAGGTAATTAATGAGAGTTGTTGGCCATGATTTAAAGTGATATAAGTATGTGTAAGAGATATGTTAGTGATATGTGAATTGACTTTTGAGTGTGAAAAACTCCACCTTGGAAATTCGAATTGTTCTTGGAGGCTGATTTTGGAGGCTTATTTGACAAGTTAAACTTGTCCCATACCACTTAAATTTAATTACCAACCATACCTACAGTTGGGGAATTGAGATTAGACTTTTATAATGTTTATTTAGAAAGTAATTTGTAGGTTTTAATTGCACTTTTCTTACATGTTGTAATTTAAGTCCTTTGGGGTGTGGGTTTGTTTTGAAGTATGTAAGTACAATGTCATATCATTTACCCACCTATTTATTGTGCATTAGATAATGAAGTTGACCTTGTGTTGGGGTTGAGGATGTGTGATGTGGCATCCTACATGGATCCACATAATCCTCTTCCCTTCTCTATTCTATAAAATTTGATTTTCTTGCCTAATTTGGGGTTACTTCATTTTGGAGACTTTATTCTTGGGAGAATTCCTTGCTGTTTTAGGAGCTCTTGATTTAAATAATATTTTTTGGAAATATTGTTGCATGCTTTTTCTTGGCTATTTTGAATTGCTTGCATTGGGATAAAGCTTGTTGTTTTGGAACTTGGAACAACTCCATCATGGAGAGGTAGAAGCTTGACTCTTGAAATGCTCTTCTTTTATGAATGTAAGTGTTAATGTATGAATATTTTTACATGTTTGTGGAAAGTTGGGTAGATGGATTAGGAATGGTGTAGGAGAAGACTATGGTGTTTATTTTGTGGGAGGAATAAGTGTGTTTTAGGGAGGTATAAGGGTGGAGGGAGTTGGGATTTGGGTTCCACCTTACAAAGAAATAGCTTATATTTCTTTACTCATTATGGGGTGCCATAAGAGGTTAGGGAGGCATAAGGAAATGTGAGGAATAAGGGGTACTTGGGGGAGGCATAAGGGCATGTTAGGGAATTGAAATGATATATATATATATATATATATATATATAGACACACATATGGTGGTGGTTTGTTCTCAGATGGTGATACCCATTTCCCCTTTGGGAGGCATAAGAAAAATCTCCCATAGTTTCTTGTTCCTTTGGCTTGCTTGATAAAGCCTTAGTATTTTTTGTCATGTTTTAATGTAGTTCTAAACTAAATTTAGTTTTTGGAACTATGTTTTATTGTGAAAGTGTCGCTTGCATGTTTTTAAGAAGCTTGTTTTTGTCGTGAGTGGGATCACATCTTTTATTACATTGCGGTTAGGGATCGGGGGAAAATGAATAAGGATGGATAATCCTCTTTATTGGATGTCTTGGTTGGGTGGAGAGATTTTCCTTTACCCTACTCTTGTTGTGATTACAACATGGGAGAATGAGATATGCACTTGTCGTTATGGAGCTGAGAAAAAGATAGTGTGATAGTCCCTTTCTGAGATAAAGTTTATTGTAACCTTTCCCACTTTTAATGGAGGAATTTGTAAAAATTTTGTAATATAAAGATGTTGTATTGTTTATGAAATTTGTGAAGTGAAATGTAAAAGAAATAAACTATGTTTTTAGTCTTTGAAAGAATGTGAAAGAATTGTATTCTATATGATGAAATCGAAGAATGAAAGAAAGGTTGTAAAGTTGTATTTTGGAATCAATAAAGGATTGAATTACCATCTCAATTTGTGTTTTCATTTTAAGATTGAACATATAAATGTGAATTGAAATATCTGTTTGAAAGAAGTAAATGTGTATGAAGGAAAATGTAGAACTCTATCTTTTGAAATGTGTAAAGTTGAAAATTAGAATTGTATTTTGTTTTCTTCTTGAATGGTTGGAATTTAATCAACTAAATGTATTAGATTTGAATTGGAGCACATTATAATACTTGGAAGAAGAAAATGGAAATTAAACCCTTTTAAATTTGATATCTGCTACGTATTTTCAAAATGGCAATTACTTTACCTAAAATGCATAGTTCAAACCTACAACAATGAAATAAAATATTAAACGATTAAAATGAATTATTTTTCCCTAAATGAATCCAACTAGACAAAAATAGTTAAAAGAAATATTTTAAAACCTGGAAAAACTAAGTTTGAAGCTTTCACTGTCGTTTTGTTATCAAAATTGTAAACTTTTGAATTGGAACTCTATCAAATAGACCTACCTCACAAAATTTACCTAAATCCACCTAAGAAAAATTCTCCATCTCAATTTAACATGTTGAGAGAGGAACAAAAACAAATTGAACAAAATTTTATAAATAAAAATCTACCAATTCAGACTATAAAAGCCGACAGACCATTATTGTAAAATTGACCCCTTAAACTCTATCAAAATTTAAAACTAATGAACCCTATGCAAAGTGGATGTCAAGAGATTTCTAGAAAGTCCTCATTTTCCCAAAACCAAGCACTCTATCAAAATTTATGGCCTTCTAAAGTTTTTCTTCACTTGGCATCAAAAAACAAAATTTGTAAAAAATTTCCCTGACAAGCCCGCGGGCCTGAATTTTTCCCTTAGAGCTTTGGAAATTTTTTGGATTTATTTTTTAATTTTTCCGCACTACAATGCCATCTCGCAACCAATAAGAGGCTACCACGTGGTACCATGAGGTGTCAGTGAAGGGGTGGATCTCTTTTAAATTTAGCGCTCCCAAAAAACTTTGCAAGAATTTTCCAAATTTTCTCCACCGGCTCGCAGCTAATCAGAGGCTACCACATGGCACAACAAGGCATCGATGGAGGAGCAAGCCCCTTTTTCACTTTGAGCTTCAAAAAAAATTTGAGAAAATTTTCCAAGTTTTCCCCACCTCCCCGCTGACCCATAGCCATTCAGAGGATGCCATGTGGGTTCACGAGGAGTTAGCTAGAGGTGCAGGTGAATTTATCCCTTTTTGCCTTTGGGGCGTGAAACCTTATTTCTCCCCGCCACTCTGTTTTACTCGAGTTGGCTTGGAAGGTGCCACATGTCCCTGGAGGACTCGTGAGGGTGTAGCTACAAAGTTATTTTCTCACCCCATGCGGGAAACTTTCCAAAAGTTTTCTCGTGGCCCGCCGACCCGCCCTTGGGGAAAATTTTCACCCCTGGACCTGCAGGCCCACCGGCCCATAACTTGGAAAATATGAGGAATTAGGAGGACTTATTTATATAAATGGAAAGGTGAGAAAATTTCCAATGTAATGGAAATAATTTAATAAATTTTTGAATGCATTAAGTTTGAGAAAAGTCAAGTTGAACCTTTAAGCCTGTTAGAGAGTGGGTATGGTGAAGAATTACTCTCTGCACCTTATTGTACCTTCTAACCCTGAATTCTTGACCTTATGACATCTAATAATTGTTAATAAAGAAAAATTATGTTCTAGTGAATTAGAATTGTTCTGAAACTTGTTAGTGACAGTTGTTGCCTTATAACCTGGTTGTAAACTCTTTTAAACAAAAAAAAATTCCATAATTTTTCCTAACTAATCTTAGGTTGTTCTTGGGTCTCAAGTGGGTTGTTTTTAGTGGGCATTACACTTGATATTAGAGCAGTGGTTCAAAATCTTGGGCCATTGGGAAAAATAGAAAACTTGAGACACGAACCTTAAACCTAGCACACTTGTAAATCTAGAAAATAAATTAGTTAGAAATTACGTATTTTAGTAAAATGGAAACTAAGTAAAACCTAGAATAAAGAACTCACTCTCGTCTTGCTCTGTGCAGGAGGCGTAGATAATATGAGGAGAATTTTCACATAGACCTAGGCATACCACCACTAGACCATGTTGTAGCAACCATCCTACCTAAGATTTTACAGACTCTTTAGGATGTTAATACCACTCTATGTGGAGGATCAGTAGGAGGACATGCAACCAAACATAATAGAGTCCCTTCCATTGAGGGTCATGTATCACCTTGACCCAGTGAGGAACATAGAGGAGAGAATTCCCATGCAAAGTCATCTAGAGAAGAGTCACCACAGAGGGGACAGGGTGACTGATTTTTGAGGCATAGAGAGAGGTCTCAGAGCCCTAGGCTTAGGGATGAGCATGCAGAGAGACCTAGAGGCCATCAAACCATAGCTACATATCACATTAGGGAGATCCTGAAGCTTCAGCCATCACATTATTCTAGTGACATAGGTGGATTTCAAGCAGTGAACTAGTTGGTGAGCTTGAGTGGATGCTTCAATCTCTGACCCTTGTTCTATCAACACAAAAGCTCGTGTTGTGATCCATCTACTGAGGTATGTGTTATCCAAAATTCACCCCCAAGGTAATTTTGATAACATGCAAGCAATTATATTGATTCAGGGCGAAAAGTCATGTTTCTAGGGTCCCCTCATATTTGTCTAACTCCCCTGTCCAAGAGGAAGAAAGTAAGTTCTGAGAAAATGCAAAAAAAAAAGGGTTGCAGAAGGCAAATAGGTTGATCCAGGAAAAATCGTGAAAATTGGCTAACTCCCGCTCAAGGTCGCTTTTGGGACGTTTGGGACAAAAAAGCGCGAACCGGCCGAACCGGGTGAAATCAGCACAAACAGTCCGAAACGCAGCAAGGAAAAATGGGACAAAAGTACGCGGCGGGCGCGAAATTCCGGTTCGACAGAGAAAAAATCGACTAACTGCTGAGAGGGTCGCCTTTGGGACAAGCGGGACAAGAGTACGCGAACCGGCCGAACCGGGCGAAATGAGTCAAGGCAGCCCGAAAAAAGTCTGGGACGCGCGGGTCAAAAGTACGCGAACCGGGCGAACCGGCCGAAATAAGAACTTTTGTCTCGGGACAGTTGGGACAAAAAGGCGCGAACCGGCCAAACCGGGCGAATTTGTCCCGGACAGTCCAAAAGCAAATGGGACGCGCGGGCCAAAAGTACGCGAACCGGCTGGATCGGCCGAAATGGGAAATTTCAGCACCAAAACCAAATGGGGCAAAGGGACGCGCGGGACGCGAAAAGCTGAAATATTGCAGGTTGTAGCTGGTTCAGAAAGGTTTTCATTGCTAGATGGATATTCAGGCTATAATCAGATACTGGTGAAAGAAGAAGATCAATTCAAGACAGCCTTCACTACAAAATGGGGCACGTATGCTTACAAGAAGATGCCATTTGGACTGTCAAATGCCGGAGCAACATTTCAGCGAGCTATGGATATGGCGTTCAAAGGCTTAATCAACAAGATAGTGCTGGTATACCTGGATGATATCACTATCTTCTCAAAGAATGCAGCAGACCATCTCTTTCACCTCAGACAAGTGTTTCAGAGGTGTAGAAGGTTCGGAGTGTCATTGAATCCAAAGAAGTGTATATTCCTGGCACACGAAGGCAAACTGTTGGGCCACATTGTCTCTAGGGAAGGGCTAACAATTGATCCTGAAAGGGTTGAAGCCATCCGAACGCTTCCATTACCACACCACAAGAAATCTCTCCAAAGCTTCTTAGGAAGGATAAACTTTGTCCGCAGATTTGTGCCTAATTTTGCCACTCTTGTGAAGCCTCTAACAATGATGTTGAAGAAGAGTCTGGCATTCAAATGGACAACAGAAGGCAAAGAGAGTTTTGAAAACATCAAGCATGCAATATCACAAGCTCCAACTCTTATCAACCCAGATTTCTCAAAGGACTTCATGTTGTATGCATTTGGAGGATCAGATACAATCTCAGCTATCTTGACACAGCTGAATAGAGAAGGTTCAGAACAGCCCATAGCATTCTTCAGTCAAACCTTGGAAGATTACGAAATAAAGTATTCTTTCATCGAAAAGCATGTCCTTGCTGTCATCAGGAGCTTGAAGAAGTTCAGACACTTGGTCTCAAACAATAAGATTCAACTGCTGGTGTCTCATGCTGGCGTCAAGGACTTCCTCCTAAACAAGGATTTAAATGAGAAGAGAGCAGGTTGGATCACTCGGGTGATGGAATATGATATTGAAATCAAAGTGACCAAGCTAGTTCGTGGCAAAGGCTTGTGTGAGCAGCTCGCTTCCAAACAACCAGACGGGTCAAAAGGTGAAGAAGATGTTGTCTTGCTACTACAGAATGATCAAGAACAACCAGCTGATGATGCACCCATCCCATGTTGGACTCAAGACTTGGTGCATTACCTCCAGACAGGATTGTGCCCTCCAGAAGTGAGCAAATCAAAGAGGAGATACTTTAGATTACAAGCCATTCCATATGTGGCTTGTTGATGGAGTTTTGTTCAAGAAGGACATCAATGGTGTTCTATTAAGATGCATTGGAACAGGTCAAGTTGAGAAGATCTTACACGAGTTCCATGATGGGGAAGCAGGAGGCCACTTTGCTCCACGAGTAACAGCTCTCAAAATCATGAAAGCTGGTTACTATTGGCCTACTGTGTTCAATGATTGCTACTCATGGGTCAAGAAATGCAAGAGATGTGCATTCTTCACAGGGAAAGAAAGGTTAGCAGTGCTGCCCCTTCATCCAATTTCAGTGGATCAGCCATTCATGCAATGGGGATTGGACTTCATTGGGGTTATCAATCCCAATTCAAGTCAGGGCCACAAGTGGATACTAACAGCAACAGACTATTTCACCAAGTGGACCGAAGCAGTGGCACTCAAGGAGGCAAATGAATCTAATATCTTAGATTTCTATGAAGGGATAGTCACGAGGTTTGGTGCCCCTGCCACTATCATATCAGACAATGCATTGGCATTCCTTGGCACAAAGATCACTGAATGGGCTGTCAAGAATTGTGTGTATCTCAGCACTTCATCAAATTATTACCCTCAAGGTAATGGCCAAGCCGAGTCTACGAACAAGAACCTACTAAGAATCATCAGGAGGACTCTTGATGAGAACCAAAGGACTTGGCACGCAAAGCTCAAATCAGCCCTATGGGCTGATAGGATCACACCCAAGAGGTCTACAGGAAGCTCTCCATACAAGCTTGTGTATGGGAAGGAAGCGGTTCTACCTATATCACTCGAGTTGCCAGCACTGGAACTCATGAAACAGTTGGAACTGGGCTGAGTTTGAACCTATGGAAATCAGGTATGCCGAGCTGATGGAATTAGAAGAGAAAAGAGAGCACGCAATGCAGACCATAGAAAAAGATAAAGCATTGGTCAAAAAGAGTTTTGACAAGAAAGCTAAGGCCAGGATATTGCAAACTAGAGATTTGGTACTGAAGTGGGATGTTGATCGTGCAAAACCAGGAAAGCACTCCAAGTTTGATGCCATCTGGAGTGGCCCATACATGATCATTGAATGCAAAGGTAGCAATGCTTTCCGACTGGCTAAGTTGGATGGTGAAGAATTGCAGATTCCAGTCAATGGGATCTATCTCAAACATTGCTACTAGAAAGATAGATTTCTCACCCTTGTAAATATTAATTTAGATTTTCCATTCCTCTAAGTGCTTATGCACATTGTACTGCTGTTAGAGTAATTTTTATTTCCCTAAGTGCTTGTGCACATGTCCTATTGCTTCTAGTATGTGCATGTTTGCAGTTCATCAAGCTCCTGGAAAAGAATTGCATCCGTGAGAAGACCAGCTCAAAATATGTTCAAATGGCTCAAGAACACAGGTTTTCAAATTTCAGATCAGCTGAGAGGTTATCAAAAAGACTCCATGCCCAATGGATTGCTACAAGCAGCTGGTCGTTCTTCATCTAGCAGGCAGATGACCCCGCTGAGTCGCCAAAATTGTTATCCAAAATTCACCCCCAAGGTAATTTTAACATGCATAACATGCAAGCAATTATATTGATTCAGGGCGAAAAGTCATGTTTCTAGGGTCCCCTCATATTTTTCTAACTCCCCTGTCCAAGAGGAAGAGAGTAAGTTCTGAGAAAATGCAAAAAAAAGGGTTGCAAGAAGGAAAATAGGTCAGATCCAGGAAAAATCGTGAAAATTGGCTAAGTCCTAGCTCAAGGTCGCCTTCGGGACGTTTGGGACAAAAGGGCACGAACCGGCCGAACCGGGCGAAATCAGCACAAGACGGTCCGAAACGCAGCATTTGGGACAAATGGGACAAAAGTACGCGGCGGGCGCGAAATTCCGATCCGGCCAAAAGATGGAAAAAATTGACTAACTGCTGAGAGGGTCGCCTTTGGGACAAGCGGGACAAAGTACGCGAACCGGCCGAACCGGGCGAAATGAGTCAAGGCAGCCCGAAACCAGTTGGGACGATATGGGCAAAAGTACGCGAACCGGCCGAATCGGGCGAAATAAGAACTTTCAGTCCCAAATGGGACAAGTTGGGACAAAAAGGCGCGAACCGGCCGGTTCAAACCGGGCGAATTTGTCCCGGACAGTTTGGGACAAATGGGACGCGCGGGCCAAAAGTCGCGCGAAAATCGGCTGGATCGGCCGAAATGGGAAATTTCAGCACCTGTGACCAAATGGGACAAAGGGACGTGCGGGACGCAAAAAGCTGAAATGGCCGAAGGCAGAGAAGAAAAGTCAACGTTTGGTCCGTGAAACTTCAAACGGCCATAACTTTTGACTCCGAGCTCCGATTTTCACAAAATTGGACTTTCTGGAACGAGCACGACGTCCTCTACGCCAAAAAAACTTGGATTTCTTAATTTTAATGAGGGTAGATATATTTAAATAAAGGAAACATATTCGGCTCCAGTCAGTCAATGCTCATTCCCGTCAAATGACAGAAAACGCCTGCCAGACCCAAAATAGCTGCCCCGCACTCAGAAGGCCATAACTTTTGCATTTCTCAACGAAATCACACAAAATTGGTACCGTTGGAATCGTGGTTCTAAGCCCAATGCAAACAATCAAGAAATTCCCGATTTGATGAGAAATTGATTGATTTTTTAAGGAAACGTGGCCGGGTTCAGAACAGTGTTTTATTTGGTAGCTGGGAGTGCAATTAAGAGGCATGGTCATCATTCCTTCTCTGCTGCAGCACATGGGACAGTATGGGGAGCCTTTTGCAAGTAATGTATACCCATTCCACTCAATTTAATGCCTCTTACAGGTGGTTGAAGGACAGATTTCGGGATTTCCATTTTCCCTTCTCTTCTCCTTCTCATTTTTTCTATAAATTGGAGTGTTGGGCTCATTGTAAAGGGGGAGAGTTTTTGGGTAACAAAGCTCTGTCAAAATTGCTTTGTGAAGCCAGTGTGTTGCAGGCCCTTGTAGTGGACTCCTTGCATGGTGATCCAGGCCCTTATCTTGTAATAGACTGAACTGTGCATATCATGAAGCAATAAAATATCAGTTTGTGGATGTATCTTCCCCTGCTGTGTTTTCTTGCATTCTTCTTGCCCCTTTAATCTTTCTACAAGAATATTGTGTCTATTTATTATGTTCTTGCAGGAATTCATTATAATTGTGTATGCTTGGAATATTGTTGTGAATGCATTTTGCTGGATTATGGTGAACTGTCATCACCTCTTCTAGTGTGCACTTTGCCTCTGTATTTCACACATTTGGAGATTACTCTCACACCCTCTTTTCTGGTGTATCACCGCTTTAGTGTAGGCTTTCATTTTATGCATTCTCTCTCTCTGGTCCCTTGGAATTTTAGGTTAGAATAGCTAGTTTCTCCTGCATTAGAGTAGATTGTGGCAGGTAGTTTAGGAACAAGAACCAGCTTTCTCTGGAGGTCTATCTCAAGTAGCAAGTCCCACAACTTGGAGATAGTACCCATGTTATCCAATCACACTGGATGCTCAGAGTGATCAAACTAGAAATCTGATCAACATCCAGGGGTGCTGTGATTCGGTGATAACAGGCACCCCAGGAGTTGGTTGCCTCTGGTGGTGGACATAGGAGAAGAAGCTCCATGTTGATTCGTGAGACTAGTTGACTTAAGGAGCTCTTTGAGGAGCAATCGTCCTCAGCATATCCTCACAGAGATTCATTCAGTAGTCCATAAATGAGTTTATCTTATTTACCTTGTTTTGAATAGGCATCTCTTACAATGGAGTCATAGTAATGGTTTGGATCTAACTCTTAAGGTTAAGTAGGATCAGGTGCGGGTCCAAAGGATTAACTAATCTTGGGGTCACTTATCACCTAAGGACATTGAGAGGTCATATTATGGATCCAGTGTCCTCCAACTTTCTATTTGAAGTCCATCATTCACTTTTATTTAAAAAATCACATGGTGTCATAGGGAACCTAAAAGTGGAAACATATGACCTATTTTAAGCTAGCCAAGGAGGATTGATCTGCTACTCAACTAGTCCCAAACTATGTCTTACCCCATTTCTCCAGGGGGTAACATTGCCTCTTCGAACTTCAATGGTGCATAGTGGTTCAACACCTAGGTCATGATTTTAGACCATAACAACCAGCACTTAAGAAGTCGGACCATAGCCTCCTCCTAGGCGGTCCACTTAGATACAGGAATGCCCAGAGACTCACTCCACTCGAGCTCATTTCAGATAGAGTCCTCAGTATGTAGCTAGGGTTATATCAGGTCCAAACCACAAGTCCCTTCAGAGTACTGGCAAGAAATGCTCCATCTAGGTCACAGGACGAGTGTGATTGTTTTGAGTTGAATATGTGTTACCCACATTTTTGTGATTGTGACTACCCACGTAGAATCCTAATACCCACAAGGGTAACTCACAACATCTTTAAGCCCGACATATTGGTGATATGCATGGCGCAGTGATAGGGTATGAGAAAGTGCCATAGGAAAAGAACTAGAGAACACTTATTGAGACCACTAGGTAATTGAGGGGCCCAAACTTTATTCTAAATTCACCGAGCTCAGGTTCATATGTGATTCTTTTAAGGCACAACCTATAAAGTCACGAGTGATGCAAGCTGGTGCAGTCGTAGTGCAGGGTCATCCATGGGATGTTGACTACTTAGTTAAGGAGTGTGGTTGATTTGGGACCTTTCACCACTACCTTGGATCTCTGTATCCTTCCTTTGGGCTATTATGGAGTCATCTTGGGATGGATTGGTTGTCTGCACACAGGGCCTAGTTTTCATGAGATTGTTACATACAAGATCATATCTTGGGTCATTGGATGATCTTCAAGGACTTTCGAATGGCAGCGAATTTTTGGGGTCAGGAGACATGTGTTCTATTCACACCATCTCATTTATGCAGCTAAGAAGCGGTGTGTGCAACAAGGTTGTCACATGTATTAACTATTCCAATGGGTGCCAATTAGAGGATGGATCTAGTAGACCATGTGGCTAAATGATAGGACCCATTTTGAGAGAGTTTGTAAATGTCTTTGCAGGGTAGCTACCGGGGTTACCACCCCTACATGAGTATTTAAGAATTTTCACATAGAAAGTTTTGGGGACCAGAGCCTATCTCACGAGCACCAAGTATTGGTAAATAAAAATGTTATCGAATGACCACACCAGAGCTTTGTGAGCTCAAGTTACAGCTTAAGAGTCTTCTAGAGAAGGGCCTAATTCATCCTAGTGTATCCCCTTGGGGTGTAACAATGATCTTTGTAAAGAAGAAGGATGGATCCTTACGGTTGTGTATTGATTACCGACCAAGCTGAACAATGTAACGATCAAGAATCGTTCTCACCTTCCATGCATTGATGAGATCTTAGAGAGATGAAGGGAGCCACAGGGAGATTTACTAAGATAGAATCCTTAAGTGCTAAGAGAGTATCATCAGCTGATGATTTTAGAGGCAGACATTCAATAAGAGAACTTTTCGTAGAGATATATGGCCACTATGAGTTCACAGTGGTAAACATTTTGGCTTGATTTTAATGCCCCTGAAGTATTTATGAGTTTAATAATGGGGTATTTAACTAACCTTCTTAGAATTAGTCTCAATGTGTCATATTATTTTAATTACATTTTGATTTACTCATGTATGCATGAGAAGCATCAGGGGCACCTTTGCTAGGTTCTTCAGTGTCTCCAAGAGTAGCAACTTTACTGGAACTTGGAGAAGTGTGCATTCTTTTAGATATAGGTGTAGTATTTGGGTCAAATAATTTAAAGGAAACCGAAGAACATTGTATCATCAAAATCAATCCTTCCAATGATTAGAGCTAAATTATGGATTGGCCAAAATTTCCACTACTATGGACTAAGGCAATTGCGCAAGCTTCATGGGAATAGTAGATTAACTACTTAGGAGATTTGACTTTAGGACTTCGTCTCAGATTTCACACCCCACCACTTACTTCGTGAGAATCTCAAGAAGTTTTTTTGGTCAGATAGGTGCAAGTAGGCCTTCAGTAATTTGAAGAAATGTCTCACTACAACACCATTCTTGCAGTGTCAGATCCACAGGGTGAGTTTTTTCATTTGCACAGATGCTTGATATGGTCAGGGCTTGGTGCTGTGTTGATGCAAGAGGGTAGAGTAGTGGCTTTTGAGTCTTGCAAGCTCAAATATTATGAGCTTAATTATCATATTAATGATCCTGATCTTATGACAGTTGTGCATGCTTTGGTTTGATGGAGGCACTTTCTGCTTGGTCAGAGATTCACACTCAGGATAGATAACTTGAGTCTTCACCACCTCTTCATGTAGCCCAATCTCAACACTTGTCAGCACCATTGGATGGAGTTTCTTTGTGAGTATGATATGGAGATAGAGCATGTGAAGTGGAAGGAGAATGTTGTGGCAAATGCTCTCAGCAAACGAAGACATGTGGTTTTTGCTACTTCAGTGGGCATAGATTTACGAAGTAGGATCTTTCAACAGCTTCCTGTTGAAAGCTTCGACATTACAGTTTGAGCATAGATCGAGTTTTAGAGACCCCTCGAGGGGAATTTTGATGGTTTCTCACTAGAGGAAAATGGCTTTCTCAGGCACAGAGGTCGGATTTATGTTTGTAGAGAGGGAGGCTTGAGGAAGGACATCTTGTAAGAGGTAAATTTTGCACCCTATTCAGCCCATCCTAGGGTGAAGAAGATGGACGCTAATTTGAGATAGTTGTATCATTGGAGAGGAATTCATAGAGACATCTCCCAGTTTGTGTCATAATGTTTAGAGTGCCAAAAAGTGAAGGCCAAGCATCAGCATCCAGCTGGCCTTCACTTTCCTCATGATATACCAAAATAGAAGTGGGACACCATTTCCATGGACTTCATTGTTGGGGTACCAATGTCTAGATATCACTTTTCTCTGGTGAAGAACACTTATAAAGCTAGTATAGTGGAACGGGTATATTTGGATGAGATTTTTAGGTTGCACGGGATTCCACAGAAGATCATTAGTGACCGGGATCCTTTGTATACTTTCCATTTCTTAACTACCATGCAGTACTCCCTCGGGACGAGAATCAACTTCAGAACAACATATCCCCATGAGACAGATGGACAGACTGAGTGGGTGAATCAGATTTTAGAGGACATGCTCAGGATGTATGTGATGGATTAGTAGTCAAGATGGAAGGAATACATGTACTTGGTGGATTTCACCTACAATAATAGTTTTCAGAGTTCTATAGGCATGGCTCCTTTCTCAAGCCTCAATAATAGAGGTAGATACCTCTTCCTCTGGGACCAGGAATGGTTTTGAATATATTGTTACAGACAGAGATTGGAGGAGGCAAAAGACAGGCACAAGAAGTATGCAGATCAACATAGGATGGACCGTAGTTTTTATTTGGGCATGAAGGTGTTCCTTCATGTTTGGTCACACAGCAGCCTTATCCATTATAGAAAAGGTTCTAAGTTATCTCCTAGATTCGTGCGTCCTTTCAAGATCTTGGAGTGCATCAGCCCTTTGGCCTATCATCAAGCATTTCCACCCAACTTGTCTCACCTACATGATGTGTTTCATGTTTCAGTTCTTAGAAGATATGGTGCAGATCCTTCTCATGTGTTAGATTGGACATCATTGCAGGTGTAGGATCAGGGGAAGGTGATGGTGGAGCCCGTTGACATCATAGATCACAGGACCCTAGGCATTCAAGGCAGAGAGGTTGATTAGGTCTGGGTGCAGTGGGATGGATATGATGAAACTACAACTACATGGGAGGATGCTACTTTGCTACGATTTCAGTTTCAAGATTTGTTCCAGTTACTTCTAGGAAGAATTTGAGTCTAAGGGGAGGGGGAATGTAGTGCCCACTTCCCTTTAAAACCTTTTGATACTAATCATGATACTACTGATTATATTATGGACATGATTATAGACCTTATTATAGCATGATGTTAGATGTTAGATCGTGGATTATTGATGACTTGATTCAGTTATGATGCATGATGATTATTAAAGGAATTTTGGATATTGATGATGATATACTGTTTGACATGGTTATGTTATGGATGATTTTTAGACATGTGATATTTAGATATTGTTAGTAGACCTAGAAATAGAAATTATTGGATAATGATATAGTTGTTGATAAAATTGTAAATGATATTGTTAGATTGGTTTGATGTTGTTGTGATTCATATATCTAAATGATTTAAGGAATTATATTTATATAGTTTTGTATGTTCAGATATGGCCACGGGGCCAAAGGAAGTTTTTTTTTTTTGCAGGATAAAATATCACAACAAACATCGAAGGATTGACGACCAACCACATTGGAATTCTAGATGAATTCAACAAGGTCACCATGATGACTTGTTTTTTTTGTGTGTGTTTATGTGTGTTAGGCATTCCCATGGGGGGGGCACCTTTAAATGTGACTAATGGGTTATGTGTATTTATTTATTTGTTTCCTTTTGTATTGATGTTTGTATGTGTTTATTAAGTGATGTGTTTACCCCCTTTCATTATTTAATTAAATTGTGTGTATATAATGTGAGTAATCATATTGTTAAAATAAATTAATCAAATATGGGTCATAAGAAAGTAATTATTGAGAGTGGTTGACTCTTGTATTTAAATGTTGTATATGTATGTGTAAGAGATATGTAAGTGATGTCTAAATTGATTTTTGAGTGTGAAACACTCCAACTTCTTGGAAATTCGAAGTTGTCCTTGGAGGCTAATTTTGGAGGCTTGTGGGACAAGTTAACCTTGTCCCATACCTCTTAAATTTAATTACCAACTATAACTACAGTTGGGGAGTTGAGATTAGACTTTTATAATTCTTTTTGAGAAGGAAATTTGTAGGTTTTAATTGCACTTTTCTTACATGTTTTAATTTCAGTCCTTTGGGGTGTGGGTTTTTTTTGGAGTATGTAAGTAAAATGTCATATTATTCACCCACCTATTTATTTTGAATTGAAGAATGAATTTGACCTTGTTTTGGGGTTGAGGATGTGTGATGTGGCATCCTACATGGATCCACCTCATCCTCTTCCCTTCCCTCTTCTATAAAATTTGATTTGCTTGCCTTATTTGGGGTTGATTCATTTCGAAGACTTTATGCTTGGGCGAATTCCTTGCTATTTTAGGAGCTCTTGCTTTAAAGAATTATTTTTGGAATGTTTGTTGCATGCTTGTGCTTGGCTGTTTTGGATTACTTGCATTGGGATAAAGCTTGTTGTTTTGGAACTTGGAACAAATCTATTATGGAGAGGTAGGAGGGTGACTCTTGAAATGCTCTTCTTTTATGAATGTAAGTGTCAATGTATGAATGTTTTCACATGTTTGTGGTTTTTTGGGTAGATGGGCTAGGAATGGTGTAGGAGAAGACTATGGGGTTTATTTTGTGGGAGGCACAAATGTGTTTTAGGGAGGTATAAGGGTGGAGGGAGTTTGGATTTTGGTTTCACCTTACAAAGAAATATCTTTCATTTATTTACTTGTTATAGGGTGTCATAAGAGGTTGGGGAGGAGTAAGGAAATGTGAGAAATAAGGGGTACTTGGGGGAGGCATAAGGGCATGTCAGGGATTTGAAATGATATATGTGTGTGTGTGTGTGTGTGTGTGTGTGTGTGTGTGTGTGTGTGTGTGTGTGTGTGTGTAATATATATATATATATATATATATATATATATATATATATATATGTTGGTTATTTTTTCTCAGGTGTAGATACCTATTTCCCCTTTGGGAGGCATAAGCAACATCCCCCATAGTTTATTTCTCATTTGAATTGCTTGATGAATCCTTAGTATTGTTTGTTATGTTGTAATGTAGTTGTAAACTACATTCAGTTTTTGGAACTATGTTTTATTGTGAAAGTGTTTCTTGCGTATTTTTTGGAAGCTTGTTCTTGCCATGAGTTGGATCACATCTTTTATTGCATTATGGTTGGGATTGGGGGCCAATGAAGAAGGATGGCTTCTCCTCTTCATTGGATGTCTTGGTTAGGTGGAGAGCATTGCCTTTCCCCTACTCTTATTGTGATTACAATGAGGGAGAATGAGATATATGCACTTATTATTCTGGAGATGTTAAAAAGACAGTTTGAAAGTCCCTTGTTGAGATAAAGTTTATTGTAACCTTTCCCACTTGTAGTGGAGGAACTTGTAAATGTTTTGTAATAGAAATATGTGGTATTGTTTATGAAAGTTGTGAAGTAAAATGTAAAAGAAATAAACTCTGTTTTCAGTCTTTGAAAGAATGTGAAAGAATTGTATTTTGTATGATGAACTCGAAGAATGAAAGAAAGGTTGTAAAGAAGTATTTTGTAATCAATAAAGGATTGCATTACATTCTTAATTTTCTTTATTGTTTTAATATTGAACATCTAAATTTGAATTTAAATATCTGTTTCAAAGAAGTAAATGCGTATGAAAGAAAATGCAGAACTCTGTCTTTTGAAATGTGTAAAATTGAAAATCAAAATTGTATTGTATTTTCATTTTGAATGGTTGGAATTGAATCAACTAAATGTATAATATTTTAGTTGGAGAAAATTATAATATTTGGAAGAAGAAAATGGAAATTAAACCTTTTTAAATTTGATCTCTGCTACGTATTTTCAAAATGGCAATTACTTTATCTAAAATGCACAGTTCAAACCTACAACAATGAAATAATAGATTAAACAATTAAAATGAAGTAGTTTTCCCTAAAGAAATCCAACTAGACAAAAATACTTAAAAGAAATCTTTCAAAACCTCACAAAACTGAGATCAAAGCTTTCACTATCATTCTGCTGTCAAAATTGTAAACTTTCAAATTGGAACTCTATCAAATAGACTACCTTGCAATATTAATTTAAATCCACCTAAGAATAATTATCTATGTCTAATTGACATGTTGAGAGAGGAACAAGAATAAATTGAACAAAATTTTTAAATTAAAATTTACCAATTCGGACATTAAAATCCTACAGATCATTTTCGAAAAACTAACCCCTTAAACTCTATCAAAATTGAAAACCAATGATACTTTTGCGAAGATGATGTCGAGAGCTTTTGAGAAAGTCCTTTTTTTCCCATAACCAAGCTCTATATCAAAAGTTATGGCCTTCTAAAGTTTTCCTTCACTTGGCGATAAAAAAAAATTGGGAAAATTTTTCCTGGCGGGCCCGAATTTTTCCCTTACAACTTTGGAAAAATTTTGGGAAAATTTTCAAATTTTTCCCTACCACCCCGCTAGGTGCATCCAATCAGAGGCTGCCACATGGCGCCATGAGGTGTTAGCGGAGGGGTGGATCTCTTTTAAACTTAGCCCTCCCAAAAAAATTTGGGAAACTTTTCCAAATTTTCTTCACCGACCCATAGCCAATTAGAGGCAACCACGAGGTACAATGAGGTGTTGGCGAAGGAGCGGAAATCATCTTGCCGAAGTGTGGCATAATTATGCCTCATGTCTAAGCCTCGGCAATTGAGATTATTCCAATGAACCCCTATCTTAGCATGTTGTGTGTTCACGGCCTTTGACCTTTCAAACCCTTATCTATCTCAGACTCGAGGCTTTGTTTATGTCTAGTTCATTTCGGGAGGTTCATGTCCATCCAACCTAAAATATTTGAGGAGCATCAGAATGATACCAAGTGGCATCTCATTAACAAAGCCCCCCCCTCCCCAAAATTTTAATCTACCCCACCAATATTAATTATACGAATAATGAATGTGATGGTCATTTATATGTCAAAATAGATTTTTTAAGTGCTAAACCATTTTTTAAGGGGAAAGTTATCCAGAGTAACAAAGAGATTAATTTGGGATAAGAGTTAGTGACCTCTAGGCGTAATTTTCCTATTATATTGAGTGACCAGTAGCCTTGTGCAATCCATTGGGCATGGAGTCATGAAGTAACTTCTATCACTTCTTAAAACTATGAAAGTACGAAGAAAACCTTCCAAAAATGACCAAACTATGTTAGAACTTATTAGCCAAGAACACAGACCAACAAAGTACACGAAGCACTCAAGAAAGCAAAAAACAATGACTTTATGCGGACAACAATAATTTTTACAATGTATTATGAAGATTTTATAGAAATCTGAGAGAGATAAAGAAGAGAAGAAAGTAGACATGAACGTATGATTTTAAAAATAGGAAAACATGCATTTTTTCTCTTCTTTGTTATGATTTTATGTTTCTTTTCTTAGTTTGCACTTTCAAATAAAAGAAGAAAAAAATCTCCTTTTGGTTCTTGCACGCATTTTTTCTCTTCTTGAAACTTTTGATTGCTCCTTTCTTTTGTTGCATTGATAGTGATTTTTTTATTCCATTAGAAACCAACAAACAATAGTGATTATGTTTTTACTATTTATTTTATACAGTGGTGTTATCGTATTTTATTCTGCTACATGTTTCCTTTATTTTCATTCTCTTTTTAAAAACCATAAATACTAACTTTCTTGCATTTTTATGCCTAAATACTAAAACACATGATGAAAAAAAGACTTTATTCCAAGGATGTAGTGAAATCTTTCATAAAATAACTATGTAAATTGAAGAGAATGCAACACTCATACAACATTTGATGTCAGGATTAGTAAATGTGTGTTGTGCAAGCTCAGACAAAGAAGAAGAAGAGGATATCCTCACTCTACGCCTTTCACAAGAAAAATTCAATGATGCTATATGCATGCTAAAAAAAGTTATCATTTAAATTAAAGACTTACAAAATATCCTCACTAAAAAATTATATATGTGATATTACGATCGAAAAACACAATGTTGTAACAAACATAACTAAATTTTTATTTTTATTTTCCCACCATCAATATGCATACTATTTCTTTCAATCTTTAATTTTGTTTTTTTCCTTTTTTTTTAGCCACTAGCTTGAATCATTTGAATGTTGTACAATTTATAGTGCCTTTAGCAATTTTTTATATGTTTTTCTTTAACATAGTTGTATTAACATGGAAAGCATGCACTAGTTTCTTTAAAACATAATTACTTAAAATATTTTTAATGACATTTAATTTAAAATAATAAACAATTAAACATAAAGGCAGGGATTAGTCACATTGTGAATCTTGTTTACAATTACAAATCACCTAGAGAAAGTCATGGGAAATGTCTGCAAGCCGCACAATATGGTAAATGGAGATATTTTTGATCTTTTTCTTTTTGACAATCTGATCGGATCTTACCTAACTAGAGACAAAAGTAGGTTACGATGGATGACATGGCATGATAATTACCAATATTTATATGTCAGTTGTGATAATGGTCATAACCACTTAAACATTTATGTGGGTTATGTGAATGATTATATGTAGTATGTCATGTTTTGTTATAATTTTTTTTATAGATAATTGTTGGAAAGGATCTAAGAACCATTACATGAAAGAAATATCAATAAAGCTCATAAGAGATGAAGAAACAAGAAGAAGAAAGGCAAAGAGACTTGAATGAAGCCACAAACAAAGAGAAGATATAAAATGAAGAGTTATCAAATCTCATTCTGAAGAAGAGTAAGATCTAAGCTTCATGTGTGTTGGTACTAAATTCTATTTTGAGGAAATTATCTTCATATTTTGGACTACCATCCATTCATCCTTATCGACATTATTATAAGAATCTTGGCCACACAAAATAATAATTGTTAGGTTGTGGAGCTCATTTTCCATTGCTAAAAATGTTGAAGATTGTACACTAAGAGCACTATACACTTTCCACAGTTGTCTCACCGGGTTTTTGTTGGGGCCTCAAAAAATGTGTCTGATATTTCAGGAAATGTTCTCTTCTCATATGGGAGCGATGTTTTGACCCATAGGTTTATGGGACGGTTTTTCCCTGTTGGTGCTCAAAATAGTCTCACCCCATTTTTCCTTTGCAAATCCATTGATTTATGGCCTCTATCACATTTTATTCCCCTGTGTTGTGCCTGGGAAGTCTCTACTTTCCTTTGTTGCCATAATTAACCTTTCCTTGGGACTAAGATCATGTATGGATCTATATTTGTGTCCTTGTTTCTCTATTTCTCTGAAGAGGTCTGAAATTTGGGTCTCCCGTCCTCTATTCATTCAAAAACTTGGGCTTTCTAATTCTTTCCATTTTTTATATTCAAGATTTTCTGCCCTTGTCATTTTGCCCCAAATACTTGATGAAAAATGAATGGATGTAGCTATGAAGAGCATATTTGAGCCTTGCAACATTTCTAAATCTTCAATCCTTGGAAAAAAATTCATCCCCGGGCTCAAATGGTCATTTTTCTACAATTTACGGTTTTACGGGTGTTTACCAAGTCAAATTTGCTTCCTTGCATTAACAAGAATTGTGGCCTCTTTTTCTTGGACACGGCTCAGCTAGGTACTTAAAAAATTCTATAAAAAGCCTCAACTTAAAGATTTGTCAATGTGGAGGAATGATGCTCGTTTGAGGATCTACTTTTTGATTTGGCCTTGGAGTAGCATTGAGAGAACACATGAAGGCTTCCGCTAGGTCTTCCCATACTTAGTTTTTTTCAAAAAAATTTGGGAGATCTGGGACACGTGGAGGAAGCGCACATGTTTCAGGATCAGCCCATGAGTTTTATTTTAAAGAAGCACCAGGAGGACACTTAGAGGCCTCCGCTCACTTTACATTTTTCTTGGAATTTTTAACGGCCAAAAGGGATTCCTGTGGACTCTGACACACAGTGCCTTCTGCTGAGCTTCAAGCCTTCAAACAAATTTTGCCGAGCCAGGACACATGGTGAGCCCGTGCTCATTTAAAGTCTTAAATTTTGGGGACCATCTCAAGATGCGCCATTGTGACGCATGGTGGTTTGAAAAGTCAAAAGAGTGGGGAAGCAGACCATCAGGGGCAACTTAGATTTTTTTCCTCTTTTTCTCAAAAGGGTTAAAATATGAAAAAATGGCCCGCAATCCCGACAAAGGATTAGTCAAAGTTTGTTTCAAGTCAAAAGGGCGGGGAGGCAGACCATCGGGGGTAACTTGCATTTTTTCCCCCTGATATTCACAAGATTAAAACATCAAAATGACCCACAAGCCTAATAGAGGAAAGGTCAAAGCTTGTCTAGTCAATGGCAGAGGTGCGGACCCTCGGAGAAAATTTGGAAAATTTTCCTTTTAGGAGAAAAGAGTTAAAAGTAAAAAAGGAAGCGTTAGGCCCATTTTTCAAGGGCGGAACTACAAGGAAAATTTGTAAAATTTTCCCTTTTCCAAAAAGGAGGTGAAATAGCAAAAATCAGCCGTGGTTCTTTTGGGACCCACCTTGGGAAACGTGTCAAGATCATTTCTCAAGGGTAGAGGTGCAGAGCAAAATGTAAAAAATTTACATTTTTCCAAAAATTGTAGAAAGTCAAAGAAAAACCCTTGGCCCATCTTAAATTTAATCTTCCACATGGACAACCCAAATTCAAAGTGAAGATCAATGGCAACTATGAGTGTGAATACGATTTTCCCTCCATTTTTACTGAAACAGTCATGGAAGTGTGAGTCTTCATGATTTCTTGATATTTCCTACACGCCAAACAAAGAGGAGAGTTAATTTTGGTATCTAAGTTTGGTGGAGGAGATCTTGAGACGTATTTTTCCATTAAAATGGTTTGACTCTAGGGATCGATATGACTTTCTATTTTTCTTCTCCTAAGCATGCAAGGAACTAGATTTGACAGATTAGGGGTGGAAATGGTTGGCGAGTTGAAAAAAGAGTGATCTACCAAAAGGAGGAGTTGGATGTGGGAGATATTTGAAGAGATTTTCCCCTTGAGCACTTGGTGACTTTTTGTAGATCTGATTCTGGAAACCGCGATTGTGATCATGGTGAGTACTGGTAGCACTCAATGTCATGATTTTTGGGTGGAAAAGGGGATTTGTTGTAAATGTTATAAATGGCACACATTTTTCATGCAAATGGTTGGAGGATGGAGTGTTGAAGGTCAAAGAAAATTATCAAGATGAAAATTTGACAAATCCTGTTGTTTGAGAAGCTGTCTGAGAAACCTAGTTATCTCTTTTGTATTAATTTTGATCATGTCAAGGTGGTTGCGAGTGTACAGCCATTGACAAGCTTTGAGATTGTTCTAGAAACTTTCCCCTGCTGATAAATTTAATCAAACATGAATTATTCTATGTTGATCTTAAGCCAAATATGTTTTTTTTATTTATGAATGTATGTAGATAGTTTTTTCTTGTTCTTATTGTAATCTTGTATCAAAATTTGTCTTAATCAAATGGGTCTCAATCCTTGTGACAGTTTAGTGACATCTACAGTTTCAATTCCTAGAATAACTTTCATTTGGGGATGAAATAAACGATTTAAAATTACTTCTCTTTCATTTTTTGACAGAGATAGTCTATAAGCCTTTGGGTGTACCTTAGGCATGATTGGGTTTGGATCTCAATACTTTGTTGGGTTTTCTAACTCAAGCCTTCATGTTAAAATCTCATAGATTGCGTGAAAAGGTGCTAATTTGGGCCTCCATTGAAGCACATATTCTGGTTAAAGGAACATTTTAGCTATTCTGAAGCATTATGTTGATTATACTTTCCATTTTGTAAGAGTTCTCATAGATCTAGAAAATATAGTTCATTCTTCCTCACCTCCCACAAAAAATTCATTTAAAACAACTAATCCTACCCATACTACCCCTGTTTGTCATATGTGTGCACAAAAGCATAATTTCCATTACCAAATCATGCAAAAATAATCAGGATTTCAAATGTCTTTAGTAGCCTAAACCTTTCCCAGAAAATATCTCCACTATCTAGAGTGACAACTTGTGAGAGTTAGATTTTACTACATTGATCATATTTTCTCCAAGGTCTTCTTAACAACTTCATTAGGAAGGATATCCCCATCTCCTCCATAAACAACAGGCTACAAAAGGGTGCTCTTAGCCTAATTAAAAGGCACAACCTAAAATAGTGATGATAGATCAAATCCTCTTAAGGTGCTACCCACTCCTTTTCAAAGGTTGAGTGCTAAAAAGCCAGATAGATTGCTTCCCCAGCTACAAAATGACATACATACTCATCTATATGCCTCTGAGTGTCCTGTTAAATCCATGATGTTGCTCAGCCTTTGAAGGAGATTAAATTTGGGTACCAACATGGCCCATGGTTTTGATATCCACAGTTTTGTAAAATTGCTAAAGAAATTCTCTACTTGTGTGATTTTGTATATATGGTAGGGATTATGTAACATTGCAGATGTGTCTAAATTCAGGTGTGAATTCTGTAGAGTTTGTTGAGCATAGCTCCAAAGACATATGTGTATTGTATTAAGAGAGTGGTGGCTTGTAATAAAATATGAGCAAGTGATTTGTGGTGGAAGTAGCTAAAATTTAGTGAACCACGTTAAATATTGTCTCTTTGTGTTGTGTTATTTTTATTCTGTACTTTTATCTGAGATCTATAATATTTTTTGCATATTAGTTTCTAATATTGCAATTCTGTGAGGGATTGTTCTGCATATTTTATCTTTGATTTCCTAACAATAACATCAATGGAAGAAATATGCCTAATATATGGATCAGAAAGGGAGTATTTCTCTTCGTCCAACTCAGGAGAGATCGTAGAATATTGGCTAAGTGGATCAGAATGAGGAACCTAAAGATATTTCTCAGCCAGAGTAGGACTAGATTCAACCCTAGAGGGAAACTTTTCAGAAGAAGAAACTTCAACAGGAACTGATGGAGCTTCAATAATGTAGTGTGAAGGAAGAGAATCCTTCCACCAACTTGTCTTAACCCTACTATTGTGGTTGGAGTGCCAAAATTCCTTGATCTAGTGACCTGTTGCATAATGCCTATGAGAACGGAAAGCCAATTTTTCATTGGCCATTATTTTTGTTTGGACCCTGTCTCTAATCTACAAGTTAATCTTCTCAGGAAGATCAAGTGATACATCAAGTTGACAAAAATCCAAGCATACGAGGTATGTATAAATTTTGTAGTGGAATTACACCAATGTATTTCCAATGGCTTCTAAGAAAGGATCATACCACAATTGTAAAAGGTAGACTTAGAAGTCCGACACAGATTAACATCGAATCGAATGAATCATTTAAAGGATCAAACGAAGGAAACCATAATTTTTTCATAAGACCGTGATCTCCCCTGAACCAATAACCTTCATTAACAACATTTCATGCTCCACTAGATTCAAAAATAGCAATAAAATAAGCTTTGAAGCAAGGGGTAAAGTCTAACCATTACCCTTGATAATGGGTCCCCATTCCTATGTGATTTATTCGAAAAGCTGCGAAACCTTAGGCCATAGATCTGTGAAAGGATATATGAGACCACGATTTCCATAGTCCTCCTCGTGTTTGACCACCTGTTGAAGAAGGTCTTCATCAACGTTGAGGATATGTATTTTAGGGGAAGGGTCCAGTGGCTTTCTCGCCCTTTGTCTACTCCTTATTGATCCTTTTACATCTCCTGCGAAAGATTTAGATTCTGGGCTCGTCACAAATCTTTGAGGTGAAACAAAAGGCCATTTGAATTCAAACCACCTTCCGCATTGCTAAAAATTCTCTCGCAAACAAGCACCTTGATAGCATCCACTCGTGTCCCCAAAATTTTTCCCGATACAGATCTTCCAGGATCTTTCCCGCCTTAGTCGTTAGCCTTCGGATACCCCTGTTTCGTTTCAGCAGGACTAGCGCTAGAGGATAACAGATCATGGCCGCCGTTGTTAATTTTATCGTATTCCTTGGGGCTAGGGTTAGGGCATGAAGACGATGACATGTTATGTAGTATTTTTATTTTTTAACAGTATTTTTTAATATGAAGTAAGAGTACACATACATGAGATTTATAAATTTTTAGAAGGTATTTGATATTATTTGTAAATAAATTTTATTATAATATTTTTATTGAAAATTTATAAATAGATGACTGGATACGTAAAAATTCTTACTATATTTACAAATAATATCAGTATCAGCATCAATATTAAGCAAGGTAGTGCACTTTCTCCTAGTCGATTTGCTATAATCTACATGGATAAATTATAGGATAGTATTGCAAGTTTAGGGGAAATAAGTGATGGTTTTCTTTAGTAGGATATAAGATTTTTTTCTTATTGATGACATTACTCTCAATTCATACGGTGTTGCAACCCTACAAATACATATTTGCATTCTAATATAATTTTATGATTATCAAGGTTTATAATTGAATTTTATTAAAACTTAGGTACATGTTAACACAATCGAGTACATGATATAACTAATATATTTATGAAGGAAGTTTTTTTGAAGTTGTTTTTTCATATACTTAATCTTGCGTATATTTAACAAGAGCTCCCTTCAATATGCTCTTTTCTACAAAAGAGATATTATGCAAGGGATGTGTTGAACTAAGTACATTTCACAGACAACACATATAAATTGAGTAACATTATGTGAAAGATAATTTAAATGTTTCTTCATACCTTTTTTATTAATAACATTATTGTATGGTTTTGATATTTGGGGAGCTACAATTTATAGCACTAGCTAAGATGAGGTTGACAGAATTCCTATTTTCATGTTAGATTACAATTTTTGTGTGTAAAATGACCGATTTCACAACTACACCCCCACATAAATTTGACATCCATTTAAGTCATATTTTAGTTGTTTTCCATACACTGATGTTACTTATTATTTTAAGATATATTGTAGATACAATAATTAGGCATAATAGGTATCCATCCAAGGATATTCAATCCTCTATTAAATGTTGTGAATAATGTATACTCACGACATGCATCTGAAAAAATGGAATTGGTATTGATGTCATTCATCTATTGCTAACTACCATTTCAAATCATTCTCCAAAAATATGCATAATTTAATATATAATACAATTATCAAGCATGGGAACTACAAATCGTACATAAAATCAATTTATAAAGAGACATTAGAATAGTTATTGACAAAAAATGATTACTACTTGGAGTGCACTATCTTTAAATACAATAATCCATGGATGCATTATCACTCTGAAGTAAACCTCATCTAGATAGTAAAATCTTGTAACTTCTCCTTTTCAATTTCATGTTTGACCACATTCCCTTGCTAACTAAAATGCTCACATTTGGAATCAAATCTCCTAATATCTCTAACTCTGACAAAAATTTCTTATAATTATAGTCATATATGTCAATAATTAATAAAATATTATTTAATCAAGGAAACATAAAATCACTTATATTCATGACACAAATTTGTTTTGGTATTCATCTCTTTTATTTCAAAAAACCCATGGAAGGCTTGAGATGTAGGGTTGGGTTTTAGATGACATATATGGTCTTGCACCTTAAAGATAACCATATTTGATTTTAATTTCAAGTTCTTATCTAGGTGGTATCATCTTCCTAACGTCGTCCTTATTAGACTATTTCACCTTGAGAAGTCTATATAAGCTAGTATTTATCTCTTTATACTTTAGATGAAATTATTATAAGATCCTATTAAAAATATATCTCCAAAGGAACTTGAAAGGTTCATAAATATTCTAAAATCAATTACACATAATCCTGAGAAGATCCTTCTACAAGTTTGGAGCACTAAACCAGGTCGAAGAGTTTAGTTTCATCCATTTCTAAGAATTCATAGGTCATAGATACATGTTTTAGCAAGATAAATGTTGCTTCAAACATTGCACACGGGTTTCAATCAATAAAGGGTTAGGTCACATAGTTGATGCATACTACATATCACTACTAATGTGTTGGAAATATTTTATATGCCATAGTTAAATTACTATCTTAGTGTAAAGACACGCTTGAGGGGACACTTGTAGAATAGCCTAGGAATATTACACGAGGCTTGATCTCACAATGAGGTAATGTAGTGCAACACTTGAATTGATTTAATAGGTTGGATTCTGATAACCAAGGGTAGTCATAATTCATCACACATAGTTGTTGTCTCATTTTGGTTTGCTAATGCTCTGAAGAAGAGTTCTATATGTTGTTAGGGTTTCTAGTTTTTTTTAAAATTTATTACAGGCCATTAGAAAGTTATGAAAGTAAGAGAGATATGAGACAATATTATTTCTAGATATGAAAAGAACAAAGAATTATGAATATCTATGCAATAAAGGGGTCTAGAACCATGCAAATATAAGGAAGAAACATACTATAAAGATTCAGACTGTATAGAAGTTGTATTTTCTAACTGCTGTTAGGATTCCATTTATAGGAATTTCAATGAACCATCTACATTTCCAAATAATCTTGTTTCTTTACCCCACATATATAAATCTTCTATGTTGTTCCTTGATCATATAATTTTATGTCTGCTCTTTTCTATTTGAGTAACTACTTATCGTTTATCAATTATTTCAATCATTTCATACTTGAATTCATTATTTTGATTATATATAATTATTTTTGGAAGTTAATTAGATCATAAGAGTATATCTATTTAAAAAACTTACACACTTTATAGTATTTTAATTATAGCATTATAAAATCTAACTAGGGTCTAAAGATTTAGTTAACCTAAGATTTTAATCAAATGTATTACTCACCCCTAGTGATTTCTTCTCACTGATTGTAGTACATTATGATTCCAAATCTCATTGATCATTATCAACATTTATATATTTTATACAATGATGCCCCCTTACTTCACTCATGTGAATCAACTAGCACTATCTAATGATGCATTTCCTATATCTCATGACCATACATATGATTTTGATAATATCATTTCTCATTTTGTGAACTCACTATCTCTACTAATACCATACAAGGTGATGAGTATCATTATATAAATGAAAATGATTGTTTTATCAAATGATGTAGAATAACATTTTGTGTATTTTTCATAAAATGACCCTAATAATATAAACATTATTCTTTATATCACCAAGGATAAACTCGTAAATATTTTTTTTATCTTCCAAAAATGATTATAATAATTCTTTGTCATATACTACACATACATACATAATTCCTATGGAAAAAATACCTATTTCCTTCAGGGCATCTAACCCTATATTTTTTAGTATTTTGATGTTTATTTCTATGACTACTACTATTCCTACATATCTTATCTACAATGATAGTGCTTCACATGATTCTTATTCTAACATGAAATACCTCAAATCAATTTTTCATACATTGTAAGAACAAATATTACAACCAAAATAAGTTACATCTACTTTTTCTCATAATATGACTTCTTCTCAATTACTTTGCAATCCACTTACACCCAATGTGGATTCATATCATTTACCTATCAAATTGTTCAGTCTCACGCTACCTATATATAATGGTAAGGGTGATAATTGTTTGCACCTCCATCAATTTCATGTGGTTTTCTTGGAAAAATCTCCTAATGATACATTTCTTACCAAATATTTTCTTTAAAGTCTCAAATATTTTACCTTACAATGGCTTAATGATATACTCATAGATTCTCTAGTAACATTCACCCTAGATAATTAATTTCTTGCATAAATTTCTATCATTATTCATGACAAAGTATATTATGATCAAATGGGTAAAATGTGAAAAGGTTCCATTAAACCTATCAACAATTATATCATATGATATAATACTATAATTTCAAGATGAAAAATCTATTGGATGATACTAAATGGTAATATCCTTTTAATTAAAATCTACTTATTCTTATCCAAGAATTAATTACTTTTGATAAATTTCATTCATCCAATCAATTTTTTCATACTTCAAAAGAATGCAAAGCTAAGCTATTCAACATGAATAAACTCAAATATATTTCTCATTATTGATCACCTCTATTCAAAAATTTTAATCCAATGTTATTAATGCTAAACTTGAAGGTAAACCCATAGTCAATACTTTGTCCCATCCTAAAAACCTACAACTACAACCTTCTTTATGGAACATCAATCGTTTATATTATGCACTGCAAAGAGTCTTTCAAATATTTACTTGAGTACATAACATTGTATCTTTCCCTCCATCATTAGTAGTTGATATAAGCACACCTATTACTAAAAGTTTTGATGTTAATGCTGATTATGACTACCACCAATGTATTTGTGACTGCAATAAAAAAAATCTTCAATAGTTTTCATGTTATGCAAGACATACTTGATAACGGTAATATCAAATATGATACTATGCCTCAACATAAGACTAAAAATGACATTGCAAACCATAACATCTTTAATAACCCATTATCAAATCATGATATTACTAAATCTACCGTGGTGGTCCATAATAGTTAAAATTTTGACTCACCTCTACTATCTTATGGTAACATGTTTAACGCTATGGTTTGAACTATTTAAAAAATGGTCCCCTCAATAATTATTACTTTTGATAATAACTATATGGAAGACAAGTTTGTTTCTATTACACTCTACATTCTCGCTTTGATTGATCAATGTCATATTTCCAATGTTTTAGTTAATATCACATATTCAAATAATATGTGCAATTTTATACTACTACATGTTTGGTACACTAAGAAGGATATAAAAATTTATCCTTAGACATGCATTGGGCATGTTGTAATCCACCTCATAGTTGTTTCTACTACATTTGATCTTCCTTTTTTAGAGGCTTCTTCCCTTACATCACGTGACATGATTCTAGGTTGTTTTAGGATTTGTACCATCATAAGTGTACCTTCTAGACAAACATAGTGTGTTAATTTAAGTTACATTATCAAGTGAAAATAATTTTGAAAATTCAATATGAAGCTCCTCCATCACCACAGCTTGTCTTGCCACATACAAAATTTAATTTTGTAAATACAACTTCATATTTTATTTCTAATGTCATACCTCTTCATACTTGCATACATAGGTGTGCTACTTAGTCACCTAGGTCACATAGTATTCATCATAAGACACACTCTCTTACATCTTTGTCTTCATTATCTTGTAACTATAATTCTTCTCATTGGTCTTCCTATCTTGTCTCTTCTATTACATATACTATGACTTCTACATAAATCACCCATGATAATCCTCCATAATATGGATGTATGTGTTGCTAGTGGAGTCACTCAACATCTGATGATGGACTTGTGGTGAACCTTGGCATGTTACTGGATAACATTGCTTCAGGTGCCATGGGTGATGGTAGTAGTTGCACAGTGCCTCAACCCAGACATTCTAATTGGGTGGCTCATAAATTATCTTTAGTCATTTCAGGGTCACTTGCTTATTTTGTATGGGTTGGTTGGAACCTTTTTTGGTTTTTTATAGTTGAAATCCACTGGTAGATGCTATCTCTGGGGTTTATATTTGGTATGTCTTTCTCTCTTTTATAAGGGGTTTCCTGGTCCCTTCAAATACCTAAATTTTGCAAACTTATCCTCAAAATAATAATTAAAAATTCTTGAATTCTAGTAGTGGTGCGAATTCCTTTCATAGAAGTTATTGAATATGTGAAATCTCTTCCAAATCTGGCCAAGTGGCTATTTCATCCACTTAGGCTTAAGATAGCTCCAACCATACAGATAGAATATTATATTTTTTCTTGGGTTTGGTACTTTCTTAAATTGGCTTTAATTAATTATGCCAAGAAGTTCATATGATCACATGTCGTAGCAATGAAAAATATCTACGTGTTGAAAGATGGAATTTTCTAAATCCAGCTACAACCCACACCAAGCACATATGTATAAAACATGTTTTATTTATACATGTCGGAAAATGAGATTAATTTGATGTCGACAATACAAAAAACAATGCAAACATTCTAGATCGACCTTGAATGGTATACTGTGTTAGAATCCCACCCCAGTTCTCCCTGTGAAAACACTTCCAATGTAATTACCAAGGTACACCAAATATAATGTGACATACATTCATTAGAATTATGAAACACTTTATCTTTTATATTTATTCACCATGCTAGAAATTAATTATAAATTACTCATTATCAAATATTTGAAGCCTCTTTAGTAATTAAAAATTCTTGTGTTGATTATGATGTGTTATCCACTTCATAGCCAATTTATCAGCCATACCTTGCACAATTAAAGTTACAAGTACTGCCACTATTCATAATCAATTGGCATACTTTTCCCCTCAACATACACGAGGTTCTGAATAATTTCTTCTATTGTTTAGGACCATTCTCTTCCCTGGATAGAATAGAAAAAATATTTTCATAATTGGATATTCTCTAGTATATAGATTGTTTATATGATGAACTAATCCAAATTTATCATCTTCAACCCATGATACATTAACACTAGCATCATTTTTTATGAAAAGATCATTATTTTCATACATATGTTCAAATTCTTTATTCCTCACATCTCCACACTTATACCAGGTTCCTATGACTCCTTTATCCATGACCATATAGTTTATAATCATAGTAAGAGATTATTAGACCACTCTACACACAATCATCATAGTACATTGTTCTTGCCCCATATTTGTGCACATTATTATATCTTCTCCTTCCTTATCCTTGATCACATCTGAAATTTAACCCTTGTGTATTAATTTCTATGCATTATTTAAAAACATATCTTCTTAATTTAAAACATAGAGATATGTTCTCTAAACATAATTTGTAATCTTATCATTATGAAATCATATTGAATTACCAAGTCCAATCCATAAACATAATATTTTATATTCTCATTTTCATCAGTAATATGACCAACTCTAATTATTAGCGCATAGAATTCTTGTGTAATACATTTCAATCATATCCCTTTTTCACATGTTTTGGAGTTTCTTCGAATGAATCATGTGATAATGTGGTGGAATGAACTTTGTGAAAAATCTAATCTAGATCTTAATCTCATAGTTTCTTTTGTTTAAGACCTTAATGTACACGTCCCAAATAAAAAACAAGTTTCATTTTAGTTGTATGCCAATAAATTTCAATTACCTAGATATTCCATATTTTCATATTGAATTTTTTTTTTGTAGATCAATAATCCTACTAGTGAACTATTCAAGATTAATATCTCTAGAATAACTAGGTGTATATGATTTTAATTTACCTGTCAACCCTATCAAAACTTTAAAAAATGTGTCCACATGTTCTTCAAGTTCTTCTACCTATGTGACCTCGTTAGAAGGTGTTTTTATCAATGTAATTAAGGTTTATTCGAAAATTTATTATCACAAAATCTTATTGTTAAGATATCTCCATATCCTCCAAAAGGGATTCTAAATATCTAAAAAAAAAATTTACATCTAAAAAATTTAGGCACTCTTCTCTACCACAGGGTGGTCCAACTATTTATGGTCTACTTCAATTTCTCTCTCCTCTATTTTACATATATTATTCAAATATATTCTCAAAAAATACCAATTTATGTACTTCTTAGGAATAAAAGAGTTCCTTATTTTCAATCTTACATACATTTACTAACTCATTATGCGAAATTTTTATACAATCATTGTTATCAACAATTGCAGGCATGGTAAATAGTCTTGAATATCAAATGATGTATTAAGCCTCACAATGAATATAGATATCTCTGATAGAACTTGATGTAGTTAGATTTAGGGGTATTAGTTAAGAGGTAAATTATACCATGCACACATTATAATACTTAATAAAATATGCGCTTAAATGGGAATTATAATGAAACATCCCAACTATTATATACAACCTTTAAAATTTGATAATTTCAGTAGGCTTTCCCACACTTTTTTTATCATAAAATATAAAATAAAAGACTAATCACCATTGATTCAGTCAAAAAATCCAAGAGAGACTCATTGGAAAAAAAATTAAACATTGCATGTCTAAGTAGATTAAATGAAAGCAATAGTATTTAGTGGTCATTATCTCTAGAATCTAATCAATAAAAAGATAGATATTCTCTTACCCCTTCTATAACTTACTTGTTTGTGACTTGTGTTATGTATCTATATTTTTCTTGTGGGATACCTCTAACTCTATAAACGTATATTTTATAATTTTTCATTTGATAATGTCAGCATTGCCTTAATCCCTATATCCTGACTTGTCTACATACCTCAAACATAAATGATATATCATTATACAGAGAGGCATATTTATGCCTAGAGGCATCTACAATTGTATATATGGAGTGAAAGAGTCTAATTTTGTGTCTGTGAAAACATTTGCTGCCCATAAAATAAAAACTAGGGCCCACTCACGTTTTGAAAATAAAAAAAATTCAAATGTAATTTTACTTGAAATAAAAACTAGGCCCCCTCAACTTTTTTTTTAAAAAAATGTAATTTTATTTAATGCACTTAAATAATTACATAAGAAAAAATAGATATGGATGACTTTGTTTTGATAAGAAATAATTATAAGATTATATTATATTTAATAATTTATTTATTATAATAAATTATAATATAATATTGATTACAATAAACTATATAAATTATAATATAATTTTAGTATCAACGTGAACTACAAAATGCTCTATAGATGGCTCTGCAGGCTCTCCCTAGAAACCCTAGCTGCGCTTCATGAACCATAAATGACACAAGTGGCGGTGTAACTGAAATAGGGGTTGATTAAAATGATGGGAACCTATCTTGGATCGATTTGGCATTCACAAGTAAAGGAGGTGGCAGCGACAAAGGCAAGTCTCGCAATGGCGACCAAGATTTGTTGGCAACGACCCCTAAGGATTTATTTCCCGAAATATTTGTGGAAGCTGGGTGTGGAGCCTCGCTTGCCAAGAATGATGGAGGAAGTGGAGCCCCTGCTTGGGTCAGATCCTATATTAGAGCCACCAATGCTATCAATAATTCACTGGGAGGCAGGGAAAACCCTGATATCACTTTTGGGGATGCTAAAAACACACTCGGAGGTAGATCATAGCCTAACATCTCTAATGGGGGCATAAACACTAGTTTTTCCTCCCTTGTTCACACCCAAGAATATCTTATTATTTTTGAAGCTTTGTTCCATCACTCACTTAGTGAAATTTTGTAAAAGAAGGTGGAAAACAAAACCATGAGGCCTGCTAAGAGAAACCTAAGTGTAACCTTTGGAGATGCAGTCCTCAACATAGAGTCATTCTACCAAGATTGGGACTTGATCTGAAAATTCTCTTGTCTCTATCCTAGCCTCCCTGCCCTCCACAATTAGATCTCCAAGCATTAGATCCCACTTCTAGTGGGAAGATTAGACCTTTACCCTTCTACTAAAGGAATTTTTATTGTTTTTTTTTCTCCATAGCTGATAAGGATATTATTGCTAAACAACTTTGGGTATGCTAGCAAAGTTACCTTATCATAAAACAATGGTTCACATCATTCAACCCTCTCACTAAATCTTTCACATGCAAACCAATTTGGATCAGATTACCCCACTTACCCTTGCAATTTTGGGATTGTAGCTAGCTAATATCCATAGGAAATACCTTGGGAAATATCATTAACATTGATTCCAAAACCTTTGCATTCACTCATATAACCTATGCAAGAATCCTAGTTGAACTTGATACTTCAAATAATCTTCTAGCCCACATTGAGCTTAAACTACAAAATCAAACTTGTACTCATCCTTTGGACTATGAGGGTTTGCCTTTCATATGCTAGAGATTTGTTTCTTTTGGAAATTCTGCAGTTGACTTCAAGATGGTAAAATGTAAAAATTAGAATGTTAATTAGTTAAGAAATTCCCTCCCTGAACATCTGCTATTTGAATCTACAAATATCCCTTATCTAGACATTGTGGAGGAATAAATGGTTGAATCGGTCCCAGAAACCACTTTCAGAGAGATCACAGGTCATGTAAACAATGGGTTTTCTTGTCCACTGGTGAAAATCAAAGATCTAGTAACACTGAATCAAAAGTGCATGTAGTGGCAAAGGAGAATGTTCCTCCTCATTCTCCTTGTTCAAACATCACATATCAATTAACTGCAGATATTGAAGTTGTTATTGTTTTACATAAATCACCTAGTGAGTGGATAATGGTTCGTAAGAAGAAGATAAATTTCCACAGAAAAACAACTCCCACCACGTAGAGACATTATCTTTTTTGCTACTACCCAGCCGTTCCTCTCTTGTCTTTTCTACCACTGGAAAACAGTTGTATTGTTGTTGTTCTTCTATCTAGCAACTTTTGGGTTGTTTTTGTTTGTTATTTTTTGGCTTCTTGCTAGTACATTGTCCTCTATCTCTGTTCTTCATTGGCTTTCTTGGCTTTTATACCTTATTTGTTGGGGTGTGGCCCCAACTTGTAAAAAAGCACTTTGGTTTAATTTCCTTATCTAGATTTTGATCCCTTCTTTGTTCCAAAGGGTATGGTCCCCTTCAAAACCATTTACCATTTTACACACAGGCGTAGATCCATAGAATTATGTCATAAGTGATAGGACCTCTGCCCTATGCAGGGTGACAAACACAGGACTGCCACCCTGCGTAAGGTGACAAACACAGGACCACCACCCTGGCTGGGTGACAAACATAGGACCACTGCCGTGGCTGGGTGACAAACACAGGACTGCCACCTTGCACCGGGTGGCGGTCATGTTTCAAAAAAATAGAACCTTAATGCCGATATTTTTACAAAAACTTAAAGTTGCTAAAGGGTGTAAAAATGCATCCTTGATTTGTTTTTATTTATTTCAAGTTCCAGATTTGATATTTATTGCTCATTTATTCATTTCTTAGCTAAATCTATTCATTTTAAATGTGTTTTCTTTTCTATTAAACTTCATCTACTTACAAGAATAATTTCTCTTTGTTTAACTAAGCCTTTCTTTTCATTACAAGCAAAAAAGGAATATAAATCTATTTCATTCTTTAGTCATTTTCTACTATAAAAACAACATTTCTACATACCATGCAATCTAACTTATTTTCTCTTCCATTTTACTACAATGTTCATTCCTTCAAAATAACCATATTAACTTTATTTTCTATAAAATGATATTTTGCAACAAAACAACTTATAACAATCTCTTCATTTTCTTCTTTCTCATATTTACAATACAAAAACTACTTAATGCAAATATACTTTCTTTTCCATTGTAAAATAGATCAATCTTTCAATACATTCAAGATTTCAACAATGTGAATTTACTTTCTTTTACTACTTGCAACTATCTTTACAATACACTATTTCTTCTTTCTTTTCCCATGCAATGCAATATGAATAACAACAATAGGATACATACTTTCTTTGACAATGCCATTAAGAATTTCCTTCACTTGAAGTGGGGTAAACATAAAAGGATGTACACAAGGAAAGAACCATATTATTACAATTCCTTCCACTCTAAGTGGGTAAAATAAAAAGGTAGTTTTCACATGGTCACCAAAAAGACTCCAAGCTCCAAGCACCAACAAAATAGCTCCTCCAATAATTTTCTTAATTCACAACAAAATAAGGGGAAAGGCAATGCTCTCCTCCTAACCAAGATACCCAATGGAGCTGAGAAGTCATCCTCTCCATTGGCCCCCCAGCCCCAACCACATTACAATGGGAGAAATTCAACTCATGGAAAATACTAGCTTCCACACAACTTAACATAAAATTTCACATTCATTCCATATTCATTCAAAACACAATCAACAACTCAACAAGAGGAAAAACAATCAAAATAACAAAGTCACAAGGCTTATCAAGAAAGCCAAAAGAGTAAGACCTATGGGGAGGCCACTTATGCCTCCCAATGGGAATGGGTGCCACCTAAAAAGCCTCCAATGAAAAACACAATACCCCTAACAACTCTTATGCCTCCCTCAAGTATCCCTTATCCCTCCATCCACTCTTAAGCCTCCCTCTATTCTTATGGCTCCCTCAAAGTAAAAACAAGAAGAAAATGCAAGCATTTCTCATACTAGGTGGGCATCCAACCCAAAATCCCTCCTCAAGAACATGATCTCTTATGCCTCCCTCAAATAAAATCCCCATAGTCTCCTCCTAACTCCTAACTTAGGCATTCTACCCATACCCAACAAGCATTTAAAAAAAAAGCAACAAAATTCAACAAACATATACACACATAAATGAATAACCAATAACATAATATAAACAAAGGTGAAGCTCCTACCTTTCCATGGTAGAGCTTGTTCCAAGTATGAAGTTCCAAACTCCTCCAAAGATCAAGCAAGCATCCACAAGCTCCAAAAATCAACAAGTATCCACAAGCTCCAAAGAAAATCACAAACTCCCTCAAAAATCCTCCCACTCTCCAAAAATTCAAGAGACTAAAAATGATCATCCAACCCCAAAACAAGCAACAAGAATTCAATAAATAGAGAAAGGAGAGGGAGGGGTGATGTGGCTCCAAGTAGGATGCCACCTCATTTCCTCTCCACTCCACATCACTTGGTCAACCTCATATTCCAATGCACAATTAATGAGTGGTTGGAGGAATGACAAGCACCTTACACACTCCATCTAAGCCCACTCCCCTCAAAGGAAAAAATTAAATATTTGAAAGGAAGTGCAATTAACATTTTACCTTTTTATCCCCCCAAAACACCTAAAAGAGCCTAAATTTGACCTCCCAACCCATAGGTAGGGTTGGCATGGGATTTTAAGAGGTGTGGGACAAGTTTGACTTGTCCCACAAGCTTCCAAATTTGGCCTCTAAGGCCAAATTCGAGTTTCCCATGTGGGGTAGAGTGTGCTACACTCAAAACTCAAACACACATCACTCAACACAAAATCCAAAGTAAATCAAGCCTAATAAATGAACTCCTTTTTGGTCACATCTTTTAATTAGTTTAAAACAAATTCAAATTAACTTAATTAAGACACTACAACCCATGACTAATAAAGGGGTAAACACCAATCCAAAAATATAAATAATAAAACAAGTAAAATTTCACTTACTAAGAGGAAACACATACTAACATAATAGAAAGGGAAAATTAAAACAAAACAACACATGATCCCTAGGTCACAATTTTCCCCTAACCGAATAATTCTAACACTCACATAATTACATGTTGCCACAGTGACCCTAGTTGGATTCTTCTCGAATTCCGAAGTGGTTGGTCTCCACTCCCCCGATATTGTTGTGAATATAATATACCTGCAAAATAGAGAATACCTCCTTCGGCCTCGTGGCCGCATTAAAAAATTCATGCCAAATATACAATATAATCTAAAATCAACTATACATGAATTACTATCATCTATGCAAATATGATATCACTTACAATTTATAGCACATTTCTATTCCACATTTCATCTATGTCAAAACGATCATCACATTAATCCAATTATCAAGATCTACCCAATATGACTAAATATATCACATGTCAGAATTAAAGATAAATAACCATGTCAAAAGTATACCAATATCATCATCAAATGTCTCTAGTAGACCATATGCATCATATAAGGATCAAATCAATAACAGTTCAATGTCTATGATATCTAATAGCATGCTAAATTAAAGAAGCTATAATAAATCCATAAGTGAAGTAACCAGTATCAAAAACAACAAATCAAAATGGTGTCAAAGGGAAGTTGTTACTACATTCCCCTCCCCTTAGACTCGAATTCCTCCTGGAAGTGATTGGAAAAGGTGTGGAAACTGTCCTCGTAGAAAAGTGGCATCCTCCCAACTAGTTGTAGTCTTGTCATATTTGTCCCACTGGACCCGAACTTAATCAATCTCTCTGCCACGAAGGCCCAGGGTCCTGCACTCTATAATGCATACGGGCTCCACCATCACCTGCCCCTGATCCTACACCTGCAATGTGGTCCAATCTAGCATGTGAGAAGGATAAAAAATATATCTCCTAAGCACAGAAACGTGAAACACATCATGGACGTGAGACAAGCTAGGTGGAAATGCTAGACGGTAGGCCAGGGGACTGAGGTGCTCCAAGATCTCGAAGGGACCCACAAACCTAGGAGAAAGCTTAGAACCTTTTGCATAACAGATAGGGATCTTATGTGGTCTGAGATGAAGAAACACCTTCGTGCCCACCTCAAAACTACGATATGTCCTATACTGGTATGCATACTTCTTCTATCTATCTTGTGCCTCCTGTAATCTCTATCTAATCAAGGTAACCTGCTGCTCCATATCCTATAATAATGTTGGCCCAAGGGAAACCCTGTCCTCAATCCTGTCCCAACTAAGAGGTGTCCTACACTCTCTGCCATATAATGCCTGAAAAGGAGCCATGCCTATAGAACTCTGGAAACTATTATTGTAGGAAAACTCCACCAGGTACAGGTACTCCTCCCATCTCGTCTGATGATCCATCATGTACATCCTAAGCATATCCTCTAAAATATGATTCACCCTCTCTGTCTGTCCATCTATCTCAGGGTGATAAGCTGTGCTGAAATTAATCCTCGTCCCGAGGGCATACTGCATGGTAGTCCAGAAATGGGAAGTGTAAAGAGGATCGTGGTCGCAAATGATCTTCCGTGGAATCCCATGCAATCTGACAATCTCGTCAAGATATACATGTGCCACTGCACTGGCTGTATAGGTGGTCTTCACTAGAGAAAAATGAGCTACTTTCATCAATTTATCCACCGTGACCATGATGGCATCATGGTGGTATCTCGAATTAGGTAACCCAATGATGAAGTCCATGGAAATGGTGTCCCATTTCCACTCCGGTATGGCATGAGGATAGAGAAGGCAAGCTAGATGTTGATGCTCGGCCTTCACCCTCTGGCACTCTAAACAGTGTGACACAAATGAGGCCATGTCTCTCCGAAGTCCTCTCCAAAAATACAACTGTCTCAAGGTGGCATGCATCTTCTTCACCCCGGGATGGATTGAATAAGGCGCACGATGAGCCTCTGACAAAATGTCATGTCTCAAGTCTCCATCTCTGGGAACATAAATCCGACCTCTGTGCCTAAGAAGACCATCTTCCTCTAGTGAGAAACCATCAAAATTCCCTTCAAGGGGCCTCTGGGACTCGATCTCTGCTCTCGCTGCCATGTAGAAACTGTCAAGAGGAAGCTACTGAAGGATCCTGCTCTACAAATCTGTGCCTACTAAAGTGTTCATACTCATATGTCTCTATCTACTCAAGCCATCTGTAACCACATTCTCCTTCCCCTTCACATGCTCTATCTCCATGTCATACTCACAAAGTAGCTCCATCCAATGCCACTGACGAGTGTTTAAATTGGGCTGTGTGAAGAGGTGGCGAAGACTCAAGTGATCAGTCCTGAGTGTGAATCTCTGACCAAGAAGAAAATGCCTCCATTGGACCAAGGCATGCACAACTGCTGCAAGCTCAAGATCATGAGTCAGATAATTAAGCTCATAATCCTTGAGTTTGTGAGACTCAAAAGCCACAACTCTACCCTCCTACATCAGCACTCCTCCAAGGCCTGCTAAAGAAGCATCTGTGCAAATGTAGAACTCACCATGAGGATCTGGTACTGCAAGAATAGGTGTTGTAGTGAGACACTCCTTCAGTGTCCTGAAGGCCTGCTCACATCTGTCTGACCAATCAAACTTCTTCCCTTTCCACTGAAGAGAAGTGATAGGGTGCGCAATCTGAGAGAAATCCTGAACAAATCTCCTGTAGTAACCTGCTAATCCCATGAAGCTGCGCACCTCTGTCATAGTAGTGGGTGTTGGCCAATCCATAATGGCTCTAATCTTGGAAGGATCGACTGTGATACCTTCCCCAGAAATGATGTGGCCCAAATACTACACCTCAGTCTGAAAGAATGCACACTTCTCCAAGTTCCCGTAAAGGTGCTGCTCGTGAAGACACTGAAGAACCTAGCAAAGGTGCTCCTCGTGCTCCTCATGCGTGCGTGAGTAAACCAGGATGTCATCAAGGAAGATGAGCACATGAAGTGATCTAGAAAATTCCTTAATACCCCATTCATCAAACTCATAAACATTGCGGGGGCATTCATCAACCTAAAAGGTACCACTGTGAACTCATAGTGGCCATATCTCATACGGAACGTGGTCTTATGAATATCCACCTCCGTAATCCTGAGCTGATGGTACCTTGACTTAAGATCTATCTTGGAGAAAACTATAGCCCCCTTCATCTGATCAAATAAATCATCAATGCGTGGAAGGGAGTAATGATTCTTGATCTTTACTTTATTCAGCTAACGGTAGTCAATACACAACCGAAGAGATCCATCCTTCTTCTTCACGAAGATCACCGGTGCACCCCAAGGGGATACACTAGGACAGATTAGGCCTTTCACCAAAAGGCCCTCAAGCTACAACTTGAGCTCACATAGCTCAGGAGTAGTCATCCGATAGGGTGCTCGTGAGATAGGCTCTGTGCCTGGAACTAGATCTATATGGAAATCTATCTCACATGGGGGAGGTAACCCCAGTAGCTCCCCTAGAAACACATCAGAAAACTCTGTCAAGATGGGATGGTCATTAAGGGATGGTCCACTTGACTCATCCTCTGATCTGTCACTAACCGTAACAGCAAACAACTGACAACCCCGTCGCGCACACCGCTTAAGCTACATAGCGGAGATGGTGCAAATGGAAACGACCCTCCTAACTCCTGATATCACTGACTCCACTCCAAGATCATCTATGCAAGCAATAGTCTTATGGTAATAGTCCACTCTAGCTCTGTGAGCAGACAACCAGTCCATGCCCAAAATGACACCATAAGATCCTAATGGAAGGATTCGAAGATCCGAAGTAGTGGTGAAGGGTCCAAAATCCACTACACAATCCTTAACTAGGGAGTCTACAAAATTTTGGATCCCAAAGCCATCTCAACGTCCCAACTACGGCCCTTCCTAACTGCCACCAACCTACAACACTCTACTAAGGATGGTGTAATAAATGAATCAGAACAACCGGAATCAAATAATATAGAGGCAGAAATACCACCAATACTACCTGTCGTCTCAATCACGGTACTCTGGTGCTCAGCCTGGTAGTTTTCGACCACTGCATAGATCCGATGACTCCATGCCATATCTCCAACCATAGGCTCTGAGCTCTGGATCTTACCCTTGTTAGGGTTCTGTGGGAAATCTCTCCAATGATGTCCAACAACACCACAACCACAATAGTTACCTAGTCCCCTCTAGTGGGATGCAACTCCAGCCAGTACTCTAGATGTCTGAGTTGTGGATCCTGACGATCCGGCTACAGACTGCTAAGGTCTCTGCTGATGGGCTCTTGCTGACTGAGCTCTCGGCGCACCCTGTGTCCTGGCGGGACCCCTAGGAGGAGGCCCCATACTCCGCCCTCTCTACGCATCAAATCTCTGAGGGGGTCTGTAAGGTGGGCGGGTCTGCTATGGCTGCTGCTACTGTGGTGGCCTAAAAGAAGCCTATCCTGAACTCTATCCACCCCATGGAGGGGGAACCGACCCCTTCGACCTACCATCCTACATCTGCTAGATACGGCTCCGAACTCTGTCTCTAGCCTACTGTGTCTTTCCCCGTGTCTCCTCTACAATATAGGCCTTCTCCATGGCCTCTGCTAATGTCTGTGGGTAGTGAATGCACACCGCGCCACCCAAATCCAAGTTCAGGCCCTTGATGAACCTGTGAATCCGTACCTGCTCATCCTGCATATAGTCAACGTACTAGAGTAGATCCAGAAATCGACTCTCATACTCAGCTATAGTCATCAATGCCTGACGGAGGTCGTGAAACTCGTCTATCCGCTGCTGTATAGACCTCCTGGGAAAATACCTACTCTTGAAACGCTCCTCAAATAGCTCCCAGGTGACTGTCTCTCGAATCAACATGGAGCTTCTACTCCTCGGTCCTCCACCAGACTCCTGCTCCTATCCCCCAGAAGATGGATCGCAACACAAGCTTTCATGTTGCTAGTACAAGGTCAAAGATTGAAGCATCTGCTCAAGCTCACCAACCAGGCCTCTTCCTGAAAACCACCTGTATCACCCGAATAATGAGATGATCATAGCTTCAGGATCTCTCTGATATGGTTTGCAACTAATGTCTGACGACTCCTAAGTCTACCTGTATGCTCCTCCCTCTGTCTAGGGCTCTGAGACCTATCCCTATGTCCTGAGATCCTGTCCCTATGTCCTCTCTATGATGACTCTACCCTAGCCGACTCCACGTGGAAGTTCTCTGCCCTATTCTCCTCACTATGTCAAGGGGATACTTGGGCATCTACTGATGGCTCCATACCATGTCTAGCAAATATTCCTCCCAAAGGCTCTCCGCGTATAGCGGCATTGAAGTCCTGAAGCGTCTTTAAAATCTGAGGTAGAATTACCGCTACAGCCTGCTCTGGCGGTGGTATATCTAGGTCTATATGAAAGGACCCCTCACCTAATCTGTGCCTCCTGCACAAATCAAGGTGAGAGTTAGTTCATTGTTTTAGGTCTTGTTTCAATTTTCTAAGTTTTCTATTTAATACAACTTTAAGACATTGTGGTTTTCTAGATTTAAAAGAATCAATTTTTTACTAGGTTAAATGTTCATCTTTCATGTTTTCTAAGTGTGCCCAAGGGTCCAAGATTTGAACCCATGGCTCTGATACCATGTGTAACGCCCACAAAAATGACGTTCCAAGAACTCTCTTCAAACAAACGCTTAACGCAAAAATGTGACTAATTTTTATATTTTTTAAGAGGGAAGTTACGGTACAAGAATGATGCAAGGGTGCTCTACCTTTATGGTTCATTAAATTACTTACATTACTTAACTTAGATTGAAGATTGAGCAACCAAGTCTAGTTCATTAGGTACATTTTCACAAAAACTTGTAGGGGTACATAAATCAACAGCCATAAGGAAGGTAACATGGTTTAATTTACTTAAATAAGTGTCTTCTACTCTTTCCATTAAGCTCAATCGTAATAAGGTTAACCTTATACTCAACTATTAAATTCATTTCTTTAATAATTTAAGTAACCCTTTTTTTTAATACAATCCTACACAACTAAGGTCCTAAGGACACCACACCACTAGGTAATTGAAAGACCCCACTCACCCATCTACACATACCCTTAAGGTTTGAAAATAAATATTTAAAATTACTTTATTCTTCAAAAAGATAGGGTCAATTCTCCACCCTTAGATCAAAACCATCTTAGCCACTGGATCCTAGGGTTCCCAACTTAGCCCTAAAATCCTTATGGAAGTCTATTAAAACCTTTTCTTATTCTATCCTTCTCATTTGCTTCAATTTATTTTGTTAAATTTGTAAGTTGGAGAGAAAGAAGCCATGAGAGCAAAAAAGGGAAGAAGCCATGGAGGATTGTTCAAGAAGATTTAGTTTAGGTTTAGCTTAGTTAGTCTTTTATTTATGCAATGTATTTCTTTTAAGGATTGGGAGGGGTTTCCTCCTCCAATCTAGTTTTTTTTTCCAATATTTTAGAGTATTGGGTTTTAAATTTGGGGCAAAATCCTACCCCCTTTGATATAAATGAAGAAATTCTTTTAGATTCACCATTAGAGAGTTTTGGTGTCACACCTCTATGTATTCATCTTTATTTACTTGCTGGAAGCATTATATTTAATATTTTTACACTTAGGAATTAGAGAAAATGGTTACATTTTACGCACAGGTGCGGATTCATGGAATTTTGTCATAAGTGACAGGACCGCCACCCTGCGCAGGGTGACAAACACAGGACCGCCGCCCTGGCTAGGTGACAAACATAGGACCATCGCCCTGGCTGGGTGACAAACAAAGGACTGCCACCCTAGCTAGGTAACAAATACTGGACCGCTGCCCTACACAGGGTGACGGTCCTGTTTCCAAAAAACAAAACCTTAAAGCCGAGATTTTTACAAAAACTTAAAGTTGCTAAAGGGTGTAAAAATGCATCCTTGATTTGTTTTTATTTATTTCAAGTTCCAGATTTGATATTTATTGCTCATTTATTCATTTCTTAGCTAAATCTATTCATTTTATGTGTTTTCTTTTCTATTAACTTCATCTACTTACAAGAATAATTTCTCTTTGTTTAACTAAGCCTTTCTTTTTCATTACAAGAAAAAAAAGGAATATAAATCTATTTCATTCTTTAGTCATTTTCTACTATAAAAACAAAATTTCTACATACCATGCAATCTAACTTATTTTCTCTTCCATTTTACTAAAATGTTCATTCCTTCAAAATAACCATATTCACTTTGTTTTCTATAAAATGATATTTTTCAACAAAACAACTTATAACAATCTCTACATTTTCTTCTTTCTCATATTTACAATACAATAACTACTTAATGCAAATATACTTTCTTTTCCATTATATAGTGGATCAATCTTTCAATACATTCAAGATTTCAGCAATGTGAATTTACTTTCTTTTACTACTTGCAACTATCTTTACAATACATTATTTCTTCTTTCTTTTCCCATGCAATGCAATCTCAATAACAACAATAGGATAGCTACTTTCTTTGAAAATTCCATTACAAATTTCCTCCACTTGAAGTGGGGTAAACATACCAAAATGTACACAAGGAAAGAACCATATTATTACAATTCCTTCCACTCTAAGTGGGTAAAATAAAAAGGTATTTTTCACATGGTCACCAACAAGACTCCAAGCTCCAAGCACCAACAAAATATCTCCTCCAATAGTTTTCTTGATTCACAACAAAATAAGGGGAGAGGCAATGCTCTCCTCCCAACCAAGATACCCAATGGAGAAGAGAAGCCATCCTCTCCATTGGCCCCTGAGCCCCAACCACATTACAATGGGAGAAAACCCAACTCATGGCAACTACTAGCTTCCACACAACTTAACATAAAATTTCACATTCATTCCATATTCATTCAAAACACAATCAACAACTCAACAAGAGGAAAACAATCAAAACAAAAAAGTCACAAGGCTTATCAAGAAAGCCAAAAGAGTAAGACCTATGGGGAGGCCACTTATGCCTCCCAATGGGAATGGGTGCCACCTAAAAAGCCTCAAATGAAAAACACAATACCCCTAACAACTCTTATGCCTCCCTCAAGTATCCCTTATCCCTCCATCCACTCTTATGCCTCCCTCAACACTTATGGCTCCCTCAAAGTAAGAACAAGAAGAAAATGCAAGAATTTCTCATATTAGGTGGGCACCCAACCCAAATTCCCTCCTCAAGAACATGATCTCTTATGCCTCCCTCAAATAAACTCCCCATAGTCTCCTCCCACTCCTAACTTAGGCATTCTACCCATACCCAACAAACATTTCAAAGAAACAACAACATTCAACAAACATATACACACATACATGTAACAATAACATAATATAAACAAAGGTGAAGCTCCTACCTTTCCATGGTAGAGCTTGTTCCAAGTATGAAGTTCCAAACTCCTCCAAAGATCAAGCAAGAATCCACAAGCTCCAAAAAAAATCCACAAACTCCCTCAAAAATCCTCCCACTCTCCAAAAATTCAAGAGACTAAAAAAAATGATCATCCAACCCCAAAACAAGCAACAAGAATTCAATAAATAGAGAAAGGAGAGGGAGGGGTGATGTGGCTCCAAGTAGGATGCCAGCTCATTTCCTCTCCACTCCACATCACTTGGTCAACCTCATATTCCAATGCACAATTAATGAGTGGTTGGAGGAATGACAAGCACCTTACACACTCCATCTAAGCCCACTCCCCTCAAAGGACAAAATTAAATATTTGAAAGGAAGTGCAATTAACATTTTACCTTTTTATCCCCCAAAAACACCTAAAAGAGCCTAAATTTGACCTCCCAACCCATAGGTAGGGTTGGCATGGGATTTTAAGAGGTGTGGGACAAGTTTGACTTTCCCACAAGCTTCCAAATTTGACCTCTAAGGCCAAATTGGAGTTTCCCATGTGGGGTAGAGTGTGCTACACTCAAAACTCAAACATACATCACTCAACACAAAATCCAAAGTAAATCAAGCCTAATAAAAGAACTCCTTTGTTATCACATCTTTTAATTAGTTTAAAACAAAATCAAATTAACTTAATTAAGACACTACAACCCATGACTAATAAAGGGGTAAACACCAATCCAAAAATATAAATAATAAAACAAGTAAAATTTCACTTACTAAGAGGAAACACATACTAACATAATAGAAAGGGAAAATTAAAACAAAACAACACATGACCCCTAGGTCACAATTTTCCCTTAACCAAATAATTCTAACACACACACAATTACATGTTGCCACAGTGACCCTAGTTGGATTCTTCTCGAATTCCAATGTGGTTGGTCTCCACTCCCCCAATATTGTTGTGAATATAATATACCTACAAAACAAAGAATACCTCCTTCGGCCTCATGGCCGCATTAAAACATTTATGCCAAATATACAATATAATATAAAATCAACTATACGAGAATTACTATCATCTATGCAAATATGATATCACTTACAATTTATAGCACATTTCTATTCCACATTTCATCTGTCAGAATGATCATCACATTGATCTAATTATCTAGATCTACCCAATATTACTAAATATATCACATGTCAGAATTAAAGATAAATAACCATGTCAAAAGTATATCAATATCATCATTAAATGTCTCCAGTAGACCATATGCATCATATAAGGATCAAATCAATAACAGTTCAATGTCTATGATATCTACTAGCATGCTAAATCAAAGAAGCTATAATAAATCCATAAGTGAAGTAACCAGTATCAAAAACAACAAATCAAAATGGTATATTAAATATCTACTATGAATGATGTAAAATAACTATGTTTATGTATCTCATTCTTTGGCCAATGAACATGGCCTTGTTCCTTTTATGAAATAACTATGCCATTTATATATGAATATTTACACTAATATGAAGAAATAGTAATGTATACGAAACCCTAATTCATATTCATTTCTTTTATACTAACTATACACACTTTTACATAACTCCATGTAAATAGTTTATCATGCCTTATTATTAGATTTGTTATATAGTATAGAAGATTCTTCAAACCTAATAAGCTTCTTCGGAAATGTTGCAAATAAAAAAATGACAATTAAAACCAAAAGACTCATATTATAACTATTTTAGTTAATCAATATATCTTATGAACCTAAATGCTTATGGATCATGTCCTTCAAATATTTTGTGTTTTATAATTAAATAGATTAACCATTAAAATTATAAACTTTGCAATTTAAGTATTTTGATTCTAATTCAGTCCTTTTCTTTGATTTTCAAGACATATTATTTTCTAACGTAATATGAATTACATCTTGATACATTTCCTTACCAAATAAAATATATACTGTAAATTCTAAAATAAATTCAAACATTATTTCACCATGAAAAATCACAAATCTAATATAAAGCAATAACGATTTCATTAGTAATATGAACTAAGTGAAATAATATAATTCTATTTTGTTATGCATTGAAAAATACTTGCATTGGAATAAATATTAGTTATGATCTAGTAACTTAAACATATATAACATAATTTTATAGATCCATTAATATAACTAAAATTAATACATTTTTAAGGTAAAACTATTATATTCAGTTTATAAATACAATTTTAATATCCACTTATATATAAATCTAATTTCATCCACGAGTATAACACCCAAAATGTATTGAAACCTTAAAGATGTGAGATAAAATTTCTATCTATTGCTACTAATTAGGGTATAAATTGATGACATTGTTATCCATAAAAAACCTCATGAGGTTTTAATGGAATCATAATAATATAACCATAAGATCTAAGAAATGAATTAATACTTAGGAAAATAATAGTGAGGTTATGCATATTTAAATTTCCAATGAATGTTTTGCTTCATATTAAGGCATGAAAAAAGAAAAGAACACTTTTTCTAAATAATTTTATATTCACATTTATTAGTCACATTAACAGAACACATGCATATCTAGTTTAAATTGTTAATACAAGGTTTTTACGTGTGTATGTGTGTGTGTGTGCGCACGTGTTTGTGTGTGTGTAATGGATATATTATGTTTGTGTGTGTGTGTGTGTGTGTGCGTGCATGCGTGATGTAATGGATTTATTATATAAATACATGAGGATCAATGTTTATAACTATTGGCAGTAAGGTTGAACTAATAAAATATCAATGTGGCATACCTTTCACACCATTATAAAAGTGTTGGTCCTTACACTTTCATGTGCCCCAATATTTAATATGACCGTATGTATAGAGAAAAATTGAAAAGGAAAAACCATATAGACCCCATTTTCAATGCAATCTTTCTATGTGCATTACAATAAAAAAGGTTTGTATATATTCTATATGAAACCTTCCATTAGAAAGGAATGTTTTATTAATGTTTCTTTAGAAACAATGTCACAATGATTTTTGCACTTAATCCTCATGATAATGTGTCATAGCACCATCTCCACCTTCACAAAAAAGCATATGTCACCAAAAAAAATCTATTCTACTTAATGTACTATTAGAAACTATAAGAACAATAATGTCGACAAATAAATATATTTCCTTTCTTCAATAAAAAGGAAGAAAATGAAGTAAATGTGATAGGTAAACATATCCCTATTGAAATTGACATAAAAGTATAAAATATTCATCTCTCTAAGGAGAAGTGATAGAATCAACAAGGTAATCACTATTTGTAACTTTTGACCTTCAAATTGATAAATGTCAAGTTAAATTATTACAAGAAAATGGAATAAGAAAAAACTATATAGAGATACGTGATATCATTAAGGCATTGTTTAAGATGAATATTAATAGATGTTAGTTTCTCACCGATATAAAATTTAATATATTATTACATTTACTTTTAAATTGTAGCCTTTGCTTTTGAAATTTAATTGAAAATATTGTTATCCATTTTTAACCCCTTGGTAAAAATGGATGACTAGAGATAACTAAGTTTGGGCAGTTGATAGAGCTTCATGGTTGAGTTTGGGGTTTTCCAGGTAAGTTTTCATAATTTTAGAGCACTTACAATAATTTTGGGAACTTGGGGGTCATTTCATGCATTTCCCTTCTTCTAGAGGCAAAGGAGTTCATTTTTTAGCCAAACTTGAGAAAAATAAGTAAACTTAGGAAAATGTGTCTTTGGGGCACTCTACTGTATTTTTTATAATTCCCCAATCCAAGAAAATTCTAAGTTAGCGAAAAATTTGAGAAAAAATCGCAGAACAAAGTGCACGTAAAAAATTGTAGAACGAAGTCTGTAGAAAAAGCCATAGAAAATTCCTCAAAAGAAAGGTCCACAAAACAAGCCATGGAAAGTGTTGTAGAACAAAGGTCCATAGAAAAATCCGTGGAAAGTGCCATAGAACATATGTTTGCAGAAATCCGCAAAACTGAAGTCCGCAGAAAAAGATGCAAAAAGTGCCGCAAAACAAAGGTCCACAGAAAAAGCCACGAAATCTATAGAAAAAAGGTCCAAAGAAAAATCCACCAAATTCCATAGAAAACCAAATCCGTGGAATGTCACAGAAATTGGAAAATCTGCGGAATAAAGGAAAACAACAATTTTTTTGCGCGAAACTTCTAATGGGCATAACTTTTGATCAAGTGCTCAAAATTTGGAAAAATTTATATCATTGGAAAGGTCTAAATTCCCTCTATGCAATGAGAATCATGTTTCTCAATTTTATTAAGGTTACATGTTTAAAAAAATTGGAACAAATATCAATCTCTAATAAATTAAATGCCTAGTCTCGTTAAAGGCAAGAAATCTCTAGAAAAACCAAAATAGTTACTCACACTAATAACACAATAACTTTCTCAATTCTAAATATATTTATACAAATTTTATCTCATTAGAATTGTGACACCAAGTCTAAAACACAAAAATCAAGAAATCTAGAAATTGATGAAGTATTTATGATGTTTTTAAGGAAAACGTGCTAGGTTCATAACAATGTTTTAATTTGTAGTTGGGATGCATTTAATGAGGCATGATCATCATTATTTCTCTGCTACAACACATGGGAAAGTATGGGGAGCCTTTTTCAAGCAACATACCATCAATGGCACTCATTTATGACATCTTGCAAGTGGTTGAAAAAACAAATTTAGGATTGTATTTCTCTCTCTCATTTGCATTCTATTAATTGTAATATTGGGTTCATTTGTAGAGGAGTTGGTCATTTTTCTTGCATGTCCCCTCTTTATTTCTTCCCTAGGGTTGAATGTGGAGTTTATGCCTCCTCTCTTTGCTTTGTAATGGAATTTTCTTGCCTCTTTCCCACTAATGATGTATTGTGTGAACTCATGGAGCAATAAAATATGTTTCATGATACATTTTGTCCATCCTTTCCTTATTTTATCCTCTCCTCTTGCCTCTCACCATTGCAGTGTATATTGTGCATCTTCTTGATGTCTATTGAAGGTTTTGGGAGCTATTTTTAATGGGTTTGAAGTGGTGCTCTATGTGAATTTATTCTTTGGTCTGTGATGCATCTTTTCCATCCTCTCCATTTCTCACCTCTCTACACTTCAAGAAGTTGTGATTATGATCAATAAATTCCTTTTCTAGTGTATCACCACTTTAGTGTAGGTTTTATTTTCAATTCTCTCTCTCTCTAGTCCCTCGGAAATTTAGATTAGGATTAGATATTTTTCCTACATTATAGTAGACTGTGGCATGTAGTTTAAGAGCAAGAACCAACTTTCTCTAGATGATCATATCAAGCACGCAAGTCCCACAGCTTGAGAGATGATCCAATGTTACCCAAAAACATCAGTTGCTCATTCACACATGCGTGGAAAATTAGAAGGTGATGTTTTTTAATGATAACAAATATCCCTTGGTTTTAATGAAAAGTGAAGTCAAATTTTTTTTCTATTTAGATTATTTTTAATTTTACTTCTTATTAACATGTTTGGAACATTTGAAAAGCATAGAATTTTGATTAATTCTTAGGTGGATAGTGCCAAATCCATAAACAATTCCCCAAATAGAACACTTTTCCCATCCTTCTTCATAATCTACAATTAAAAAACCCACCACATACATTAATTATATAAATACATTATTTGAAACAAATATTATTCATAGTACTGATAATATTTTTAACGAAAATATATCAATAGTGTTTTCTTCCAATTATTTTTATAGATAAGTATTTAAGAATCACCTAATGTTATGTGATTTGAGTGGGATATAGTATTATATTATTATAATGTGATTTATTGAGGTATATCATGTTACTGGGTATGCAATAATATTCTATTTCAAATGAGAATTTGCAATAGAAAAATGAGATAAAAAAATAAAACAAAATAGTTAATTTGCTAAGATATTTCTATTGAAAATTTGTGACTTTTAAAATAGGAAAATGTGTCCATTTGCATCTTTAAAATTGAGATTGAAGAAAGGGGTCTAAATATAAAACTTAAACAAAAGATTTGTGATAATACACTCAATGAGATCATTGTTAATGTATGTCTTAGCTTAATATAGCTACACCTATTTTCTTATTATAATGATAAGGTTTTGTAGCTAGTGTTATTGATTTCTAATAAAGAGACGGTAAAACTCACTATGAAGCTCATATAAACTTTAACACCTAAATACAAATTTCTCATTGTATTTGGGTATTTTAATGCAAGGTGTACATATCCAACATGATGATATGGAGAAGAAAATTATTTTCTTCCATATATACATTTTTTTTAACATATAAGCAATTGTACAAAGGAAAATAGAAAAAACAATATCTAGGTGTTTACACCCTAATTAGATATTATAATATTATAATAAAAATAAAAAGCATGTAAAATTTTGAAAAAAATTGATTACTCTTATCTAACTAATTTCCAACATTATGGATGAGAAGAGTTTGGGAAAGAATCCTAGGATGAGGTGAGCAATAGAGGACGGAAACCAGGAAGTGATCCCAGAGAAACTTGCACGGAGCTCGTAGAGGTCAAAGTTCTTCAAAATCTATCATAAGGTAATTTTTGTGAAGATTGATCTTTAGTGGATGCAAGAGGCTCCATGGTTGAAAGTACTAGACTCAGTTACATTGTTCACAGAGGATAGGGAAGACTCATATTTTCACTGAGGTGATCTTTTATTGGGATTTGACTGAATATTGACCAAGTTAGAATATTGATTAGGAAAAAGTGGAAGATTTTGGGGCAAGTTAACACCTATGCACTATCTGAAAAAGATCTTATCCCTTGAAGAAGATATTCTTTAAGTTATGTAGGGTGGACTATGGTTCTATGGAAGAAATCATCTTTCCATAGTTACCAATTGCATGTGTTATTTGGGTAGGGCTTCTTAGACTAGCCTTGGAATTCTGCAAAGTGGATATGTATGCAAGAATTACAAAATAATTGGAAATATGATTTCTTTAGATTCTTCCACAACTACCAGAATAAGATTCATTATAACTAGAATGTGCATAAAAATCTTAGTTGGTTCTCCCCCCCAAACACCATCAATTTGGAGTCTAGACATGGGATCTACAAAAAAAAAATTATGAGGATTTAATGGTGTTCTCCAAAAGATGTGGAAGAGTGGGTCATGGAGATAAGGGATGCAATGGAAAAAATAATGTCCAAACATAACAATCTTTCTAGAAATGGTGTGGAAAGGAAGAGATGAATACTGAGTCACAACATATTTCCTCTACTCCTAGTGTTGAGATTCATGTCGACTTGGATCTAACATTAGGTGAGACAACAAAAGGTAGTGAAAGGAAGAAACAGTCAGATACCTCATTTTCCATTACTGTTGTGGACAAAATTTCAATTTTGATGCTGATAATTGAAAGCCTCAATAGCTGCATGGTGGAACAAAACAGGGAGGTGTTGAATCAATGATTGAGGAGGTGGATGAAATACCATTGAAATAAAATTAAAAACATCTGCAATCTGCACTGATTTAGATGTAAATTCTTGTCAATCCATGCCAAAAATATGACTAGAGATGGAGTGGGACTCAACCCAAAATTTATTACCCATCAAGATGGAAAGAAGGGAATTAATAACGGATATGAACAAAACCAAAAATTTTATTTAGTGGAACCGAGCTTTAAGGATTTTAGCCACGTACAACCCAACAAGGTTTTGGGAGGAAGGGTAATGAATGTAGAACACACCACGAGACATGCTAATAATGTTAAAGAAATATTTGAGGGAAAAGATGGCTGGATTAGAGGCAAAAAGAAAACTACATGCACCTTTTGTCAACCCATCATGACTAGTAGTTGTGGCCCCAATATAACATTCTAGATTCCTAGCCTCTTTGGGTTTGGTTTCATGTTGATATATTCCAAGATTCTTTCTACTTTTTTCCTCGTTTTAGGACTCTTTTGCAGTGATCATTCCTGTTATTTCAGATTCCCATTTATTGTAATCCTTAAAGATTTATTTGTATTATAGATCGGTGTTGTAACAAGGAAGAGACCCTACCAAAATAGTCAATTTAACCTTTATCAAAAATTAAGTTAAAAATTTAAGCATACATAATCAGAATAATGCATTCAAGCTTCAAATGATTGAAATGATTTATAAATGATAAGCAATTGATAAAATAAACAAGATCATAGATAAAACTATCTTCTCAACCCCAGACAAAGAGGATGTATATGTGAAATGAAGTGAAGTAGGAAGATCCACAAATGCAAATGATTAAGTGAAAGTCATGGGAATGCAAACTAAAAAGAGGTAAGAACAACCAACTTATGTTAAATCCATACCTCAATTATATGATCTTGACCTAGATGTTGATATAGTTTGGACTGCTTAAATATCTCAGATTGTAACATTATATGTATTAATGCTTTTATACAAAGAATTTGAAACCATAGCAACGCGCAAAAATTTTCATCAAAGAATTAGCAAATCAAAAGCATAAAATAAGTGTGTGTGATGATGCTAGACTACCTTTGGTAGTTATAATCCTACCTTCTCAATCATTCTAAATGTTGCACTACAAGCCCTTATTTCTGTTGATGATTTTTGCACTCGTGCAAAAAATGGGAAACTCGAAACTTTGTTTACGATGGAAGGCATTGATGAAATGGACCTAACTAGGGGAAGTCATACATTTTATTGTGTTTTTCAGTTGTAGTAATTGATTAACTACATGTAATATATAGCTATGTGTGTTTTTAGAGAGTGTAACACCTCACATATATTTTCATTCCAGGTTCATCTTAAACAAGGAAACAAAAATCCCTGAAAGGACTAATGCATTGCCTTGATGAAGGCGGGAATCACATTTTAGGTGAAATGTTAAATTAAGGAGCAAAAAACAAAGTTGCATTTTACATGAAGGAGAGTTTGTTATTAAAGTTATAGGTGCATCAAAACTCATTATTTCTTTATGTTAAATACATTTAATTATGTGATTGAGTTATTTATTTCATTTTACAATCAATAAACATCATAAAAGATGAATGAAGAAAGAAGTATACAACTTAGTTAAAGAAATTAATGTTATTTATTCATGAAGAGATTCAATGTTTCCCATAGAATATTTTGGATATAACTAATAACTATTGAAGAAGGAATTACATGTGGATAAAGCTAAAAATAAAAGAGTATAGAAGAAACCCATCATTGCCTTGGGGTTTTCTTCTAGTCTTATTTTCTTACAGTTCCAACTTCATCTTCCATCTGTGTTACCAAGCAACTACATTATACCTAAAAAATAAAAGAAAGGGAATCAATAAAGAGCTCAGGGTTTAATCTATACTCATGTACTCTCTAACTGCATTCCAATGGATTTCTCAATATTAGAAGCATAAGGTACATCAGAGACAGATACAAAGTTGAGAAAGCAGTATCTACGATAGCACATATAATTCCCAGAATCATGATAGAAAGAGAAAGAGAAATAAGGACTATGTAACATAAGAAAAACTAAAAGGCGTAATTATTTTCGAGATATTTTCTTAAGTGTGCAGGTACAGGTTGTAGCAAAAGTGATCAATGCATGTTTTAAAATGTTGTACGAACAAGTATAGATTGCACTCAATGATCAAGCATATTGAAGAAAAAAAAAAAGATTCATTCATACATGTAATGCCCGCCAAAACGACTACTCGAGACCCAAGAACAACCTAGGTTTAGATAGAAAACTTATAGATTTTTTTTTTGAAAAGCTTAACCACTACCAGGTTTCAAGCAACAATTGTCACAGAAAAGATTCCAAGTCAATTATAATTTAATAAAAGAAATTTTCCCATTGTAACAAACATTACATCCACATTACAAGATTAATTAGTATAATTAATCCAAATATAGTTAAATTTATATAAGGTGTTGACTTAATAAATAATTAAATTAACACTATAGTTAAATATTCCTTAATTAATCTTAGAGGGTCAGAGTGGCCTAAGCAATTAAATGCCCAAGGATTTAAATTTCACTAGGTCTAAACAATAACCAAGGTTCTTATTTACATGGGATATAAAAACATTCTCTTATCCCCTAACGTGATCCCTTGAAAGGGCAATCCATGCTTTAGAATTAAACATTTAAGTTAATAAGGGGTAATTTCCCTCTTACCCACTCTAGGTTCATCTTAAATATTCAACCTAATTTTCACATATTTAACACACTGAAGGTTTCAAGAAAACATTTCCATTAGATGGGAAGTTTCTTCCCCTTTCCAATGATATAAAGAAGTCCTCCTAACTCTTCATATTTCTTAAGTTACAGGTCGGTGGGCCTGGGGAGGAAATTTTTCCCAAAAGAAGGCCTGTGGGCCAGGGGAAGAAATTTTTCCCAAAGGTAGGCCTATGGGCATGGGGAAGAATTTTCACCTACAGAAGGTTTCTAGCTGGTAGAGCAAGGGATGTAATTTGGCACTTTGCACTTTGGGAAAAAAGCGCAAGTTACACCCGCACGCCCTCGAGCTCATGTTGGGCTTCGCAGAAAAGAAGAAAATAAGCCTAAGGCCACAAGGGACACATGTCTAACCTTTTAAGTCAACATGGGAAGGTGGGTCACCAGAGGTAATTTGGATTTTAACTCTTGTTATTGAAAGGGAGAAAAGGTTTAAAAACATCTGCACCTCTGTCGATGCCTAGTGATGCCATGTGTCCGACCCAGAAGCTACATGTGGAAAAGCAGACGATCAGGAAAACTTAGAAATGTTGTCTTTTGTGTTAAAAAGCATAAATATTAAAAACAACTTGCACCTTCGATAATGCCAAGAGAATCCACCTGTCAGCCTAACAATGACCTACGGGAAGGCGCGCCAATGAGGAAAACTTAGGAATTCTTGTCAATTTTTTTCCAAAAGTGATAAGGTCTAAAACAATCCGCACCTTCATCGACACCTAAAGAAGCCACATGGTAGACTCTCATTGGCTGTGGGGTGGCAGGCCATTGGGGAGACTTAGAAATTTTTGCCATTTATTTTTAAAAGGTAAAATTTTAAGGTGTGGGCCCGTGAACCCGTGGAAGTATTTTTTTTTTTTCAAAAGTGAAGGATGTGGGGCTACGGAGCTGTGGAGGAACTTGTGACTTTTTACATTCTTGAAAAAAGTTCCCTAAGTAATTTTTAGGCCCACAGATCTGATTTGGAAAAATTTCCCCTTTTTTTTACAGTTAGTTTTTTTTTGAAACCAATTGAAGTAAAAACCTCAGAAGGCCATAACTTTCGATTGGAAGTTCATATTAGAGCAGATAAGGAATTTATAGAAAGGGCTCAAACTCCTCTTTGCATAGGAAGAAAAAAATCTTATTTTCAACAAATTTAGATGGGTGAAATTTAAGAAAACATATTTCCTGCCATAAAAATATGAACTAAACTTTTCAGCTGCCAGATTTAATCCGATCTGCTATTCTTTCTTCTTCAACATGCCAAACAAACATGGAGAGTTGCACTTGAAGGATTTAAAATGGATTTCAAGGATAAAATATTAATGTTTGAGTATTCAAAAATGAATTTCCTTTCTTTTATGTGAAATTTCATTATTTTTCCTTTTGCTCGATTAAAGATGAACTGTGTAAATTACAAGGGTGCAATACAACTATTTTGGAATATGTTTTGATCATCCTTAGTTTTTAACAGTTTATCTTGTCTTTCATTGTTGCAAGATACTTTGTATGTTTTTTTGATATCTATTTATAGGTCTTATAGTGAGTCTAAAATAATTTTACGCATGTACAAGTTGGAATTGATCTATTTCATTCGCCATACTCTAAACATTTAAGTTCATTTATTCAAATTTTACAATGTTTAACTCTCTTTCAATACGTGAAAAGCGAGAATGCAAATTATCATTTTATTTAAAACCTACCTTTAAAATAACACTGAATTTTCCAGCCTTCAAATAGAGAGTTCGTAAAAAAATAATTCCAACAATAGATTTTGACCAAGAGTAACACCATTTTGATGTTAAGTCAATAAACTCCAATTAAATGAAATAATTCTTTTTACACTTCTTTTCTATTTGACAAGATATACCAAATAAATCATTCTCATTCCTTTTCACATTTCAATACAACTTTTATATCCTAAAACGGAGCAACTTTTCACTACAAATATTATTACAAGTTATCCACTTAAAGTCTAAAATTTTACAAGAATGAACCTAAGGAGAACTGCAAAATTTGTCTTTATACATAGCTCCAAGAATAACAACAAGAGTTCTGCCATGTTTCATTTGTTCACAGAAAATAGAGGGAGAGGCAATGCTCTCCACCCAACCAAGAATTCCAATGAAGAGGAGAAGCCATCCTCCTCATTAGCCCCGTAGCCCCAACCACAAAGCAATAAAAGATGTATTTCAACTCATGGCAACAAACAGGCTTCCACAACACAAAAAAAAATCTAAAAAATAGAACACAGTTCAAATACCTACTATAGTTTGCAATCACAGGAAGAACAACAAACAATACTCAGACTTCATCATGCACAAGCCAAAGGAGAAAGACCTATGGGGGAAGCTACTTATACCTCTTAATGGGAAAATGGATGTCCACCTTAAGATAATCCCACCAATATATATAGATATAAATATATCATTTCAAACCCCTACATTCCCTTATGCCTCCCCTGAGTACCCCTTATACCTCTTATTATCTTATGCCTCCCCACACTCTTATGACACCCCGTAATAAGTAAATAAATGTAAGCTATTTCTTTTACAAGGTGGAACCCAATCCCAATTCCCTCCACAATAACACTTATACCTCCCCAAAAATCTTAAGCCTCCACACAATATATCCCCATAGTATTCTCCTACACCATACCTAGGCAATCTACCCAACCAGCCAACAACATACCAAAATATTCAAAGCATTCACATATGCATAAGTAAAAGAATAACATTTCCAGGAGCTAAGCTCCTACCTCTCCATGGTAGAGTTTTCTCCAAAAGTTCAACAACAAGCTTTTTCCAATCCAAATAGTCCAAAAGCTCCAGCAATCCACAAGCATTCCACAAAAATATCTCCCTCTCTTCCCAAAATTACAAGGGCTAAAAACCAAAAATCAGTAACCAAAATGAAATCACCGAATGAAGTAATCCCAAAACAAGCCAAGGAATTCAAATAAATTGAAAAGTGAGAGAGGAGGATGAGGCTACTCCATGTAGGATGACACATCACTCATCCTCAACTCCACCTCACAAGTCAAATTAAAACTCCAAAGCACAATTAAAAAGGTGGGTGAACAAATGACATTTTACTTACACACACAAACAAAGTCCACACCCCAAGGACTAAAATTAAATTCATGTAAGACAGTGCAATAAAAACTTAAAATTTGGTCTTCCCAAAATACATAATTATGCCTAATTTTTACTCCCCAAACATAGGTAAGGTTGGTATATAAATTTAATAGGTGTGGGGCAAGTTTAACTTGTCCCACAAGCCTCCAAAATCAGCCCCTAAGGACAAATCCGAATTTCTAAAGGAAGGTGGAGTGTTTCACACTCAAAGCTACTTACAAATTACTTATAACACATAATCCAAGAGCCATCAAATCTAATAAATTCTTTCTTTTGACCCAATTAATAAATTTAACAATTAGATTACTCAGAAATCTAAACACAAATTAACTAAATAGTAAAGGGTAAAATAAATCACTAAAATCACGTACTAAACTTTAAACAAAAGAAACTAAATAAAATAATCCACATAACCCCTTGTTCACATTTAAAGGTGACTACCCCCATGGGAACCCTTAACAACAAGCACACACAAACATACAAACAAATACATGTTTCCATGGTGACCCTTGTTGGATTCACCTAAAATTCCAATGTGATTGGTCTCCAATCCCCCGATGTTTGTTGTGACATATTTTATTGAAAAATACAATACCTCCTTTGGCCTTGTGGCCACATCAATTCATCTAAAATAAGCATACAATATAACTCCAAAGTCATCTATATATAAATCAAAACATCATCAAGCAAGTAACGTCTTAATTTACAATTCCTTCAATAACCATATGATCATAAAATTAGTTCAATTATCTGGGTCGACTCAATATGACGAAATAATACATGTCTGAAACACATATATAGATATAACCATGTCAATCAGCATATCAATATCAATATAAAAATGTCTCTGATAATCCACATGCATCATATATGAATCAAAATCAACCTCAATCCATGCTCTCTAATGTCTAACATCATACCAACTCAAAAGCTACAGTAATGTCCATAAGTATAGTCAACAGTATCATAATAAATATCAAAAGGTATCGAAGGGAATTGGGCACTACAATACATATTAAATCTTGAGATATCCATATCAAATATAAAAAGGAATTAAGTAAAGATTATTAAACAATACAATTATTTCAAGATAATGAAATGGATATCTACTTATCACTTTTATATTATGATCCATTAGTGAAGATCAGTTGGAGATTCATGATAACATAAATTTATAAGGTTTACCGGAACATGAATCAGGAGCATAAGACATAATTTCATCTTGCAAATTACAGATATGATCAAGGCACATGCTACTTAAGATCAAGAGTGAAGAATCAACTGAAAGAGAGTTACTCATGCATTCACAACAAAAGAGAGAAACATCTCATTTTGAATGCTGAGAAGTCTATATTTTCAAGAGTCAAGCATGGTAAACTAAAACAATCTTTCAGATCTCAATAATCATTTCTTGCATAAAAGGATATGTTTTAATATCTTGATAAAATTGAAGCAATAAAGTATAGACTAAGAAAAATAATATTCATATTCCAGAGTGGTGGATGAGTTAGGAGATTTTATCAAGTATCAAGAGAACCTTGGGAAATTCTAGGTTCAATTATGATATCTATGAAAATAGCTTTCTAACTGCAGGTGATTTGTTGCATCATAATTTGAAAGTTAGACAAAAGTTTTCAAAATCAATAAGAAGATGGAATGATACTTTTTCAAACAACACTTGCAAGTGCAGAAATGAGTATCAAAATCTACAGCAACTACCCAAATAATATATGGATGGAAAAAAAGTATTGCGACACTGAATTATAAGTAAGGAAACAAGTACATGATTAATACTTTAGAACGGGCTGAAAAATAATAGTTGAGAACAATCATACTAAAAACATCCTTTCATGTTGAATTTATAGAATTCAAATGTAATTCAAGCTACAACTGAAGTGTAAGTATAACAGGCATGAAGATTGTAGAGTAAAATATAGAGGAGACTTTCAGAAAACTTCTTAAAAAAATATGAAATGGTTTCTTAGTATCCATTCAATAATGTCAAGGATTGTATTAAGAGTTGCAACCATTAGCAAAAATCAAGCCATACAAGCTCCAATATGCATGAATTTTCAACTTACAAATTACAGTTTTTTCCAAGTTTACAGTTTGTTGATAGACCTCATAGAGAGAAATAATTTTATATTTTTATGTTTCAAATTGAAGAAAAGTATATCACCAATATACAAAAAATTTGACCTGCAACAAGGAAAATTGCAATATATTTTGATAGTACAAAAATGAATTATTTCCAAGATGTATGTAAATCATTCTCCAGGATACATATTACAACTCTTTTTCAATAAATTATTTCAATTTCCATGACAGATATCAAACTTCAAAGAGAAGTTAGATGCTTTAATATAACTATCAGATATCCTAAAGTGTGCATAAAAGGAAAGAGTTATAAGTTCACTTCCAGGTTCCCAACATACAAAGAGGAAATCATAATATATTAATAGCCTTCTCAAAAAACTTCAAGAGCTTGAGATAGAACTAAAATTTCCAACTAGAAAGGTCAAATGAATGTATCAAGTAGTCAAGAACATAATCAAGAGTCTTCAAGATTAGACATCAATGCAATATTACAAAGTTGTTGTTTGAGCATGGAGTAATAAAATGTAGATGGAATTTTAATTCACATTGGCATATAAGAATGTATTCTATCATAAAACAATAATGCATGCATTGGAAGCATAACAATCATTGAGATGAGATAACCTAATGACTTAATGGTAAATTTCAAAGTTCAAATAGGTTACAACAATAACATCAAACTCCATCCAAGAAAGAAGTAAACACAATATAGAAGATAATATTTTACCAACACATCGTTCATTAATTCTTAAAATTCAAAGGACTTACATAGTGCATTCACCAAATTTTAGCACAAGATATAGTTCAGATACCCAGATCAAAGGATTTTAACCTTGAAATAAAATGGAACAATATGCATAATTTGAAAATAATGGTGAAACACAATTTTAGTTAGAAATATTCATTTCATAGAATTAGTTCTTCAAGTTGTGCAAGATAGGTATATCTCTTATAAAGTATCAGAAAGGCATGAAACCCAACAAGAAAATTTTCACAGATGTAATACTTGTCCAAATAGAGCTCAAAAAAGTTTCTAGAAATTTTAAAAGACTCATGTAATGGTAGAAAGCAAACATGGAAAACCCCAACTCAATGCGAACCAAGGTGTACACAAAATTCAGAGTAGCTCCAACCCATCAAAGCATAGTCAATAATATCAAGATACAAATCAATAAATGGCCTATTGTTCATGATTATTAGCTTTCTCTCTATTTTTTCAAAGTATCGACTAATTTCTCAAAGGAATAAACTAATATGTACAAGAGGAGTGAGAAACACTAAGCTCAAAGGAATCAAATAATGGTGTGACACAATTTTTTCGCTAACCAGAAGTGTGGTAATACCAAGAAATGAGCTTGACTTCAACAAAATCAAATAAAAGAATCATTAATAGGAATTCAAATACAAAAAGCTATAAGAAAACTAGATCAAAATGGAAACTCTTTTATTTTCATTCGATTAAGAGTAAGAAGATGACAAATCAAAGAAGACCTAGAGTTTGGTACATTTGAAACAACTCAAAAAGTTACCAGAGTTGAAAACCTTTATACAACTTTAGATCTATTTATTTTTTACCAAAAGGAAGAAAACCCAGTTTTCATCAAGAAGAATCAAGCCATGGAATTTTTAAACTTACAAGTTAAGGTGCAGATCCATGACACCAATGATACAAGGACCCATAATGACATTCAAGCTCACAAGGGTGCGACAGTACGAAGAATCACAAAAACCATAAAAAATTTCAATATATTCTGTATCAGACATGAAATTACTAATTGTCATGGACAAGACAAAAGGATAATATTTCAAAGTTTCAGTGGTCACTATCTTTATAGAGCTTGAACAGGAGCATAAAAGACAAGAAAAATAAAGTGCCTATGAATATGGTGAATGTCAATGAGCTAGAGTAGTAGAAACTTTGAATATAACTAGCTATAAAAACATCAAAATCAAGAATGAGATCACATAATATTGATGGCCACAACAAGAAAAATTGCAGAGCTCGAACACGAGTGTAGAAAATGATAAAACACCCCCAATAAATGTAGATATGGATTCTCAAGAGTGGAGAGAAGATCAATTTCGATATTGGAATGCATAACAATGGTGGCACAAAAAAAGTTTTAGGGCTTCACGACTCAGGAGAGCGAGCCAAAATTTCAAAATGATAAGCTCGACAAGTTTTTTACGTAACCTAAATCATCCCAAGTTATTGTCAATGGTTATAGATATGGAAGCTACAAGAATAAATGGTTGGAGATCAAGATCACTAGGTTTCAATGAAAACTGAACCACATCATATCCTAGGTTAACTTCCATTCCAAGAGATTACAAAGATCAACGTCCCAAATCACTGTTATCACTGAATCACAGCACCCTTGGATGTTGATCAGATTTCTAGTCCGATCACTCTAAGCATCCAGTGTGATTGGATAACATGGGTGCTATCTCCAAGTTGTGGGACTTGCTACTTGAGATAGACCTCTAGAGAAAGCTGGTTCTTGCTCCTAAACTACTTGCCACAATCTACTCTAATGCAGGATAAGCTAACTGTTCTAATCTAAATTTCCAAGGGACCAGGGAAAGAGAATGCATAAAATGAAAGCCTACACTAAAGCGGTGATACACCAGAAAAGGAGGGTGTGAGAGTAGTCTCCAAATGTGTGAAATACAGAGGCAAAGTGCACACTAGAAGAGGTGATGATAGTTCACCATAATCTAGCAAAATGCATTCACAATGATAATGAACCCCTGCAAGAACATACTAAATAGACACAATATTCTTATAGAAAGATCAAAGGGGCAAGAAGAATGCAAGAAAACATAGCAGGGGAAGATACATCCACAAACTTGTATTTTATTGCTTCATGGTATGCACAATTCAGTCTATTACAAGATAAGGGCCTAGATCACCATGCAATGAGTCCACTACAAGGGCCTGCAACACATTTGATTCACAAAGCAATTTTGGTAGAGCTTTGCTAAAAAAAAACTCTCTGCTTTACAATGAGCCCAACACTCCAATTTATAGCAAAATGAGAAGGAGAAGAGAAGGGAAAATGGAAATCCCGAAATCTGTCCTTCAACCACCTGTAAGAGGCATTAAATTGAGTGAAATGATTATATATTGCTTGCAAAAGGCTCCCCATACTGTCCCATGTGCTGTAGCAGAGAAAGAAGGATGACCATGCCTCTTAATTGCACTCCCAACTACCAAATAAAACACTGTTCTGAACCTGGCCACGTTTTGTTAAAAAAATCAATCAATTTCTGATCAAATCCATAATTTCTTGATTGATGTGCATTGGGCTCAGAACCATGATTCCAACGATACCAATTTTGTGCGATTTCGTTGAGAAAAGTAAAAGTTAAGGCCTTCTGAGTGCGGGCAGCTATTTTGGGTCTGGCAGGCGTTTTCTGTCATTTGACGGGAATGAGCATTGACTGACTGGAGCCAAATATATTTCTCTTATTTAAATATATCTACCCTCATTAAAAATAAGACATCAAAAGTTATGGCCATTTGAAGTTCCACGGGTCAAATGTTGATTTTTCTCCTCTGCCTTCTGCCGCTTCGGCTTTTCGCATCCCACGCGTCCCTTTGTCCCAAATGTCCTAGTGCTGCATGGGACAAATTCTTCCGAACCTCCCGAAATGGGCTTCCATGTCCCTTTTCTATCGGTGACGTGGCGTGATCTGATTGGCTTTCGGCTCCTTCGGCTATCCGCGTCCCGTGCGTCCCTTTGTCCCATTTGTCCCAATGCTGAAGTTCCCTGTTTCAGCCGAACCGACTGGTTCGCGTACTCGCGCCCCAAATGTCCCATTTGCTTTCGGACCGTCTGGGACAAATTTTTCCGATTCACCCGGTTCAGCCGGTTCGCGCCCTTTTTTCCCAACTGTTCCGGGAGAAAAGTTCTCATTTTGGCCGATCTGGCCGGTTCGCGCCCTTTTGGCCCGCGCGTGCCAGACTATTTCGGGCTGCCTTGACTCATTTTGGCCGATCCGGCCGGTCCGCGTACTAATTGCCCAGATGTCCCAAACTGCCTGTTTCAACAGTTAGTCAATTTTTTCAACTTTTCAGCCAGTTCAGATTTTCGCATCCCGCGCATCCCTTTGGCCCGGATGTCCCAGATGCTGTGTGGACCACCTGGCGGCCTTTTGGCCGGTTCGCACCCAGATGTCCCATTTGTCCCGACTATTGCAAGGACTAGGACTTAGCCATTTTTCATATTTTTCCTAGCCCGAGCTTTTTTTTTGCAATTTTTTCACATTTCCTCAGAACTTGCTCTCTTCTTCTTGGACAGGGGAGTTAGAAAAAATATGAGGGGACCCTAGAAACATGACCTTTTTCCCGAAATCAATATAATTGCTTAGGACTAAAGAATTTGATGCATGTTATCAAAATTACCTTGAGGGGTGAATTTTGGATAACAATCACTAAGGACAAGATCAAACGATCAACATCGCAAACCATTGCCAACTACCCCACTTATAATTGTTCAGATAATTAACGAAGGAGATGCATGTGGTATAGAGATCAATTAACATTATCAACTCACCAAACTCCATGCAAACCACATACCTAACAAGAGTTAAACGATGCCACTGACAATCTTCTGAGGGGTGAGTTATCATGAAAAGGGGGCTAGCCTTATTATTTGAAAATTATTTTGATTTGACCATATTAATGTCTTAACCAAATGATGTCATTTAATTAAAAGGTGAAAACCTTATGTATTTTAAATGGTTATCTTCTAAAAAATGTGAATAACCTTTTGTGCATCATGATTAATAAAAATGGAAAAAGACATAGTATATGCTGTGAAGTCCAAAATGGTAACAAATCAAATGATTGATGTTAATTAAAATATGTGCAATGATGATCAAAAAGGGATTCCATAGGTTTATAACCTTATGAAAATTAAAACAATAATACATTCCATCATTCAATCATTCAATCAAAGGTGGCCATGATGATATTTTAAAAAAGGTGAACTATTACCTTAGTATTTGCAAAAACACCTTTTATTAAGTATATATATTCCACAGGAAGACAAAGTGTGCACATCAAAGGTGGTCCCCACAGTGGTTGAATTGGTGTTGAATAATTTTCTTCTAAGTAGAAGACAAGGAATTATTTTTTACTTGAAGATATATAATTTTGAATGTCATCCACTAGTAGATAGAACAACAAGGAAGTGCACAGATGTCAACATCAGAGATAAAGAAGACCTTTTTGAAATGTTAATTAACTTACTTTTCAAAAATAAGCATATTATTTTCTTTCACATGTGCTCATAGGTGGTCCCCACATTAGAGGGTTAATATTTTACCAAGTTTGAAGATAAAGTAATTATTTTTTCTTTCACATGGATATTATTTTTGCATGTGCATCCAAGGGGGCATAATTTAAGAATGCCAAATTTATCATTGCAAGTGTCACATCATGCTCAAGAAGAAAAATATTGCATGCACATTGGAGAATACTTGCACACCAAGCAAGAGTGATTTTTATCTAGATTATTCATCTAAGTTTATTAAAAATGGATCATTCAACTGCACTTTGACTAGAATTTAGTTTTGTAACTAAAGCTATTAATGCCTCATTATAATCAACATATATTTTTTTATTCATTTATTTATTCATGATAAAGGGTTAAAATTATCATGCATGTGCGAGTATAAATTTTATCCTATTTTTAGAATGGGTAGGTTGAATAATTTTGCTATATATTGTGTGCATTGGCAAAGCACAAGAGGAGGACTTTTGCACACAGGAGTGTTGAAGCAATTTTCTATTATTTTTGCCTTGAATGAGAATTGATTTTTTCCTTCCAAATATTTGCAGTGGTGTGTATGTATTCATTAGTTCTTGTGAATTTCAATTCCCTGATTACTTATCTTATGTTTGTGCGAATTTGGTATTTTCTGCATAAACTTAGTGTGCTTGTTTATCTTGTTGTGTTGTTGTAATTAATACCTCAATACATAAGTGTTTTTCCTTAATATTCTGCTAAAAAATCATTGGTTTGTGCATCCAAAATTTATTCTCAATTTTATTGTGCATATACTTAGTCAAATCCCTCAATAAATTTGGTGCATCACCTATTTTAATTTTAGTTACAGTCATCTGTTTACCCTAAAAACACTTGATTGTACTGAGGGAGAATCACACAGTACTAATAAGTTAACATGCACACTAAAATTAAGTAGAAGGACTCAATTTGTAGCAAGGTAAAGTGGTTGATCAGGGAATTTCCATTCACAAGATTAATATAACATACACAAGACAGCAAAATAACTTGGAAAGGCAAAAAATACTTCACAATGAGAGGAAAAAACTGGCAAAAATTGCTTCAGTACTCATATATCCAAAAGTCCTCCAGCTAGAATCCTTTGTGCTTTGCAGAGACACACAATATATAGAAAAATAAATATCACCCCTTCCTAAAAATAGCCTAAGGCTTGTACTCACCCATGCGTCCTAATTTTATCCTTTATTTAATAATATATAAAAGGATCAAATAATACGAACTAGTATAAGAGGCATTAATAGCCTCTGATTACATCTCAGTCAACTAAAGTTAACTGTTCTATTTTTAATAAATTTGGGTGAATAATTTTACCAAAAATAAAATTGCTTGCTAGGCAAGTCTCTCTTCATGACATGCAACTCTGTCTCTTCTCTATTATGTCTTCTTGTGAAGCATGAAAAAATACAACTCTCTACCTATGAGTAAATAATCAAAATATTTGCACTATTTGCAAAATAAACACCCAATGTGGGGCCACCTGCCATGTGTACAGATTCTGATGCTGACATCTACTTTGGCTCCAAAAGGTCACAATAGTGACATACTACCAATAAATTCTAGCTCATCTCTAGAGTGCGGACCACTTTTGCATTATACTTTGTTTTTCCACCTTGTGGACTTAGTATATACCATGGTTCTTGATGTAGGATGAGGGGACCACCTTTGATAACACACATGGCTCTCTTAGACCATGGTTCGAAAATAATCAGTACTTGGTAATTTGGTCCCCTTTGATTAATATTACATGGCAATTACATAATCAATTTTGCATGCTTAAATGGTATATAGTTTGATATCTCACCTTTTCAGTGATCATTGTGGCATAATTTGGTCAGATTTGTTTGTTTTGGATGGACTATAGTTTAGAATTTGATAGTATTTTGTAATGATTTAAAATGTGGAAACGTGGGTTGGCTCATTCCCCACGATGACTCACCCCTCATATGCTTTATTGGTGGCATTTGTAACTTGAGTTGAGTTTGTTTTGATATCTGGTGATGATCTCGAGTCCTGGATCTCTGTAACCCTATTTTGATACTGTTGATTCTTAAACTCATGGTTAGGGTTTTTTGACTTAGCTTTGAATGTAGTTGGTGAGGAACTAACCTTAGTTATTTGTTTCAGGCTCTGAACATAATCCTTGGGCTTAGGCGGTAAAAGGAAGCTTGGGTCTAAACATCATTTCATTTTCATTTTTTGTATGTGGCAAAGCCCCGGAAAATTGTTTTATGCCAATTTTGTTCTTTTAGAGCTCAGCCTATGAAACTCTTTGTATGGCCTTTATGGTCGTTATGAAGTTCTATTTCTTTCGGCCTCGTGAGCTCTGTGAGGATCTATAGCTCCATGTGTTCATTCTGAGACTCTGTTTTTGGAAACTCTGGAGAGTTTTGATAGTCATCTTGATTATTTTTGAGCTCTATATACTTTGAGAACTCTGGTTTCTTAATTGGTCACCATTGTTTGAAGTCTGAAGCTCAGCTTTTTTTATGGCCGGTACGGTTTAGATTTTGAGCTCTCGACTACTCCTTTTGAGCAATATTTGGTCGATCTTTTAACAGTTATCATCGATTTAGAGCTTTGTTATTCTACAAAGGGGTCTATGTAAATTTGTGAATCTCTTTGAAGTCATGTGGCTATTGTTTCTGAGTTTTCTTAGTAAACCCTAGTTGATGTCAACTACCACGAGTGTTTATTATTGAGTTAATTATGATTTTGCACACATACATTTCCATTTCATCTTTCTTCCTTAGATATATTTTTGAAACTTTTAATATGTTTGTGAATTCTGTAATTTCTTGATACCCATCCGTGGGTTTTCTGACTAGTGGCCTAGATTTTTACTTTAATATTAAAACTTGAATATTATTTCAAAAGGAGAGATGATTTTCTTTGAAATAATCAAACATATTTTAACCTAGATAGGCATGTGTTTCTTGATTTGAAGATCTTGCACTTGAGTTGTGCTCTGAATGTTATTTCAAAATATGTTCATCTAGTAATTTTTTTATTTACTCTCCTCCTTGCACCTCATGTGATCCCTGAGCTTACCCTTGGCCATTCGATTTTTGTTCTTGTGGTCAAGGTCTCCAAGTTTGCATTGAGATTTGTTGAATTTTATTTTTCCCCTTTTGATTTTACACGGATTAATCTCTAAACATTGATTGTTAACTCAATATGAGTTAGGTCAAAGTGTGAAGCTTGACTTTTACATATTTGACCCCTGAAAAGTAACGATCTTGAACTCTGAATTTGATCATCTCTGTGATGGATGATTTTATCACCAAATCTAACATGACATTTCCTATGTACCTGGGTTGGGCCGCTATGAGGGTTTTCAACTTTGCATAGACCTTCAATGGCTATGATTCAAATCCATTATAGATTGTAAATCCTTCCCCTGTAAATTTGTAACCTGTATCTTATTTTATTCTTACTGCAACTTGAATAGGAATTTAATGATGATCACATATTTATAAAATATCTGAAATATTTTCTTTGAATTGGTATGTTGTTTGAATAGTGGAGGCCTAAGACATGTTTATTTTTGAAAGTTTACTATATTTGAAGCTTTTTTTGTCACTTTCAAAATGGTTACTCAATCCTGCACTTTCCTGTTCTGAAAAACTAAGAATCTTGTATTCAATTTTGAGCTTTGAAGATATATTGTGGCATAATGAACACTTGATACTTTCTTTATTTTGGAAAACTCTAGTTCAGGATGGATGGATTTGTAGGATCATCTAGCAACTTCATTTCTTAGTTGTTTAAGCTATAAAGAATTCTACAAGTACTTCAATCTGATGAAAAAAAGTACAATCCATTTCTTTTCTGCATTATATACTATGTTTCCTTTCATTACAGCTCTAGCATGTATGCCAAAAAAATATGAAATGTGGACTTTATAAGGTGAATCCCTAGAATTTTTTTTCATAATCTTTTCTTTAATGCATTTTCAGAAATAGGAGTTATATGTTCTGATCCAGAATACAAAAAGTAACACTTTTCATGTTGAACTGATATAACAATTGAGAACTGGAAACATGTTAGTTGTTTATCTTGATCATGTGATGCTTTTCTTCTTTCTGTATCACTTATTTGATTTGCATAGTTCTTTTAAAGCGTGTAGTGATTTAAACAACATGATGAAAAGTTGTAAATGTCCATTTTACATGGTGAAGCCCTGTCAAAATTTCCCCGAAATCTTCTCTCTGATCCTGTTTTAGCTGTAATCCTTCTTTTCCTTTTAGCTTCAGCTTCTTGAAATCTGATTCTCCCTCTTATGTTACAAAAAAAAAAGTGTTTATATCTTCCACTCTCTCTTTTTCATGATAACCTCTTCCATTTTAGAACAATTCTTGGAACTTTTAGTTACATTCTTATTTTCATTGCATGCACTTATGACTTGTCTATTTTCATCTTTGGCTGCAGCCTGTACCTGCACACTTAGGAAAATAGTTATAAAATATTTAGGCTTTTTGGCCTCTCTTATGTCCATGTTTTCTTTTTTCTTTTTACTTTTTCTTTCTAAGTGAATAAAACATGTATGCAATTTTTCCTTCAAGTAGAACACATCTTCTGCTTAGGGGTAGATTCATATGCACGAAGTAGGATAGTGTACGAATATGGATTAACCCTAAGCTATTTATTGATGATTTCCTTACTTTTGCTTTTAAGGTACTATGCCTTGAGGATGAAAGGAGCTGGCCAGGAGATGCTCTGCACAATGAAGAATATACAAGGAAATGATGGGTTCACTCATACTCCTTTGCTTTCTCTTTCATGCATATGTATCTTTCTTTTTAGTAGCTATATTTTTCTTTTCAGTTACATGTCATGGCTTGTGTGGGAAACATTTGACTCTCCTTGTAAATAAAGCATTGAATTCTGTAAATGAGTTGTATATCTCTTTTTGCGTTTCTACTTTTTGTATTAATTGTATAAGAAACTAAACAAATCAATAACATAATTGAATGTCTTAATCATGAAGGAAAGAAAATTGAATAGAAATGTAATATTCAATAATAACTTTGATTTTCTATGATCTACACTTATGTTTGTTGTTCCAAAAATTTACACTTCACGTAATCTGTAATTAAATGTCCTCATCAATACAACACAACTGTCCTTTGGGGATTGTGTTCTTTTGCCGAGGATGGTCATGAAATTGTAGACTATGTGATCTGTTACAATTTGTAATAGCACACATAAATGCAGATTTCATGTAATCTTTTACATAAATCAGTAGTAACGACATAATTTGATGTGATCTTCCCTAGCTTAGGTATACTTCACTAATGCTATCCATCATAACAAAGTTTCAATTTTTCCATTTTTGCACAAGTGCAAAAATTGTCAATAGAAGACCTTTAGTAATTCAATTTTATCATGATTTACCAGTTGCTACCTTGAAAATTTTACCTTCGTTCACTGGCGAAAATAAAATTACCCCTACAGAGCACATTAAATATGTTTTATCCCTTTGTGTTGTCCATAATATAACTCATGAAGATGTAGCATTAAGACTTTTACCTACATCATTTAAAGGACAAGCTTTGCAATGGTATGGAACCTTAGAAATAGGGAGTATACGAACTTGGGATGAGTTAGGAGAGAAATTAATTAAGAAATTTCAAGACCATTCTGATCATTTCTCTCTCATAGAACAATTGTCTACAATAAAAAGAGTTTCTCATGAATTTATGGCTAGTTTTAATATCAGATTTGTTAGAACTTGGGAATGAATTCTAACACTTGTTAAGCCTCAAGATGATCACGCATTTCTATACTATCTCAAACCTTTAAATAGTGATATTTTAGCCATGATTCAATATATGGGAGGAGATACTCTCCCAACACCTTATAATATTTCCATTAGGGCTAAAAATAGCCTTATTCAAGCTGAAAAACTAGCCGCAAGGTCTTCAATGCCTCTTATCATAGATTTGGCACCTCTTTAATAGCCTATTACCATTATAGATCATGTTTTTATAGCTCCATCAGATGATGTATTTAAGGCTTTGCAGATTATGGGAAATAAGTTAATGTCAATTGAGAACAAAGTAGCTCATCCTAACATGCCTTACCAAGCTTCTTATTGGTAAAATCTACAAAATCAACAGAATAGGTAGACTTCTCATCAAAATCAGAATTATAGAAAGCCATATCACCCACGAAAATTTGATCGAAAGCGTCCTATTTCATCCAGTGCTCTTATTTCAATTAATATGGTTTCAGAAGAATGGTGTCCACATTGTAATTAGCCTCATTTAGTTGTCAATTGTTCAGATGCATTCCTAAATATAATCCTTTTTACATAACCTCAGTCTGAAGCATTATTCATGTCTCAAATTGAGGGTGTGCAACAAGATACTCATAGTGAGAAATAACTAGATCAAAATCTAGTCATCTTTGGAGAGGAAAATTTTATTGCAGTCACAACTAGGTCTCAAGAGAAGGCTCGGGATAAAGAAAAAAAAAGCCTTTTTTACCTATAATCACTGATAAAAAACAAGTACAGGTCAAAAAATTACAAACAACTCATTGTTCCTTCAAAACAACAAGCAATTCAGATCCTAAAGAGCGGTAAAAACAATTGCATACTGATCCCAGAAGATTATTCATACCTCATATTTCAAAAGTTGTTGAAGCAGAGTCAGTTTTGGGGAAAGCTTATGCTAAAACTATAGAAGTTGTTTCAAAGACTTTTTCTTCTTTTAATATTGTTGAGGTAATGAAAAATCATAATATTAATATTTTATTATGGGATGCTCTAAGTATTCCTGGACAACAAGAGTTACTTGCTCACGAGTTTGCCAAATTGAAGATTTCTCCAAAACTAGTAGAAAATGAATTTCAGAAAGTAGACATGGTTCTTGGTACATTGGAGCAAGATCATACAAAATAGGTTAAGTGGATGGTACAAAAAGTTTTAAATCCTCATGATATCAGAAAACCACCACCCTTTTATTTGTCTTTGATTATTGGAGATCTTTTAGTTCATAATTGCATGGTTAACAGTGGTGAAAGTAACACAATAATTCCTAAGGTAATCATGGAAAAATTGGGCCTACAGTATGAACTACAGAGAAGATTGTATTACACCTAGACAGAACAACAACCAACACAGTTGGCATCTTTAGAAATTTGGAGGTAACTTTACATGCTTGTCCAAATGATACTATCTTACAAGATGTTACTATTGTAGATTTACCTCCCTAATTTGCCTTATGTTTATCAAGATATTTTGCAGCAAAGATAGGAGGTTTTATTTCTTGAGATTGGTCTTTTTAATTCTTCACTACAACATATAGAACTAAAGTTACTACAAATTATAATCCTCTATCTAGATTTTATATTGAGCCTCAAGCTTCAAATGTTGCATCAACTTATGCACGTATAGATCAATTTGATTTTGACGTTACAAAAAATGTTTCTACATTAGATGGTGTTTCTAATATGTTTATGGATGAAAAAACTCAAGAGAAACATGCTTATGATCCTTTAAAATAAGCATAAGAAGAATTTTTTGGCATTTATTTCTTGCATGAACGAAATGAACCAATTCCCTTATTGTCAAAAATAAAGAAAACATCAAAAGGCATATGGAAGCTTCATTTTGATAGAGCCAAGAAAAAGAAGGGAAATGGTGCAGGTTTTATGCTCACTTCCCCTACAAACAAAAGATATTTCTCATCTCTAATTCCGTAATTTTTGTGTACATATAACGTAGTTGGATATGAAGCATTAATTCACGGCTTCTAATGTGCTATATAAGTGGTATCAACATGTTGTAATTTTTTGGTGATTTAGAGTTAATGATTAATCAAGTAAAAAAAATTAATGTGTATAAGAATTTATTTTTGAAATCTTACAAACATATATTTTTAGACTTAATGGAAGATTTTGATGCTATTAATATGCAATCTACTCCAAGAGCTAAAAAAACATGCAGACAGACTTTTAATAGTTGGTGCTAGCTTTGATGTACTAGAACAGATCGAAAAAAACAAAATAAAACCATATATGAGTTTTATTATCAGACCTTCAGTACTTGATAATGAATAAAATTGGCAAGTTTTCAAAGATGATGATCAGATCTATATATTTATGCAGTAAGAAGCTAATTTTTCTGCAGTAAATCAAGAAAACCTATAACATTTTTATAGTGACCATATTTTTCAATTAAAGACAAACAAGATGCTCCAAGGAGTGGTCACACTAGAAAATATTTTTAGTTTCTGATTATAAGTTAAGAAATGATAAAGGTGATATTTCAACTCACGTAGATAACTACGAAGAGATCTTAGTGGATGATGAAAAGAAATTATTTATCGGAAAGGTATGTTCCTCAGTTGAAAAATAGTCATTTATTATTTTATGTAAAGAGTTCAAATATGTTTTCACTTGGAAATACCAAAATTTGAGAGGTTTTGATTCCATTTTACCTCAGCATACTATAGAGTTAGAGCTAAATTCTAAGTCAGTCAGGAAAAAACCAAAGGCTTGCAAATGTGAAGATTAAACCATTGATGATAAAAGAGTTTTCCAAATTGATTAAATTAGGTATTATATTTCCAGTTAAACATTCAAGTAAGGTATTTAACCTTCTTCCTATTCGAAATAGAATGGGGAAATCTGGCTATGTGTGGATTTTATAGATCTTAATAAATCTTCATTAAAAAATCATTATCCACTACCCAATATGGATCAGATTTTAAGAAAAGCTTTAGGTTCAGACACGTTTTCTCTTTTGGATGGTTATAGAAGATACAATCAGATTCTTGTGTATGAAAAAGATATATACAAAACAACCTTCACTACAAAGTGGGGTAATTATGCTTACAAAACAATACCTTTTTGACTTTCCAATACCGATGCAATGTTTCAATGTGTAATGGACATGGATTTTCACAGCCTATTAAATAAAAGCATATTGGTTTATTTAGATGATGTCACCATTTTCTCAAAGAGCTATGATGGTCATCTTATACATTTAAGGGAGACTTTTCAACTTTGTAGATAGTTTGGAATATCATTGAATCCTAAAAAGTCTATATTTTCAGTATATCAATGTAAATTACTTGGATATATTGTTTCTAGGAAACGTTTACCTATTGATCCTTTTAGAATTGAAGCAATTTATCAACTATCATTTCCCTATCATAAAAAGGCACTACAAATTTTTCTTGGAAAAATCAACTATGCTAGAAGATTTGTTTCATATTTTGTAGCATTAGTCAAGCCATTAATAGCCATGTTAAAGAAAGAAAAAACCTTCTCTTGGACCAGCGAAGGAAGGAAAAGATTTGAAGCTATTAAGATAACTATTTCACAAGTTCCTACTCTGAAAAACCCAAATTTTGAAAAGGATTTTACAATGTATGCACTTGCAAGGGATAAAACCATTCCATCCATATTAACTCAAGTTAATGATGGAAATACTAAGTAACAAATTTCATTCTTTAGGAAGATCTTGCATGAGTACAAGACAAGGTACATTTTTCTTGAAAAATAAGTAGTTTTAATAGTTAGAGGATTAAAGATCTTCAAGTACATACTTTCTAATAATAAGATACATGTCTTATTCTCTCATCCAAGTGTTAAAGTATTCTTGTTGAACAAAGAACTGAATGAGATGAGAACAGGTAAGATTAGAAAGGTTATGGAGTATGATGTTGACATCCATGTTGTAAAAATAATTTGAGGAAAAGGTTTGCGTGAGCATCTAATTGCTGATATGGAAAAACAACAAGTTACAGAATCAAACAAGTTAGAACAACATGCTGAAATCACATATCAACAGTCATAAATCTTGGAACAACCTGAAAATTGGCAACCAAAAGTAAATCTAGAAGTTCAGGAATCAATGTGGATGATTGATTTGATTAATTACTTACAGCATAGTACTTATCCAGAAGGTATGGACAATAATAAACTAAGATATTTTAGGTTACAAGTTCTACCTTATGTTTTCATTGACGGTGTGTTGCTTAAAAAGAATATGAATGGAATTTTTTTGCAATTTATTGATTATGATAGAATTCAGTAACTATTATCCAAGATTGATGGACCTACAAGAGGTCACTTTTCAACATGTACTACAGCCTTAAAAATTATGAAATCTAGTTACTTTTGGCCCAACATATTCCATGACTACTTTGAAAGGATTAGAATGTTTAAGAAGTGTGTTTTCTTTGTTGGAAAGGGATGTTTAGATTCACTTCCCCTATAGCCAATTTCAATGGGGTCTCGACTTCATTGGCATGATAAATCCACCTTCATCACAAGGAAACAAGTGGATCATGACTGCTACATATTGTTTTACACACTAGACTGAAGCAATAGCCTTGAAATAACCTATCGAGACTTCAATCTTATCATTTTACGAAGGTATACTTTACAGATTTGGTGTTCGAACAACTATCATTTCAGATAATTCCTTAGCATTTCTTGGTGCAAAGGTAATAGATTGGGTTGTCAAGAAAGGAATTTATTTATGTAATTCATCTAATTATTACACACAATGTAATCAATCAACTGAAAGCACTAAAAAAATATTTCAAGGATCATCAGAAGACCAATCAAGGATGTCTAAAGACCTTGGCATCTAATGTTAAATTCAGCACTTTGGGCTAATAGAGTGACTCCTAAAAAATCAGTTAGCAATTCACTGTATAAACTTGTTTATGGACGAGAGGCAAGAATGCCTATTTCATTTTAGTTGCCCACATTGGATTTACTACATCAGATGGAACAACTCAACAATGAACCATTACAGATCTGTTATATAGAATTAATGGAGCTGCAAGAGCTAAGAGATGAAGTTGATCTGAATATCTAAAAGAATCAGAAACAGATCAAGAAAACATTTGATAAAAAAATATAGGTTCAAAGTCTTCAATGAAGGAGACATTGTGTTAAAATGGGATGTTGATTGTGAAAATCCAGGAAACCACATGAAATTTGACACAATTTGGAGTGGTCCCTATATGATTTCAACTTTCAAAGAACACAATGCATTTCATCTTTCAAGGCTAAATGGAGAGTAGCTTCCCATTCATGTGAATGGTATGTTTTTTAAACATTGTTATTGAAAAGGATATAGTGTTTGGTTCAATAAGTGCAGTTCATGTATATTACAATATTTGTCAATTCAATAAGTGCACTTTTACACATGATCTAGTTTACCATATCCTTTCCCAGCTTTAGTTTGTTTTTTAAAAGGGTTGTTTTTTTAGAAAAGGAAAATTTTGGTTATATGCTTCGACTCCATGCCCAATGGAAAAGAGCAATGCACCTGTCTAAAAGCTAGCGGGTATGTTGCCCCGCAAGATCAGCAGAAATGTTGACAATTTTTACACTCGTACAAAAATGGGCAACTCGAAACTTTCTTTACTATGGAAGACATTGATGAAATGGACCTAAATATGGGTAGCCATACAATTTATAGTGTTTTTCAACTGCATCTATTGATTAACTATATGTAATTTGCAGCTATGGGTGTTGCTATAAAATATAAGACCTCACATAGAATGTTATTCAAGGTTCATCTTCAGAAAGTAATCAAAAAATCCCCAAAGGACTAATGTATTTCCTTGATGAAGGTGGGAATCATAGTTTAGGTGAAATGTTAAATTGAGGAGCAACAAACATAGTTACAGTTTACATGAAGGAGAGTTCATTATTAAATTTATAGGTACATAAAAAATAATTATTTCTTGATGTTAAATACATTTAATTGTGTGATTAAGTTGTTTATTTCAATATACAATCAATATCCATCATAAAATCTAAATGCAGAAAGAAGTATAAAAATCAGTTACAAAAACTAATGTTATTTATTCATGAAGAGATTCAATGTTTCCAAAAATATTGGTGGGATGTAACTCATAACTACTGAAAAAGGAAGTACGTGTGCATAAAGTTAAAAGTAAAAGAGTGTAGAGGAAACCCATCATTTCCTTGGGATCTTATTCTAGTGTTCTTTATTTCCAGGTCTAACTCCACCTTCCATTTGTGTGACCAAGCAACTACAGTGTACCTGAAAAATAAAAGAAAGGGCATCAATAAAGAGTTCAGGGTTTAATCTCTACTCATGCATTATCTAACTGCATGCAAATAGATTTCTTAATATCATAAGCATAAGGTACATAAGATATAGATACAATGTTGAGAAAGTTGTATCGATAGTAGCACACATATGATTCCCAAAATCATGAGAGACAAAGAAAGAGAAATAAAGACTATGAAACATAAGAGAGGGCAAAAAGCCTAATTATTTTCGAACTATTTTCTTAAGTGTGTAGGTACAGGTTGTAGTAGAAGAGATCAATGCATGTTTTGAATTGTTGTATTGAAAAGTAGTGATTACACTCAATGATCAAGCATATTTAAGAACAACAGAAAATAATTCATTCATACATCTTAATTCTTGAGCTATCTAGATCAAATATCAAAAGGAATCAAACAGATAATCAAGTGCAGATGAATCAACAGTACAATTATTTTAGGATAATGAAATGGATATCTACCTATCATGTTTATATTATGAGCCATTAATGAAGATCAATTGGAGCAGTTATGATTATAAAAAAAATAAGGTTTGCTAGAACATGAATCAGTAGAATAAAAAAGAAGTTTATCTTGCAAAGTACAAATATGATCAAGGCACATGCTACAGAGGATCAAGAGTGAAGACTTAGTTGAAAGAGATTTACTCATGCATTCAAAGTGAATGAGAGAAACATCTCATTTTGAATGCTGGAAAGTCAAATTTTTCAAGAGTCAAGCATGGTAAACTTAAACAATATTTCATATCTCAATAATAATTTCTTCCATAAAAGGATATGTTTCAGTATCATGATAAAATTGAAGCAATAAATTTCATACTAAGAAAAATCATATCCATATTCTAGAGTAGTGGATGAGTTAGGCGATTTTATCAAGTATCAAGACAACCTTATGAAATTGCAAGTTCAATTATGATATCCATTAAAATAGTTTTCCAATTGCAAGCAACTTGTTGCATCATAATTGTAAAGTGAGACACAAGTTTTCAAACTAAACAAGAAGATGGAATGATACTTTCAATCAACTCTTGCAAGTGTAGAAATGCGTATCAAAATCTAAAGAAACTTCCCACATAAGATATGGATGGAAAGAAAACATTAGAACACTAAATCATAATTAAGGAAACAGGTACAAGATTCATACTTCAGAATGGTCTAAAAAATAAAAGATGAGAACAATCATACTAAAAAATTTCTTTCATGTTGAATTCATACAATTCAAATGTAAGTCAAACTACAACCGAAGTGTAAGTTCAACCAACATCAAGATTTTAGAATAAAATAAAGAGAAGACTTTCAACACACTTCTTTAAAAAAAGGAAATGTTTTCCAAGTATACATTCAATAATGTCAGGGATTCTATTAAGAGTTGCAGCCATTAGCAAAAATCAAGCCATACAAGCTCTAGTATGCATGAATTTTCAAATTATAAATTACAATTTATTCCAAGTTTATAGTTTTTTGATAGACCTCATAAAGAGAAATAATTTCATATTTTATGTTTCAAAATGAAGACAAGTATATCACCAATACATAAAAAATTGGACATGCAACAAGGACAATTCCAATACATTTTGATAGTACAAAAATGCATTATTTTCAAGATATATGTAAATCATTCTCTAGGATACATATTACAACTCTGTTCCAAGAAATTGTTTTGGTTTCCATGATAGATATCAAGATTCAAAGAGAAGTTAGATGATTAAATATAGCTATCAGATATCCTAAAGTGTGCATAAAAGGAAAGAGCTATAAGTTCACTTCAAGTTCGCAACATACAAAGATGAAAGTAGAATAAATCAATAACCTTCTTGAACAACTACAAGTTCTAACCATAAGGGTCAAATGCATGTATCGAGTAATCAAGAACAAAATCAAGAGTCCTTAAGATAAGACATCAGTGCACTATTACAAACTTGTTGTTTGAGCATTGGGACATCAAATGTGGATGGATTTTTTTTTCACATTGGCAATATAAGCACATATTCTATAAAAATAAAATAAGGCATTCAATGGAAGCCTAACACTCACTTAGATGAGCTTAGCTAATGACTCAAGGATAAATTTTAGAATTCAAATAGGTTACAGTAGAAGCATACAACTCCATCGAAGGAAGAAGTAAACACAATACAAAAGACAATATTTTCGAGCACATAGTTCAATAATGCTTAAAATTCAAAGGATTTGCAGACTGTATTCGTGACATTTTAGACAATATATAGTTTAGATACCCAAATTCAAGGATTTTAACCTTGAAACATAATGGAACAGTATTTCTAGTTCGAAAATAATGGTGAAAACCAATTTTAGTCAAAAATGTTCATTTTAAAGAATTATTTCTTCAAGTTGTGCAAGATAGGTACATCTCTTGTAAAGTATCAAAAAGTCATGAAACCCAACAAGAAAAGTTTCACAAATGTAATACTCAGCCAAACAAATCTTAGACAAATTTCCAAAAAATTTAAAAGACTCGTGTAATGGTGGAAATAAAACATGGGGAACCCCTAATCAAAGAGAGCCAAGAAGGTGTAAACAAAAATTAGAGCAACTCCAACCCATCAAAGCAAAGTCAATAATATCAAGAAACAAATCAAGAAATGGCCTAATGTTCAGGACCGTTAGCTTTCTCTCTATTTATTAAAATTATCTAGTAATTGGTCAAAAGAATAAAGCAATATGCACAAGAGGAGTGAGAAACAGTAAGCTCGAAGGAAATCAAATAATGGTGCGACAATTTTTTTTTGCTAACTAGAAGTGTGGTAACACCAAGAAATGAGCTTGACTTCAACAAAATCAAAGAAAAGAATCATTAATATGAATTCAAATACAACAATCTGTAAGAAAACTAGAGCATAATGGAAACTCTTTTATTTTCATTCGATTCAGAGTAAGACGATGACAACTCAAAGAAGACCTAGATTTAGGTACATTTGAAACAACTCAAAAAGTTACCTAAGTTAAAAACCTGAATACAACTTTAGATCTATTTATTTTTTACCAAAAGGAAGAAAACCCAGTTCGAGTTAAGAAAAATTAAGCCATGGCATTTTTAAACTTACAAATGAAGGTACAGATCCATGACATCCCTGATATAAGGACCCAGAATCACATTCAAGCTCACAAGGGTGCGACAGAGTGAAGAATCACAAAAACCATTAAAAAATTCAAGATATTTAGTATTAGACTCGAAATTGATAAATTCCATAGACCATAGAAAAGGAGAATATTTCAAAGTTTTAGTGCCAATAAAGCAAGAATGATAAAGGAAGAAACTGTTATAGAAATATGAAATCGCAGGCTTACCTTCTTTCATCTACAACAACTTAAAGTGTTAGAGAAGTTCTAGTTAAAACCAAAGGTTAAGAGATCATCATCAGTGGCAGTCAGTATCTTATGGAGCTCGAACAGGAGCATAAATGACAACAAGAACAGAGTTCTCATGAATAAAGTGAACCCCAACAAGCTAGATCAATAGAAACTTTTAATATAGCTACCAGTAAAAATAACAGAATAAAGCTTGAGATCGTACAATATTGACACCCACAGCTAGAAAAATTACAAAAGATTAAACCAGAGAGCAAATAAAGATAAAATAACCCTAATAAATTTAGATATAGAGTCTCAGGAGTGGAGAGAAAATCAATTTTGAGCTCGTAATACATAATAATGGTGGCACAAAATTTTGTTTGCATGGTTTCCCCACTCGAGAGAGTGAGAAAAAATGTATAAATGATAACCTCGATGATCTTTTTACTCAACCTAACTCATCCAGAGCTAGTGTCAATTTTGTAGATCCGGAAGGTACAAGAATCAATGGTCGGAGATCAAGATCACTAGGTTCCAATGAAAACCAAACCACATCATAACCAAGGTTAATTTCTAGTCCAAGCAAGTACGGAGATCAACACACCAGATCACTAAGGAAAAGATCGAATGATCAACATCACAAACCAATTCTAACTACCCCACTTACCATGGTTCATATAATTAATGATGGAGATGCAAGTGGTACAGAGATCAACGAACTTGATCAACTCAATGAAATCCATGCAAACCACATATCTAACTAGAGTTAAACGATGCCACCAACAATCCTCTAAGGGGTGAGTCCTCGTAAAAACTGGGCAAGCCCTATTATTTGAAAATTATTTAAATTTGACCATATTAAGGTCTTAACCATGTGATGCACATTAATTAAAAGGTGAAAACCTTATGTATTTTCAATTATTACCTTCCAATAAATTCCAACAACCTTTTGTGCATCATGATTAATCAAAACAGAAAAAGACATAGTATATGTTGCAAAGTCCAAAATGGTGACCAATCAAATGATTGATGTTGATTAAAATATGTGCAATTATGATAAAAAAAAGGACTCTATAGGTTTATAACCTTATGAAAATTAAAACAATAATATATGTCATAATTCAATCATTCAATCAAAAGTGGCCATTATAATATTTTACAAAAGGTGAACTGTTACCTTAGTATTTGCAAAAATGCATTTTGTTAAGTATGTAAATTCAACAAGAAGACAAATTGTGTATATCAAAGGTGGTCCCCACAGTGGGTGAATTGGAGTTGAATAATTTTTTCTAAGTAAAAGACAACACATTTTTTTTCTTGAAGAGAAGTAATTTTCAATGTCATCCACTAGAAGACAAAACAACAAAGAAGTGTATAAATGCAAACGTCAGAGATCAAGAAGACCTTTTTGAAATGCTAATTACCTTAGTTTTCACAAACGAGGGTATTATTTTCTATCACATGTGCTCACAGGTGGTCCCTACATTAGAGGGTGAACATTTTGCCAAGTTTGAAGACAAAGGAATTATTTTAACTTACACACGGATATTATGTTTGCATGTGCATACAAGGGGCATAATTGAAGAATGTCAAATTTATCATTGCAAGTGGAAAAAAATGCAAGTGTCACATCAAGCTTAAGAAGAAAGATTCTATGCACATTGGAGAAGACTTGCACAGTAAACAAGATCTATTATAAGCTAGATTATTCATCCAATTTTAGTAAAAATAGATCATTCAAATGCACTTTGACTGGAATTTATTTTTCTAACTAAGGCTATTAATGCCTCATTGTAATCAGCATGTCTATGTTTATTCCTTTATTTATTCAAGATAAAGGAGTAAAATTACCATGCATGGGTGAGTAAAAACTTTAGCCTATTTTTAGGATGGGTAGGGTGAATAAATTTTTTTTATATTTTATACATTGACAAAGCACAAGAGGAGGAATTTTTGACACATGAGTGATGAAGAAATTTTCGAATAGTTTTTCCTTGAATGAGAACTGGTTTTTTCCTTCCAATTATTGTCTGTGGTGTGTATCTCTTCATTAATTCTTGTGAAGATCAATTTCCTGATTAATCATCAAACCTTGCTGCAAAAATGGTATTTTCTACATAATCTTAGTATGGATTTTTATCCTGTTGTGTTATTGTGATTTATCCCTTAATACTTAAGTGTTTTGCGTTAATATTCTGCTAAAATCTATTGGTTTGTACATCTAAAATTTATTCTCAATTTTATTGCGCATGTACTCAGTCAAATCCCTCAATATGTTTGGTGTATCACCCATTTCAATTTCAGCTTCAGTCATATTTTTACCCGCAAAACCCCAAAAAAATAGTTTAGGATGCATCAATAAGGAACTGGCATTCATACTGGATACTCACCTCAATAATAGGTTTACCCACAAACCTGAGGTGTTTCCATTGTATCTATGAAAGTGAGAGATCAAAGTCATATTAGAACCCCTATTGTCATCTCTCAACCAGGGTGCAATTTTGAGAGATAATAATTGTGAGATAAGGTCTCATGTAGTATTACTAAGTACTTATGCAATTGTGAATAACTACCAACACCTTAGTGGTTCCCTCATGTCTGTTGACATGAAGATAATAAGATAGCCTTATAATATAGAATCTACCCAATTTATTACTGGGTATATTTGTGTCCCTTACTTACTATGTGACCTAACCTATTATTTATTGAAACCCTTTTCCAATGAGTGGAGTGACTTTTATCTTTCCAAAATATGGATCTATGAACTTTGTATGCCTAGAAATGGATAAAGCTAGACTATTTGACCTAGCTGGGTACTAGATACTTTAGGTAGGTATTATCAGTCGGGAGTGCACCCTTGCTGAGGAAATGCAATTGAACTCCTCACTTTGGCCAATACAATGGGAACTCCTATAAGGTGTGGGTGACTAGGGTTTAGGAGAACCTCCACAGTAGACTAGTTTCCTAGGTAGATCACCTAAACTAAATATCTGGTGGGATTGAGGGAGATAAACTAACACTAAATGAAATCAAGAAAATTCGGTGATACAAATTTTTTTTGGGACCTATGGCTGCACAAAATCACACTTCATTAACTTTTAAAACATTGATAAACTTCACAACAATTATTTTTTCATGGATTTTACACTCGCAAAAGGCACTAACATGCACTTAAATGACCTACAAAATCTTGTGAAACTAGCTTGACATAGGTATTTAAAGTTAAAATCATGCAAAATGAAATAAAATTTCACTAGAACATACCAAAATCATGTTGTAACACACTTTTGCAAGATACTGTAAATTGGAGGAAAAAATAGTCTTTTAATGCTCAATAAGGTGCACAAATACAAAAATCTGTATACAATTCTACAAAATGAAAATAACACCCCAAAAATCTTTCACAAGAAAGGCGTATATAGAAAAGATCACCCCTAAACTCCAAAAATAGCTCATTCTAATTTTAACCAAGTTGTCTATTTGGAGAAAAATCCAATATTATCCTTTGCATTCCTAATTTTAACTCCTTTTGCAAATAATACAATATTAATAAGGCTAAAATTAGTTGCATGACATACATTCTCCTTCAGGTTAAATTACATCTAACTAGGTAAACTCCCTCTTTTGCAAAACTAAGGTGTTTCTATGGCCTTTTAGCAAATATCAAGGAAAAAAGAATTTTGTTTTTTGGAAAAAAAGCTATTTTTGTGTCTTCATAGCTTTCTTTGGCATGCATTATGATTGGGTAATTCTGGCTTTTCTTGATTTATCAAATGCATTGTTAAAGTAATTGTGGTTTATTTGACTTAGCCAATTATATGTTTCCTCCCTCGTGAATATTAATAATGCAAACAAACCTACATGGGAAAACTTAACCATGGTTTTAAAATGTTGAGTTTGGCAAACCTCAATCAAATCACCAAAGTGTTAGGTCAAGAACCCTACAAGCATGTTACATTGGTTTTGGAAACCTCTAGAACTTCATGCGAGTGGTGAAAACCTACAAAATTTTTGGCTTGCCACGATACTTCATTTTAAGCTATATTTCTAGTTGTGTTTTGTTGTTTTACAGTTTTTTGGCTTTGCATTGTAGGATGTCTCGGTGGTTGTTTTGTGTTATTGATAGCTAGTAAAGTTATACCTTAATTTATGTCATTTTTTGTTGGTTGTACTACTCTTTACAAGCCTAGGTTCATATTAATATCTGGGTTCATGATTGAGTTGTGATAATGATTTAATCAAGGGTTTGAGCTTTGGTGTATAGGAATATTGAAATCAACTGTCACTCCTACATATTGGCTTGACTCTGTCGTTTTTCCTTCAATTTTGCGCATTGTGAGCCTTATAAACAATTGTAGCTTGTGATATTTGGGCACTTATGAGATGGAGTTGTTATAATTTTTTGACAACTTGATGGCTTTGAGATTGACATTTTTGAAGGGAAATCCATGTCGTACATTTTGAGATTTGTGTTTTAATTGCATAACTCGATGAGCTTATTTCCTTAACCCTTCCATGTACACTACTTTATTTTTACGAATGGGGTTCGAGTAGCTCCCTTTATTGTGTAGGATCATTGTGTTTAGTGAGGGGAAATCTACCAAACAGTGAAATTTTGTATTTGGTTCCTGTTATCTATCAAAAGTGCACCCTGTAGAGAGATGGTTGCATGTGTTCTAAGCTTGCAAATTTAATCTCTTTCTTTTGTAAATACAATGGAAATACCTCGAGTTTGTGGGTATACCTGTTTTGAGGTGAGTCTCCAGTATCAAGGCCAATTCCTTATTGATGTATCCTAAACTAATTTTATGGGGTTTAAGGGTAAAAGATGACTGTAAAATAAAATTAAAACCTAGGTGATACACCAAACTTGTATGAGGTATTTGACTGAGTACATGCACAATTAATATGGAATGAATTTCTGATGCATAGGGCAACAAGTTTTTGAAGATAATGAAGGGTAAACACTTTGATGTATTGAGGGATAGAATCACAACCATACTGCTAAGTTACACATACACATTAGTATCATGCAGAATTACTAAATTTGTAATAGGGTGAGATCATTAATCAGGGAATTCAACATTCACAAGATTAATGGAAACATACACAAGACTACAAATAATTGGAAAGATAGAAAATACTTCATATTCAAAGGGAAAAACTGGCAGAAAATTTCTTTAGCACTCATGTATATAAAATTCCTCCTTTTGTGCTTTGCCAAGGCACACAATATATAACAAGATTGATTCACCCACCCTTCCTAAAAATATACTGAGGCTGTACTCACCCATGCATCCTATTTTTATCCTTTAAAGAATAAAATAAAGTAAAATAGTACAAGGAGGCATTAATAGCCTTTGATTACATACATTCAGACTGAAGTTGACTGTTCTATTTTTAAAAAAAGCATGGGTGATAGTAAATATTTCTTGATGAGAAAGTCTCCTCCTAGTGCATGCAAATTCTATCCTCTTGCTGATCTGTCCTTTTGTGAAGGCATTCAAAATTCTCCTATGTTTTGAGAAAAATCAAAAATACAATATTTGAAACACTTGAAAAAATAATTCATCCAAAAATCAACTTAATGGGGACCACCTCCAAGTTTAAGTTCTGATGTTCACATTCCATCATGGTGTTGAACTATAATTTGGAATCACTTTTGATAAGTCAATGCAATTATTTTAAATGACATTGGGGAAGTCCCCTCTCCACAATGACTCACTCCTTCCATTTGAATTGTTGGTGGCATCCAACTTGGTTCAAGTTTTCTTTGAAAATTGGTATACATCCCGAGTCGTCGATAGCTATACTGTTTGATCCAGTGCCGTCGATTCTTGACCTGTGGTTAGGAATTTTGGTTTGTATTGAATGTGGTCAGTGGCACCATGATACTGGTGGTTTACTTTGAAATTTTTTTAATGTTTCTCAGCCTTCGATTCCCACATGGATTAATCTTTGAACGTTGATCATCTGATTGTGGTTGAGTTCTGTTGACTCGTCTCTTAGGTTTGTATGGTAAAGGGTAACTCAACACTAATGATAATTTCATTTGGATTGTTAATTTTTGGGTGAAGCCCTAGCCAAATTTTTTTGATGCCATTGTTATGAAATCCTTGAGCTTGACCCCTCTACATAATGGTTCTCTGATTTTTAAGTGAGTTTGGATCTTTTCTATTCTTCTCTTTTTGAGTTTTCTGTGCAAGATGGTTGTGGGTTCTCACCGCCATTGTCATGATCATTGAAATTGATGTTGTGTTATGTGCATTACTATTTGATGTGGTAATGGTAAGTCTTTGACCCCCCTAAGTATTGTTTTTTCTTTTTTGTTTCCATTTCGAATTTGAGATTTTTATATTTAGCTCCTTTGCATATTTTATAATCTCCTGGAATGACCTTGGTCTCTAAGTTAAAACCCATTCTAGGTTCTTATTTTTGGTCTTGATCTGATCACGATTCGAGGGTTTTTCTCAACTTTAACTTAGTTAGTAAGTCCTTGTTTCTTACTCTGATTTTGCTATTCGTTAATGGGTTTTGCGATTAACATCAGAAGCTGTAATCTTATCTCTTAGATCTACAACTTGAAACAGATTTTCAATAGGAATGTTGACTTCTAAATGAAAACTTTGAAACTCTCTTTATTCTGAACGTGCACATAATTTTGATTCAAGGTTTTCTATCTAATTTTGTAATTTGAATGCTATAGGGTATTCCTTTTGCTCTTCTTTTCTTAAAATGACGATAGATCAAAGTCCTTATGATTTCCATCTATGTTAATCTACAAATATTTGTAAATACTTTGAATCTTCTCATATTATACATGGTATTCATGATTTGGTTTTGTCTTACCAGATCTAGTCTCATAAGGTGCACTGTGATTTGATTTCTTGTAACCTAAATTTGGGTATTCATATTTTCCTTTGATGAAGAATGGATATTACTTTCTAGTCACTATTATTTGAATTGAAGTTCTAGTTTTGTCTATAGTTTGCAAAAATAAATGATTTCTAGCTCACTTTTATCATCCTGGGTACCCTCTAGCTGTGCTAGGAAAAGCATCTGTGTACTATCCTTTGATTCACTAAGACTAGTATAAGTCTTCTCACTACTACTTTAAGTGTGGTCAAATCCCATTTCGTTTAAAACAATGACTCGAATGCTTTATAAAATGGTATGGTTTTTGATATTTGGATAGCGTTGTTCTTGTGCATCTTGCCATTTTACTAAGCTTGAATTTCTGATCTGTATGAATCTCCATCTGGATGCAACACAAAACCATTTAGAAGTTTACAAAACTTCTAATTTTTTTGTTTTGAGCATATTCATGTTCTGAAGTTCTGTATTTGTTTGATGTTGATAATGGTCTCTGATGTTACCTGATTCACTATCGATGTAGTGGTGTTTGATGCTCTGAGCCTGTGTTTTATTTCATGTTGAAACTCCTTGAAAATATCTGAATTTGGATTTTATCATTTATCTTGCAAATTCTTATTTTTCTCATTCGTGAAATGCTTATCTAGTTTCAATGGATGTCCTAGCTCTCCCTGACTGCTATAGCATTTGAGAATTTTTTTTTTATCCTTGCACTTTGTTTAAGATGAGATCTTGAGATTTACTTCAATGTGGTCCCCATTAGTAGGTTCTTTCTAATCTCTAACTTTGGAGCATGTAGTTTGGTTTCTTACTCGCTTAGTCGACCTTGAGCATCTGAAACCATGAATTGGAAATGTATGGAATTTCCTGTATTATGCTTTTTTATCATTGTAATTGAGGACTCTGTACTATGTGGCTCTTTGTGCATTTGAATCTGAAAGTACAATATTGGTACCTTGACTGTTTCTTGATTCTATGAGATCTTTGTACCTTGTATCTGGCCTTTTGTAAGTTATAAATAGTTTCTCATTCTTGCTTCACTTAAAAACTGCAGTAGAAAATGGCTGAATTTTGTAATATTATCTTAAAACTTCATTTTATTCAGCTGTTAAGCTAGAATGAAAGCTCCAAAGTTCTTCAATTTTATGACTGAAAGTGTAGTCCATTTATTTTCTTAAAATACTACATTTAATCTTCATTATAGCTTTAGTATGTATGCTAGAAAATTTAAAATATCCATTTTTCATGACGAATCCCTGCCAAAATTTTCCCAAATTTCCTTCTTTAATTTCTGTTTCTAGTGCAATCTATGTATTTTTTGATTCAGAATACAGAATGTATCACTTTTTCATTGAAGCTGATTTCTTGTTGGAAACTGAAACATAATAATTGTTATCTTGATCGTGGCATACTTTTATGTTTCTCTGTATTACTTATTTGATTTACATACAACTTCTAAAGCATGTATTAGTTTAAAAAAACATGATGGAAACTTGTAAATGTCCATTTTAAATGGTGAAGCCCTGCCAAAATTTTCTAAGATTTCTTTCTCATTCTATTTGAGCTATAATCTTATCTTTCTAGTTAACTTCAGCCCTTTAAATTTTGATTCTTCTTCTTAAATTGCAATTTGAAACATGTAGTTTTTTCTACAATTCTCTCTTCTATTCTTTGCTACAACATCTTTTATCCCTAGAATAGCTACTAAACCTTGAGTTGCATTCTTCCTTCATTCCATTATGTACTTGTCACTCGTCTGCTTCATTTACCATATGGTAGAAGTTATTGAACTCTGCAATCTGTATCCATAGTGAAGACTTTAAGACATGATTTATTTATTCTTGGCTACCACCTGTACGTGCATACTTGAGAAAAAAGCTAGGCTTTTTGGCCTCTCGTATGTCCATGATTTTATTTTCTCCTCTTTATTTCTTTATGAGTGAGTAAATCATGTATACTATTTGATCTTCAAGTAATACATATCTCATGTTATTAAGAGATTAATGTGCACAAATTAGGACAATATACGAATATGGACTATACCCTAAGCTTGTAACTGATAATTTTTCTTTCTGTTTTTAGGTATGGTGCTTTCAATAATGAAGAGGAAGATGGAACAAAGCTGAAGACGAGGATACATCAACCAAAGCACAAACCTCAAGGTAATGATGGGTTCAATCATACTCCTTTATTTTCTCTTTCATGCATGTGTACCTCTTATTTCAGTAGATGTACTTTACTTTCCAGTTACATCCCATGGCTTGTGTGGGAACATTTGAAATTCCTTATGAATAAGAAATTGAATTGTGAAATTGATTTGTGTATTTATTTCTACATTTCTACTTTCTAATATGGATTGTATGATGAACTAAACAACCCAATAATATAATTGAATGTCTTAATCATGAAGGTAAGAACATTAAAAAATATCTATAACATCCAGTAATGAACTCTGATTACTATAATCTATAGTATTGATTGCTGCTTCAAAACCTAGCACTTCATCTATTTTACAATTTAGTGTCTTCATCAAGACAACACAACTGTCCTTTGGGGCCTTGTGTTCTTTTGCTAAAGATAGCATGAAATTGTAGGCTATGTGATTTGTTATGTTTTGTAATAGCACAAATAGCTGCAAATTTCACGTAATATTTTATTAATTCAACAGTAACAATATTGTATGAAAGAAACTCCCCTAGCTTAGGTATACTTCACCAATGCTATCCACCGTAACAAAGTTTCAAGTTGCCCATTTTTGCATAAGTGCAAAAAATTGTCAAAAATTCCATGGAGTTCATTATTTTCCATGTCTAGCTTGCTTTCATACATTAGCTCTGTATTGCATTATTTTTCCTAAGCATCCCTATGTAAATGTCATGGCTCTCCTTTCAAACTTTAGAGTTACATTTTTTTTTTCTAGTGTAATATTGATCTCTCTTACGTTCACCTATTCATTGATTAGATATTTGTATTTTTGTTTTATCTCACCGTCCATTATTCATGGATCTTTCTAGTGCTCCCAGGCTAGGTTTAGGAACTTGGTCTCATTTGCTTCTATACCTGGTCTCCCCTATTTAAACTCAAACTTGGCATGGATTTTGTTCAGCTCGGTTTGTGCATGTTAAGGACTTATTTAGCTCACCATTAGGCATCTTTTGGAAAGTTTTTATGAGTTGGAGTTTTTTTTTTAATTATTACACAAGCTCATGCTTGACTCATTATGACTCGAACTTTGTGCTTATATGTCTTTCCTTATACCCTTTGTGGGATCGCATCTGTATGGAGTTAGCTCTATAGAAATTAGGCAAATAAAATAACAACTAGTATAAATAAAATAAATAATTGCAAATAAAACATATTATTGAAAACTCATATAAACACTTTTTTCCATATATTTCTCCTTCTTTCTCAGATATTTGGCTCAATACAATCTCTTTGAATGTGTTTGATATATCAAAAGACTTACAATTTCCTCTAATAAATAGATGGCTTCATCTAATAATGAAACACTAAACTCATAAAAATAAAGCTCAAAAGAACATGCTTTTGTGCAATACAAATATTTTGATTTAATTTTTTTAATAACTTTTCCTAAACTTAAGAACAACTTAAACTAAACTCAAAAGTAAAAGCATGTAAAAAGTAAACTGCTTTTTTTCTTTTATTGGGGAAAAATCATTCTTTTTTGAACACTCCCCCTTAATTTTTACCTTCGAGATTTTATTTTCCTAGAGATGAGTGTTCACTTCCATATCTGACATATTCTAGATCACAAACTCTGAAAAAAGTTCTCAAATACTCTAAAACTTCATTTCCCAAAACTTTCATAAAGATATCTACAAACTGATCTTCGAATTTGCAAAATTCAAGACAAATTTCCTTGTTGTTAACCAAATCCCTAATTAAGTGATAGCTCGTGTCTATGTGCTTGCTCCACTTGTGAAAAACATGATTTTTGGACAATTATATTGCAGAATTGTTGTCACAAAAAATATTTGTAGCATCCTCTTGATTCTGCCTCAAATATTTCAACACTCTTCTCATCCAAACAACCTGATATGTTGCTTCTATTGCTGCTACATACTATGCTTCTGCTAAAGAAAATATGACTATGGTATGCTTCTTTGATGCCCATGAAACTATGCCTATTCCAAAGTGAAAATAATAACCGGATGTCCTCTTTCTGTCATCAGTACTTCCAGAAATTTCACTATCTATGTAACCTATGAGTTTGAACTCATCTGATGTTGAATAAAAAATTCCATGATTCTTAATTCCACATACATACCTCAAAATCCTTTTTCAAGCTTTCCAATGTGAATCTTTTTGAGATTCCATAAACCTTCAGATGAGGCTCGCACCATACATAATATTTGGCCTTGTGGTTGTCAAATACATGAGACTTTCAGCTAGTCTTTTGAACAATGTTGGATCTATAAATGATCCATTGTCATATTTTCTTAAATTCAAACCTACTGCAATAGGTGTTGGTGATGGCATGTATTTCAAGATGTTAAATCTCTTCAAAACATCATTAGCATACCTTTCTTGTGAAATAAAAACTCCAGATTCTGATTGATGAAATTCTATAGCCAAAAAAAGGTGCACGAGGCCTAGATTTGTCATCTAAAATTGTTTCTTCATAGCTGATTTGAATGAATCTGCAGATAGATTTCTAGTGATGATTAAATTATCCACATATAAACAAACAATCACAAATTTACCTTTCTCTTTGATATTAATGTATAAGGTAGGCTCACTATGAAATCATTATGTATCAAATAAGAATAAATCCTGTTGTACCAAGTTCTAGTTGCTTGCCTGGGACCATAGAGATCTTTTCTCAACCTATATACATTTCCTTCATGGACTTCAATCTTATAACCTTCTATCTGATTCACATAAACATATTCTTCATGAAAACTATTCAAGAATGTTAATTTTACATCCATCTAATAAATAGGCCATTTGTTTTGAGTTGTAATTGCTAAAACCATTTTTACCGTGTCTAAACATGTTACAGGTGCAAATGTCACACTGTATTCTATTCCATATTGTTGTGAAACACCTCTAGTGACCAACCTTGCTTTATATTTCTGTACTTTACCATCAACAGTATAATTGGTCTTGTAGACCCACTTCACTCCTACCAGGTCCTTTTATTCTAGAAGATCTAATAATTCCCATGTCTGATTCTTCTCTATTTCATCTATCTCATAATCCATGGATTGAACCCAAAATTCATTGTTTATAGCCTCTTCAAACTATACTAGATCTACATCTTGAGAAAACAATGCAAAAACTAAAAAAACATTAGTTGTATCAACATTACAAATGTCACTAAGACTCCTTATTTTCCACATCAAAGGGCTATCTGATAATGGATTGGTTTGTATTGAAGGAGTAGCTTTTGGTGTTCTTTGTGGTGTCTGCTAGATGTTTGAAGATGCCTGAAATCTTGGAGATATCCTAGATGTAGATGGAGGTGTATACTATGCTATAACTTGTGGTGCATGTCCAAGATTCAAAGAAGATACGACACCTTGTTTATTTATGCTTTCATTTTCCATATCATGACAAGGAATAAATTCTGTTACATTGACTATTTTTTCAATACTTTCATCCCATGCCTCATTTTCAACAAATGGTATATCTGTACTGATTATGACCTTTCTGGTAGTTGAATTGAACAACATGTAAGCTTTTTTTTCTCTGAATATCCAAAAAATACAATTTTTTCTCCTTTACTGTCTAACTTCTTCGTTAGCTCATCAAGCACATGTGCGTATGCCACACAACGAAACAATATAAAATGAGAAACACTATGTTTTATCTTAGTGCAAGCTTGTTGAGGAACCTTGTTTAGAACAATTATTGTTGGACACATGTTTATGATGTAAAAAGAAGTTTCTACTACTTCTGCCCAATACTCATTTGAAAGATGTTTTTCCTTCATCATACTTCTTTTCATTTCCATGATGGTTCTATTCTTTCTCTTTGCCACACCATTCTGCAGTAGTGTATACCTACAATTAAATTGCTTGTGTATACCATGACATTTGTGAAAATTTAGAAATGCATTGGAAACATACTAACCTCCTATGCTTGTTGTCATAATTTTTATGTAATACCTACTTTTCTTTTCCACTAAATCCTTAAATTACTGAAATATATCAAAATCATCTTATTTTTGTTGCAAAAAGTACACCCATGTCTTCCTTGTATAGTCATCAATTAATGTCATAAAGTATGAGAAACCTCCAATACAATTTGTTTGCATTAGTCCACATAAATTTGAGAAAACAATTTCAAGTGGTACACTTTTTCTTTTTATTTTTCCAACTTGGAAGGACTCTCTATGTTGCTTCCCCAAAAAACGACCTTCACAAAATCTATTTGGTTTTTGAATCAAAGGTAAACCTTTGACCATATTTTTTATGTGTAATAAATAAAAACCACAAAATTTTAAATGACCAAACCTGAGATGTCATAGCCACGATTCATCTTTTTTCAGATAACTGAAAAGATGGTTCAATCTCCTTAGCTCCCGACTGATCTTTAGTATGAGCTCCGGATGTGGTTGGTATAGTCATCAAAGGAAAAATTTTGTCACTTGTCATCTTCACTTTAGAAATCACCTGGGTACTTGGAGCTTTATCCATGATCACACATTCATTGTCTTCAATGTAAACTCTATATCCGTTTTGTACCAATTGACCAATGCTCATAAGATTGTGCTTCAAACATGCAACATAATAAACATCTTGCATAATCTTTTGATCCCTTTTTTTTATTAGAATGTTGATTTTTCCTTTTCCTTTTATAGTCACCATATTATTATTTCCAAGGGTAACTTTTGATTTTACTGACTCGTCCAAATTAGAAAATAAATCTAAGTTACCTAACATGTGATTACTACAACTAGAATCCAAATACCATACATTGCTAGGAATCTCTTGGGATAGATTACAATCAATAGGAAGTGCTTCGGAAATCTTTGTGCATGCAATAAAAATGGATCTTTAATTAGAGCTCCCAACCTTGTTTTGATCCTGCTTGTTCTAGTCATACTGATTTTTCCTACATTCAAAAGCATAGTGCCCATATCTCTTGCAATAGTGAAACTGCACATGAAATTTATCCCATCTCTAACTTGAAAAATGATTATGATTGTGCTCTTGATAATGTCCTCTTCCACTTGAGTTTGATGGACCATTGTTACATCCTCTAGATGAACTTCTTCCTCTGCCTCTAGGGCTAAAATTTCCTCTTCCTCTTCCATGATTTCTTGATACACATGATGAAAAATCTTGATCTACAACTACATGTGATCTATTCAACCTTTTCTTATTATTTATTATTGATGCATACAACTCATCAATTGAAAACTAACTTATATCCTTAGTTTCTTCCATAGCAACTACCAAAGGATCAAATTTTGTAGGAAAACTTCTAAGTAATTTTTCAATAATCCTTTTGTCCTCAATAGTTTCACATTGAGATTTTATTTGATTGACTAAACCAACTACAAATGTAAAGAATGATTATATGCAATTTGAATCTTTCATTGACATATTTTCAAAATCTTTACGAAGTAATTGTAGCGTGGTGTTTTTTACTTTCTCTTTACCTTGATACGTAACTTAGAGAGTCTCCCATCCAATTTGTCCTTTAATAGTTGTTGCCACTATGGGTAGGATGCTTTCATGCATGGCTTGATGAATGAGGACAAGATATTTTCTATATTTATTTCTTAACTTCTTTAAAGTGTCTTTCTCTTCCTGTGAGAGTGCATTATATGTTACTGCATCTCCAGGATCTGTGTACCCATTCTCTATAATTTCCCACACGTCCTGGGATCTAAATAGTGCCTTCATGGTTAACGACCAATACTCGTAATTCTTTTCTATAAATTGTGGTGTCTGCAGACTAGATATAGAAGCCATAACATGTTGTCAATTAGTAACTTTCTGAAAAAATCCACGTTGTGATACCAATTTGTAGAAATTAGGCACATAAAATAACAACTAGTAGAAATAAAGTAAATAATTGTAAATGAAACATATTATTGCAAACTTAGATCAACACTAGTGTGCGTATATTTCCCCTTCCTTGTTAGAGCTTCAGCTCAATACAATCTCCCTGAATGTGTTTGATATATCAAAACACTTACAATTACCTTTAATAAATAGATGGCTTTGTCTAACAATAAAACACTCAACTCATAAAAATAGAGCTAAAAAGCACATGCTTTTGTGTAATACAAAGCTTTTTATTTATTTGCTTTAATTAATTTTCCTAAACTTAAGAACAACTAAAACTAAACTCAAAAGTAAATCCTGTAAAAAGTAATTGTATTTTCTTTTCTTGGGGAAAAATTAAAATTTTTCTAAGTTCGATCTTTGAAGGTTTAGTGTGATTTTGGTATTTCTTGTATTTTTTGTGTGAATCGAGCCATCTCTATCGATGTCCTTATGACTCTATCTCTCCATTTTATTTTATTTTATAGTTTGATTTTTATAGACTATGCATTAGAAAATGGCTCAATCGTTTTTAAGAATGTACCTGTAGCTTTTAAATTTTCCTAGATATCCTAATGGGCTGCTATGTAAATTCGAGATGGCTTTCTAATTGTTATCTCAACTCCATTTTGAACTTTTTCTGAGCATAGTTGCTGATGATTTTAAAATTTGGGTTTCCATTAGATGTTTTGGAGCTCTTTTCTCCGTTGTTTCAAGCTAACTTTTGTCGGGCTATACACATGAATTTCCATTTTGCATTCTTAGTTCACTTATGTTTGGTCTCCTAGCTTATAATTTATGATTGATATCTTTCTGGGGTGTTGGCTCATGACTCAACTTGACTCGTCATTTGACGCTTTAAAAAAATAATATTATTCTTGTGATCAAAAGGTTATTGACTCGTCATTTGAGGCTTTAACATTTGTTGAGAGATTATATTTTTTGTGATGGCCCGACTGTTCCTGTGAAACCTAACCCTATTCTCCCTTGTTGTAATGGTGATGATGGCGGTAGCCAAGTTGAGGCATACGTGAATGGGAGACATAGATCGGGACCTAGTTCAAGGCATGGTGAAACAAGATCTTTCCTTCCCTCGCCCTTCATTATTCACAACATTATTAGAGGTTCTCATGGTAGTGGTAAAGCAGGGGTTTCTCATGCTAAAAACTGCATTGGAGTTCACTTTAAAGGTAGAAATGATGAGGCATGGGAGGATGACGGATCTAGCGATTTTCTACCATCTCTCTTTCCAGATCTTTTGAGGTAAGGTATCCATGGTGGTGGTGGCGGAACTTGTTCGGTGATGTGCCCTTGCCCCTCTAAAAATGGAGGTACCATGATGGGAGATCCCCTCTTTGGTTTCCCCAATACATTTCAGGTATTTAAAGGAAAGGATGGAAGCATAACTATTGGGAAAGGAAGGTCACAGGGAATCCTTTCGCCTATTCAGAGAAATAAACTCAGCTCTGTGCATGCAACAACCTTGGGTGGAAACCCTACCTCTATTTTTTATTGATCCCCTGAAAATAAAAAAAATATTTTCGGGATGCGGTAGAAAGAGTTCTACATTTTTTCCCATGGCCCCAACCTCTACCATGTTGTGTGTGAATTTTAGAGAGGAAGTGATTAAAGATGAGACATACCTCGAGGAGGATGCATTGATTTGCAAATTTAAGGGATGATGGCCCACACTTCTAGACCTGCATGTGTGGATTTCAAAATGTTGGTTACCATCTATTTAATGAAAAGTAGACATTTATCCCTGTGCTAAAGGAATGTTTTTTGTTTTCTTGTTGAGTGATAACAATAATATAGCTAAAACTATTTGGATTAAGCAGCCTCATTATCTAATTTTGAAACCCTGGTACCTATATTTCAATCCATTAGCAGAATCATTCTCCACCCATTGGTGTGGATCAGAATGCCACACTTGCCACTTCAATTTTGGGCAAAAAATTGTCTTGTTTCGAGTGGCAACTCTTTAGGAAAGGTCATCGACATTGATGATGATACAAGATCCTATATGCACGTAACTTATGCTAGGATTTTAGTTAAAAGTAATACTTTCAAAGAACTTCCATAAAATATTGATCTTAAAGTCTAAGATAGAACTTATATTCAGCCGCTAGGTTATGAAGAGTTAACCTTCAAATGTAGGAAATGTTGTACTTTGGGCCATATTATTGTTGACTTTCATTTAGAGAAGAGGAAGTATGCAAGATCTACTTGGTGGAAATATGCCTACCCTTATCATATTGTAATCAATAAAAATTTAGAAAGTGAGTCTTTCTCTAATTTTGATTCAGATGACAATGTTCCATAAACTCCCATTAGGGACCCGGTTGTGCCTCCAAATGTACCAACCCCTAGTGAAGCAGCAAAGAAGAATGTACCTCTTAATTCCCCTAACATTGATATCTCATATCTCTTGATTAACTATTTATAAGAATTCATTCTAGTCGAGGATGAATCGAAGGATTGGAAAGTGGTGCATAAAAAAAAAGAAAAATCAAAGAAAAACCATTTTTCTTTAGATGTTATCATTTTGTTCCATGTTGTTCTTATTATTTTATCTAGGTCCCTAGGTCTTTTTGATGTAACATTGTAGCCTCTGGAAAAACCCTTCTTTTACCAATAAAAAAAATTGTTCTTCTCTCCTTCTATAAGTGTATTAACAATAAGATCTAAAAAATTGTACTTTGCATCTTCTATTGTTTGGAAGATCATTTTGATTGGAAAATTCATCAAAAGGAAAGGGCCATTTCTCTCCTTTCTATACTTGGAGAGTATGTACTTGGTGTTAGATAGTTATCATTGCGTTGAACATTCTAAACGTAAGTATCTGAAACCATCTAAATTTGTATGTTCTTATAACAAAATTGGTATGATGTGAGTTTTTCATAGCATTTGAAAGTTGTTTTCTTATAGAAATGCATGATTAAAGAACTTGTTTTTGAAGTTTTCGTATCTTTCCCATGATCATTGATATTTTTTACTTTCTATGTAATTTTGATGAATCATTGAGTGTAATTCCTCCCTTTAAAATTGAAGTTTGTACCAGTATGAGGATATTCAGAAATTTTGAAAATATGGAACTTATTTTTCCCTTAGAACTATACTTATACCTTGCCAAATGAAGAATTATATAATTTTGTACCTTCTTTTAGCTTATTTCCAGCCAGATGGTTGTATTTTGTAAATCGGAATGGATCTCGATTTGACAATTTATGGTTGCAATGAATAATTTATTTGATCATTCGCTGTGAAAAGTAAATCATTGAGGCTTGATGACAAATTTGTACCTTTTGCAACTTTAAATATGTACTTCTTGTACATACATTAAATTTTTTCATGATATGATGTGATCTTCTTCATTATATGCACTTAAAATATTTTTAGTTTCGAATAACTGGAATGAGATTTTCTTCAATTTATGTAACTCGCTTCCTGGAATGCAATTACATTAGAAGATGGAAATAAATGGAGTTAATAAATCTATTAGATCTAGTCAATCCTTTCTTTTCTTTTTTTTAGGTACGCAAAGTAGTAATATATGAAGATGGAGTAGCATTTTGAACAAGAGGGGATCCAACCATCAGGAAATGATGGGTCCCCTATCTTATTTTCATTTTAATTTTCTCATCTATTTTTATTCTTTTACTTTTCAGTTATGTCTCGCGGATTGTGTGGGATATTTCTACTCTTTTCTTATGAATATATACAATTGTTGTATGTAATGAGTTGTAATGGTGCTTTCATTTTCGTTTGTTTTAAGTTTCATAACTAAAATGAATATCTAAATCTTAATACACATAAAGATGCATCTAAGGAAAGCAATTAACAATAGTTTGCTTGTACCTTTTGAAATAATTTGAAATTGATAAATGAACAAGTGTTCATCCTTTGCAAGTATATTCTTCTTTTAAACTTGAAATTTTTAACATAAATGTTTGTTTTCCTAGCCTGTCAATGTATGATGTTTGACACCCTTTGCACCTTTTTTAGGACCCTGAACCAGTTATAGTGGCTACTACATGATCTTGGTGATGGTGCCAACGAGAATGGCTTCAAATGTGAGGAATAAACATTCTGGAACAACATCCAAACACCTTATTGCCTGTGAGTTTTCCCTATTGGTTTGAGTAATTTTCCACATCACGTGGTAGGTCATCTTACTTAGGTGAGGTCATAGATATAAGGGTAAAAAAGGTATCATAGGGGTCATCATTAGATTCATTACGTGACAATGCGTCATATGTGTCACATGGGAGTTACTTGCATTTTTGGAATGTAACACTCCTTCTCCACTTAAAAGGTCATGATTGCTGGCACTGGGGGTTACACAAAACCCCAAATTTCTACCACTTATCCTTTTCAAATCTATGAGATGGTACTTAATATTTTACCCCCTTTTAAATCTTTACATGAACATTTATGGTTGATGATCACTCCTCCATCAGACCTCGTCATGCTACCGGAGTGTAACTCGGTTGATGTTCGCATTATCCCACATAATCCTCGTGCTTCACATTTTCACATTCTTTGTCATGTTATTAGACCCCATGTTGTGTGGATTTGTGGTACTCACTTGTTCAGTTGCCTTATTTCTCTTGGATTTATGATCATGATTTTAGGTTTTGTGTGCGTCCTTCATAATGGTTATTTCTTACATGTCTTCATTACATTGATTTCGTGTTTAAGATCTTTATCATGGTTTTTTGTTTGAGGTTTTTAGTTTTTTATGGGTTTTCTGGCATTTCGTAGAGGCCTGGATGTGTTCTTGTAGGCTAAGGTTGTAGTTTTAAGTTTCATATCTCAATTTCTTATGTGCTTGTTTAACATGGTGGGGGGTCCTCTTTCGACCCAACTAATCTCAAGCTCACCGAGCTAGTCTTGGTTAGATCGTCACTCTACCCATTTGGCTCACTATGTTGGCTCATTGTGCTTGATTCTAAGAATTTTTCTCCTTCTCAATGTGGTTTTGACCCTTCTGCGGCCCCCCTGTATTGTTTGAATCTCTGAGCTCATGCTTCCATAACTCAACTTGGTTTACTTGTTGTATACATTGAACTTACTCTTACTCTAGTTTCCTTCTCGTGCCTCCTGGTTCATTATTTGGCTCACATTGTATTGCCTCCTCAACAACTCACCATGACTCTCTCTGGATTCCCTATTGTTGTGCTCAGATCTTGCTCTTAGTTTAAATTTTTTTCCATCCTGATGCGACCCTACTCTGAGATAGGTTACGTGCTCGTAGTGGCCCTAATGTGGTTCGAGCTTGGCATGTGTGGTTTGTGTTGTCAAGTTCCATCATGGTTTGTCTTTTATGATTCCCACATCAGCTGAGCCATTTCTTTGTTGTGCTCACTATTTGGATTTTGACCGTCACTCGACCAGACACCTACATCTGCTTGGCACCCAATGTGCTTAGTTCCAACCAAATCGATCTGGACCTATGAAATTGGGTATCCCTCACTTACATCTCATGCATTAGGCACCCTACCATAAAAATCACCTTGACCTTTGACCCGATGACTTAGATCTCAACACACAACTCATCTCGACATCTTGAAGACTCACACAAGCTCCTCCTAACTCACCACATTGAGCCGTTCATCAATGGATCACCCAATCAATCACTTCCACGTCACTAAACATTGCCCTCTTCATCTCTCCAAGAAATCCTCAAATCTCGTCCAGCTCACCAAACTACCCAATCTTTTGGATTTTTCGCATCTTTTCCCTACTTTTTCACATTGTATTTGAAATTGAAGGGCACAAAAATTAAAAATTAATTTATTTTTTAAGTGGCGTATTTTTTTCCATGTTACTTGTATAGTGTTATTGGGATTTTCGGGTTGCTTTTTCTAGCTCATTGCATTGTAGTACTCCTCTTTGCTTATGGTTTGTGAACATGTCAACCATAGCCTTGCGGAAAGAGATCCTTCTTATTTTTATGTGGGACACCTTCTCTCACACTAAGTAGTGTAGCCTTGTTTTTTCTTTTTCCTTTTGTGTGTTATTGTTTGTTTTTCCTTTGCTTCTAACTAGGAATTATTTTGGCCTCCACTATTGTGTGACTCATCACCTACTATGAGGTGAGTGTTCAACTATCCAATTAATAGGAAATTAGAGAGATGAAAACAAATTTTACATATTATAATGCACAAAATTTTATTTTCTTATGTATTTTCTATATATCTTCTTAAGAATTGTTAGTGAAAAATCATTGCCCCTTTGAATGTCTGCAACTCAGTGGGTTGAGACTTTTAGTGTGATTGCATAACATGGAGCATCTCTCAAAGCATGGGACTTTGAAATCGAGAGACCTCTCCAGATGAAGGTTAGTTCATATTCCTCTATTAAGGTGAACACATAAATTTTTTGCAGAGGATCTATTCTAAAACCTAATCTAACTTGCCAAGGAGAAAGGGTTAAGAATATGCAAAAAATTAAACCTAAACTAACAAAGGTGATGCACCAAAGGAATGTTGAACATTGGCTTTGCTATCAAACACAGACTATTAAAATGTGATACAACCACTATGCACAGATAACCAATATTGTAATGAAAGATCAAATAAAGGCAATGAACAAAAAAGAGGGTTGAAACCATCCACAGACATGTATTATTTTTCATAAACTGATATAGAACATTACAATGGCCAAAAGGTGAAAAATTTGTATTATAGTCTCAATGGGAGGTTCGAACTCCATGAATTCACTTGTAGATAACAGAAGAAGGGAGGGCACAAAACCAAAATTTCCATCCCTTTACAATGAGCCAAACTCTTACCTTTATAGATGCAGTGAAGAGAGGAGAAGAAAAGTGGTAGGAAACCTATTTTGGAGCTTAGCTACCAACCATCAATGACCCTGGAAAGCTGCCCACAATCTGTCAAGTCCGCCACTCTATATCTGTTTGGTATGTTGAAGAAGGAAGAAAGACGGATCAAATCAAATCTGATTCGGTTGTTGAAGCAATCGGTTCATATATTAATGGCATGAAGACGTTTTGTTATTTTTTACCCACCTAACCTTCTTGAAATTAGGGTTTTGGGCCTCCATGGCATGGAGGAGGTCGAGATATTTCCAACGGTGCAAAATTTGTTGAATTTCGAGCACTGGATCGAAAGTTTTGTTCATTTGAATATTTAAATTGGATCCGTATAAAAATGGTGGAAAACCAGTTTTGCAAAATGGGTCCGCGGGCTTGAAATTCACTTTGCGCCTTTTGCACAAAAGTTACTAAAAATTCAAAAAATGCACCACAGCCCTACAAGCCCACAATTAATTTTTTCTAAAAAAATATATCTTCGGCGCCACCGGTCCGCATTTTCCATTTGGGTGAAAAGTTTCCCCCAGGCCCGCCAGCCCACTTTTGGCAAAGAATCCCTCCAAGGACCACCTTCTTGGATGTAATTTATGCCTAACACATGGCTTCTCTAGTTTTCGGTGGAGGTGCGGCATACTTTTATACTTCACGCCTTTTCAAAAAAAAATCCAAAAGGTTCAAACTACCTCCGGAGACCCACCTTCCGACTTTGACTTGCAACATCGCCATGTGTAGAGTTGGAGTGCGTTTGGGGACTTCTTTTGGATTTTTCTTTTGAAGTTGCACCAAAGAGAGATGTGGCTCCTTCCTTGGCTTTCCCCCCATCTTAAATTTTCACCTATCAACTTTGTCACTTTTTGGACCTGGGACACGTGGAAGGCCAGCACTAGTTTTGGAGACCCACTTTTGGATTTACCTTTGAAGATGTGCCAAGCTGACATGTGGTGCCTTCCATAAGTCTGTGATACATTGCTAATTCGGGCTGATGCCTTTCTTGAACCCTAGACATGTTGAATCCTCATTCTCATTCGAGTCTTAGCTTTGGGTCGTGCCTTTGAATTTGTGCTGATGAGACTCATGGAGACTTTCGCTAGTTCTTTATACTTATTCAATTAAACGGCCGGCTCTGTCCCCTTTTCAGGACCTGAGACACATGGAGGCTTGGCACTTGTTTGAGTCTCCACCCTTGGCTTTGACCCTTGAAGGTGCACTGTTGAGACACATGGCACCTTCCGCTAACACACTTATACTTAACCAATTTGGGCTCGCTGCCATTTGACTTCTATTGGACCCTGCCCACGTGGAGAGCTGGCGCTAGTTTGAGTTTGTACCTTGGGATCTCACTTTTGAAATTGCACCAAGATGACACGTGGTTCCTTCCACTTGTTTGGATTTTTCAATGGTTGACTTTGTCCCCTTTTTAGGCTTGGGACACGTGGAAGCTCCACGCATGTTTGAGGTCTCCATTTTGAGCTGCACTTTTGGAATTACGCCAAGCTCACGTGTGGCACCTTCTGCAAGTCTACTATTCAGCCCATAGTCTACTTGTATGCAGACAAGTCTGAAAACATCGATCCTTTCCCCAACTTCCTCCTATGACCCTCTAGTTTCTTGGACACTATTTTCCCCCTTCGCCAACCCTGCTCCTCCATTTTTGAGTCCGCCTGCAACCTGACTTTTGGATTTGAAATGTAGGCTTGTACGACGAAACTGACCCTTAAATTTCTTCCTATGCGGGGTCGGGTTTCATCAATTTTTCCAGGGGGAAAAATTAGGATAACAAAAAGGACAAGTTTCAAATATATAGGAAATATAACAACTATAATTTGGGAGGTTCATTTAGCAAATCTTCCTAGAAGACTTTGCAACAAATTTTAATATACGTCAGTGGTTTATTCTTTGCTTCCTTCTCACAATGTGAAATTTTTTTTTTTCAGAAGTTGAGTAACACTGGAAATGCATCCGTAAGGAATTTGTTTTTAATTTTATGTTCTTTTTACTCTGACTCACACTGCACTTTTTACGACTAAACAAACTTCGAATCTTGATAATACAATAATCCTAAAATCACCTATTTAACACACGACAAATGACTAATGACTATTGGAACAATGTTCTTTTGTTATTTCAACTCAACCTTAACAACATAACTTCACACTATGAAAATGGTTTTAACACACAATATTATGAAGATATTATTAACAATAAACACTCTTAATTACATGACATAATACTATATGCAATATGATACTCATAACTAAGAAAAAATACCAAGAAGGTGAAAATTACATATTATTTTAAGAATAATAGAGGACAAAGGACTAATAATTTCAAACATAAAAATAGACACATATGACCTGATTAAATGACAGGATTTGTAAAACATTTTATATCTCAATACAAATGACTCAATACAGAATAAGATAAAAAAATAAAAAACTATATAGAAAACCTTAAAACTTGTAACTACTGCAATACTCGTAAACACGAAGATCCATCACTTATTTTAGCATTATGTGCAAAAATGTAGAATTCATATTGTTGTTGTTTGAATATGTGGAGGCCGTCATTTGAGATTCACTAAGCTTGCAAACCCAAGAATTTCATATCATGGTCTCACTAAGATCCTACTAATTCTTTGACAAGCATATTTGGAGAAAATTTTTAGCACCACCAGGAATATACCCACAACCAGTAAAAACAAGTCCCAATAAAGAAACACGGATATACACAAATTACATAAGATTCTTACACAAAGCATTTAAAGTAGGCACTTGTCTTTTTAAAGCTATTTTTGATGGCGAATCATAGCACCCTTGAATTTCTGCAACTCGATGGGTTGAGACTCTTAGTGCGATTGCATAACATGGAGTTTTTCCCAAGTTTGGGACCTTGCGAATTGGGAAAGCTCTCCGGATAAATACCGGTTCCTATTCCTCTGTTCAGATGCACACATAAAATGTAGAGTGTTCACTCAGAAACCTAATCTAACTTTCCAAGCATATGAGATTGAGAAGATGCATGTAAGAAAATAAACCTAATCTAGCCAAGGTGATGCACCAAATGAATGATTAACAACTATTTTACCAATAAACACAAACCATAAAATGCAATACAGTAAACATGCACAAGTAACAAAGGCTGCAATAAGAGATCATTTGAATGCAATGAATACAAGAGAGGGTTGAAATCATGCACAGGCTTAGTTTTTATTGCTCCAAATATTGATACATTCCATTACAATGGCCAAAAGGCACAAACACGCATTACAGTTTAAATGGAAGGTCTGAAACTCCACAAATTTGTCTTCCAAAGAGAAGAAGGAAGGGGCAAAACAAGAATGTTCAACCTTTTGAAAGAGGCCCCTCCTTAAAATTTATAGGAAGAAAAGAGAGGGAGAAGAGAGGAATTCTATATCTACCCCAACCACCTCCAAATTGCATTTAATTCATCTCATTATGATGGTAGGTGAGGACTCTAGCAAACCCAAAAATGGCGAACTATATTTTGAATTGTTGAAGAACTTGTTCTCACCCAAATAAAGATATCCGAAAAGATATCGTAGTTAGATAGAGGACCCTGTAAGCTTTCCGAAAAGTCCAACCTTGTGTGAATCTGAGATCCCTGTGAAAAGTTATGGCCATTTGAATATTTTCTGAGTCAGGGTCTGCTTCCAGTCAGGTTTGGGGTTCTCCTTTGCATTTACATCAGGTTTGGAGGGTGCCTCGACATGTGTTTGATGCTTATGTTTTCCCGAAACCCGCTTCCGCTAGTGTTGCCAAGATTTCCTTTGTTTCGGGTTCAGAAGTTGGACCTGCATATGCATTGGGTTTTGAAGGTGGCTCGACATTTTTTCACCCCATGTTTTCCTGACTTCAAAACCCGATTTTCCTAGGTAATGTTTCATGTTATCAGAACTCCCAAGCATCAGGACATGTCTTGTGATTTTCATGCTTCAAGTCTCGTGTTTCCCAAAACCAAAACCCAAAATTCTTTGTGTCGGGGTTTCGACCATGCAATCCATCCCCAAAAACCTGAAATGAAGGATTCAGAATTCTAGACTTGTTTTGCATGCATGAAAACCCAAAATGACCTTGGAGGGAGTAGAGGCATGCTATGCACCCTACAAAACCTGAAACGAGGGATTTCTATTTTCCTTGATTTCCATATTCTACTGTTGTCTATATTTACTCGGGGGGATAGATATATATAATAGCTCCCTGTGGAAATCGTCATTAACCAGTTTGGAAACAACTGAGGCCTTGAAGATGATTCCAATGTAAATCTAGGATCCACAGGTTCAGATGGCATTGATCTACAGAAGCTTATATGATGCACAAGGATGATACACTCATAACTGCATAACATTTCTCAATGGCATAGATATGGACATGGATCATATGCTAGAAATATTAGCATTTAGTAGTCAATGAAATGCATGATAAACACAATATCTCTTTTTAGGCCATGCCCTAGTCCGTATGCCTATCACGATGACTACAACATTAAACAATTGTGTAGAAGATCAAAATGCCTGGACAAAAAAAAATTGCACGAGAGTCTTCTCACATACCCATAGTAGCTCTATTAAAAACTGAATCAGAATTTCTATGATACCACTTATAGGAAATTAGAGATTCGAACATAGATTTTACATATTATAAAATTTTATAATGCACACAATTTTATTTTCTTCTATATTCTTTATATATGTTCTCATGAAGGACAAGTTACAAATATATAGAAAATACAACACGTATAACTAGGGAGGTTAGTTTATCAACACTTTCCACAAGACTCTCCAAAAAATTCTAATATACGTGAGTGGTTTAAACAATAAAACTCACTTAACAAATAATTATTATATGAGTTGTCATGTAAACAACTCATATTAACAATATAAAATTTACCAATAATAATTATTCTTGTAACTATTAATTAAAAACAAATATATGAGAGCATTAATATTGCTAACACCTATGTTGCATGAATGCACCTTATTGTAATCACACACTACTTATAATGTTCCGCAGATTGGGGGTTGTCACTTTTTCTTGGATTTTTGTTTACACGTAGACGAATTCTCATATGTGTTTGACGTCTTACAACCTTTATTGTGTCTACACACACCCATCTTCTTATGCACCTTACACTTCTTTCTTTCACTTCTACGTCATAGAGGATTCTCTTTTCATACTTGAACATCGCAGGATCACTTTAAATCCTTTTTTAGTTATTCTTAGGAGAGAGAATTACACATCATGGAGTGCTTCTATGGAATGCTACTTCCCCTACAAGGGTCTCACACACTTTCTACTTGTGCCTATTCCTTCACCCACTAATCATCATTATCTTGAGAACTTACTTTACACATGTAACCATGTTGTTGCACACTTGATGTTGAGTTTCTCTATACCTCTCATATTTCATGTGGCTGACTCAAATCCTTCCCTAACCATCTGGAGCATCTTTAAGTCTTTGTTTGGGGACCATTCACATAATGTTGTTGTTGTTACTGATACGATTGTCTCATATTTTGAATCATGTGATGATAGTTTTGATCTAACAAACTCACTTGGTTCTAATTTTAATGATGATGATTGTGCTTCTAGTTCTGATGACGAGAGTGATATTAAGGACTCCTCTCCTCCTTCTCTCACCCTTTTTTAGTATGTCAACACTTCTCCCTTCCAATCATATATTGAGAAATATCTTTCTCAGCCTCATACAATCATTTCACCATCCTCCTTTCCACTTAAAGTGTGTGATGACCCTTACACTCATCTTTGTTCATGCATGGATAATTCATACCTATCTGGCATCACTCTTCTATATGTCAAGCCCCCTTCTTGGGATGAATATTTTCCTGACCTTAGTTGTTTCTTTTTGGTGTCTACTTATGATGCAGTATAGGTTCCTCATCATTATACAAGTGTTCGAGAGGATTCCATCATCTCCTTTGTTCCTTTGTTAGGAGTGCACCTTTTGGGACTCTTATCATTTCCACTTTGTAGAAAACCATAACTGATCCACCCTTGCTTTTGGATCCTCCTTTTGTTATGGGGGTTGTTTTATTACCTTCACTTCACTCAGGAACCCTTTCGATGAATGTTTTTGTCTCTCAATCTAATATTTATACACAGGTGGCATTACCTTTGGTTCCTTAATGCTCATTTTCTAGACCTATGTCACACTTAAGTGAACCAGATTCAAAATTCTTCATACTACTACCTTTGGCTTCCTTCACGGAGTTGGAAGACTTATAGTACTCTCTTTCTGTCCTTTCTAAGGGCGTGCACATAGATCAATGTGGGTGGCTATTCTTTAGTCTAGAGGAAGAGCATCACATCATCGACACTATTTTTTGAAACCTCCTAGAGTTTCATAGTTCAAATCTGTCCATGTTATCTTTTGTGCTCTCATATCATTCTTCTTCTCCTCTCTTATTCTTCTTTCTAAGAAACAACCCCTTTTTACTTGTGTCATAAATCTTAGATTAGAATGTTTTTCATCTCTTTTGGTCAATTTTTTCCCTCTTGGTTTTCCTTATTGTTCATGGGTGCCTCATTAGGCTTTAGTGCCATGACCCATTTCTGATTTCTTTCTTTCCACCTCATCCTAAGTTACGATGAAGAGGGGTGTTGGTGTAAGCTATTTTACATGTCACATGGCATTTCATTTCATTTAGGTGAGGTCATAGGTCTAAGTGTCACATTGGTTTCATAAGGGTTAACATTAGATTCCTTACTCATCATTACACGTCGGTGCATGATATGTGTTATATGGTAGTTACTTCCATTTCTGGAATATAACTCCCCTTCTCCAATTAAGGGTTTATTATTTTATGCACTGGGGGTTATACATCACCCCCTATTTGTACCTCTTATCTTTTTCATATCTATGAGATGGTACCTAATATTTTTCCCCCTTTTGAATCATTGCATGCACATTTATGCTTTATCCTCTCTCCTGCATGATACCTCATCATGTTGCCAGAGTGCAACTCGGTCAATGTTTGTGTTACCCTACATGATCCTTATGCTTTGATTTTTTTCATTCTTCTTCATGTCCAATTTTCCACTAAACCAGTTCAACCTGAAAAATTTTATGCCCCTTTTCGATGATGACCAAAACTTGTCAATAGTAGGTACTTCCCTAGATGATGTGTAGTGGATTTGACTTGAATTTAGAAACAATTTAAGTGTTTTTTGGAGATATATTTGTAAAAATAACCTATAACAATTCCTAGTGAGTTATAAAGTGATAATCAATTTCCTAGAAAGCCTTCCACAAGTGAAATATTCTAATAGGATTGACTCTAGGAAGGTGAAGTGAGATAAATAAGAATTTGAAATGGAAATCAGATATAGATTAGCCATGACAAGAAACTATATTTGAACCTTCCATATGTTTTTAAACCAAAGAAATGAATACCAAAACTTAAATTATTCTTATGAATATAAATTTTTTTATGTTCATTGAATTAAATAATATTTTAATAATAATTAATAACATAGAGCTTATAATTAAGCAAGTTGTATAACAACTATAAAGATGAAGATATTGGACTCTAAATGTGCTCGTTATTGATATAAAGGGAAAATGGAAAAAAAATCATTGCAAAAGGACAAGTTACCAAATTTTAGTGTCTCTATATCCCCACATTTTGTCTCTAATTGGTAATTCAACTCTTATTGGAAAATAAATACCTGATTATCCACACACACTTTCTATTTACTCGATAGTATTTATTTATGTTTTTGTGTTGGCATTATCCATGATGAAACATACAAAAAAGAGTGTATCTAATGTATATGATACAAACTAAATTGCAACTCAAAAGTGTATATAATGCATGTTACTTTGAACATTGCAAAAAAGTGTTAAAAATGAGATTTAAAACATGGAGCAAATACACATTTTCATTTTGAAAAGGGAGGATCTTGCTTTGTTTCCATGCCTTTGAGAGTTGGGATTTTTTATGGGAATGTCAAAGTATTAGGGGTGATCAGTACCCAATGTTCTACCATTGGTTAAAATAGGTAAGAGGAATGATTTAGACTACAAAAATATCTTGTGATTCAATGTATTCTTTATTTAATAATATGATGAGACCATATAAATAATAGCTCTACAATGTTTAATTTTTTCTTCAATACTTTCCACAATTAGAAATATAGTGGTAGAAGAGAAAAGAGTAATCTATAAATCTCTTAATTTTGCTTCGGTGATTTCCATTAAACACATGGACCACATTGGTGAAGATGAATCTAGGATGAATTTTTACCAACTTGAAAAAATTCATTGGAAGGAATGGACATTGACATGCCCCCTATAAGGTGCTAATGTGACTAAATGGACCATGTAGAACTTGGAAACATTGACAGGGACAAAGAGACTCATGCACCTAAAACATGTTTTGCAATTTAATATTAATAGTGTCCTAGAGAAGGAAATAATTTCTAAAGACCCTTGTAATTTTCTTTGTATTGTGTCATCTTTATTTATAACCATGTATAAATCCTGTAAACCATTGATATAATATACATAGAAATAGAAACATTAAACAAATCTACCATGTATCTGTTAACATATCATATGTTCTTTTCTATAACACCATCCCAACTGTACTATCTATTTTTTTCTCCATTCTAATTTTGCCACATTTAAGTATATGTGAACTTTTATGAGGATTTAAGCCTTGCAAACATTTTCTCTTGCATCATGTAATATTTTTGTAGCTATATAAATATCATAATGAGTTCCCCCTCTTTTAGGGACATGTTATAAATCATATGAGTATGTGGATCAATAGAACATATGTGCACCCATGTACCATATAAGTGAAAATCTACATACGATGGAATGATTGTCAGTGTTGAGAACATGTACTTGTCAAATTCGTCACACATGGTTGCAGCCATAGTGCATAAAAAAAAGTATGAAATCAGAAAAAATCAATAATAAATCTGTAAAATAACTAGTGTCTACAGAGAAAATCAACAATTATGTCTAACTCCACTGTCAAATATGTATAGAAACATGATACCAATATTAAAAATTCCATGAAAAATAGTAGAAACAATATTGTAACTTAAAATAAGTCATTGAATATGAAAATAAGTCATATGTAGGTGTATAGCTGAAAACATGGGACACCAGGATTGTCACAGGAGACTTGGAATAGAATGAACAATATGTCAAATTCAAAAAAAACAACCATATATACAAAAAATTGGAATGGAGCCAAAAACATGGGAGACCCATGGATTCATGAGAAAATCTAGTCCCTTAGGCTATGTAAAGAAAATAGTCATAACATCATAATTAGACATGATAATCAAGTAAATCCGTGTATTAAACAATCAAAAAATGAAACTTCATAAAAACAATTAGTGACAATAACATATGAATAAAATGTAGAAAATAGAAATATTATTTTTGGATAATAATAAAATTAGGTTTTTTCACTCGGACCCTACCCAGGAATAAAAGGCTTGTAAGCCAAGATAAAACCATAAGCCCGTAGAGAAACCAAAGAAAACAAGCTTCCTCGGAGCACAAAGAACAGAAGGAAAACAAAGCTACACAAAAATAACAGCAAAAGATCAGTAGAATCAAACCCATATAAGGGAAAGAAACAACACAGCCAACACACTGGAACTAGAAGTGCCAAGAATGTCCGCAAGAGAGATGCGAACGAAGACATTTATATTTCCTTGGTGTGACACGGGTCCATGTATCTTCCTCCTCCAGCAAATTACTTTAAATAACATTGGGTACGTATGTGTTTTAGAAAAATTCCTTATATCCAAATCCCTCGCAGAAGTCAATAATTTTAAGGCCCTGAAGATTAGGAGAAGGTTTTTTGTGATTCGACCCCAAATATTTTTCAATGTTTAGCAAAATTTCTAGAACACCATCTGGAGTCCCACTATATTTTCCATCCTTTTTCCTAAGCGGGGTTGCGTTCAATTGATCATTGTTTGTATTCTTCTTCTTTAAACAAATGGGGATTGCCTCTTGATTTGAGGTTGACAACTCAACCAGTTGAGTGAGGGAGAGGGTGCCAGCATCTAGGTCATTAGTGGCTAACACCTCTGGCTCTCCTTGAATGGGCACCTGCCCTTAGATCTCTTACTGTTTCACAACCGCTTCCGCAATAGACAGGGTAGCTAATTCCTCAAGTGACAGGACAAATACAGAAGGTCCGACCCCTGTCTTATCAATCACACTCCTTAGCATTTCTTTCCCTGTGTTCAAACCATCCATTTTAAGATCTAATCCCACTCTCTCCGCTTCCATACCTTCATCTGAAACCTCTACTCCCTGAAGAACGATCCCATGTGTCAGATGCTACTCAGCAGTCGCCGCCCTCTCCCTATATCCCAACCCCCATAATCGCTTGACCAAAGGATCCATTGGAAGGGTAGATATTTACCTTCTTTCACTCTTGGGTTAATCCCAAAAGACCACCCGTGTCATGGCTGGCAGGTTTGCACTTACCAATTAAGATAGGAGAGCATTCGTCTACCAGGGCTTGGTCAGAAACTCTATGGTTTGACAAGATATGGATAGAGGAATGTAAGGACTTACCAGTAGGCACATTGATACACATCATGGCAGTAATCATATGGGTTCGAGAAAGAGTGGTAGGATCTACAGTCAATAGATCCCCCAGTGCTTTGGAAATACCCTCAAAGATGTCCTTACCCCAAAACTCAAGAGCCATAGCAGGAAGAATGACCCAGACAGGGAAGACACAAGGTTTCATTTTCCCGAAATCCAGACCAGGGTGCCATATGAAATGATGTAGAACAGTTTTTCCAAAAAGCCAAGGCCCTCCATTAATCACTCTGAGTAAATCCTCTTCGACCATCAACCCAAACAAGAAAGATTCAAACGAAATGGCCACCACGTTGATTCCTTCCTGTGGCACCGATTTTATTATCACCTAGGCTCTAACGGAATCGATATTTGGCCTAACCCTAGAAAAACTACCAATGAAAGCGAATCCATACCCTTTTTTTTAGCTTTGTCTACTCATGCATCTGGCACGGTCAAGAAAGAGCCATTGTCTTACCACACAGGATTTAGAGGAGGCAAATCTTTCAAAATTTATGAGTGGCAGCCTGAGACTTTTTCAGCCGAGGAGAGATTTACCTCTTGGCCATTTTTGCTAGCCGCCTGTTCCTTCAGCATAGCTTGTTCCTTCTGCGCTCCTCATCCCACCTCTCAGAAGTTTGAAAAAAACCCATCCCACCCTCGAGCTTTTTCTTTTAGAAAATCGTAATGTTGATAACAAAGACATCAAGATAATTCAACGCTACAAAAGACACGTGTTATTATTTTTGATCCAATATGTAGCAATAAAAACTAGGTATTTAATCAAGGGTGATGAGTAAGGTGTTAAATAACACATAATAAAATTTAAAACATAGTAATATAGAATTGAGTGATTCCACAATGAGAATACTTTAAGGAACCAATTTTGATTATATCATCATGTAACATGTAACACCTACTAACATGCATCGACAAATACAACACTGAAAAATTTAGATAATTTTTTTTTTTAATTTACTAGGAGTTTACACGACACAACAAGAGATTACAATGGTTACCACCAACTCACAATAGGCTTGACACAACATTGAACACCAAGGTACAAGGAAATCTACGATGCTCAACAAGAAGTTGTTCACTTCCCATTTCGACAAAACATCAGATGCAAGTCCAAACACAAAACACACTTACATTTAAGCGCATCCCACGAGGAAAGTCTTTTTATGGTTTCTTGTTTACTATGACGTCTCTTAATTCTTAACTTACGTTCTTATAAAATTCATGTAATGATTCGCACAATTCTTTTCACAAGGGAGAACTTATTTCCTTTATACTATTGACTAAATAGCTTCAGGCTAATCTTTCTAAAAGAGGATCAAATGATTTAAACAAAAAAAAGGAGAAGATTACAAAGCTCTTTGGAAGGAGTCAGAGGAAGGATATCGAATTGGATTACTCTTTAAGGCCTCATTAGTCATTAGTTTGGATTTTTTTTTTTTTAATTTTCTAAGGATCTATCCGTAATGATTAAAGGTTTCATTTAGGCTTCTCCCGAGAGATTGAATTAGGTATACACCTTACATTTTCAAGGGGTGAGTTAGATTGAAAGTTTTTTAATCAGTTTCCTCCTACTTATTATCACCTTATTACCTTCCAAAAAGTAAAAGTTGATTTCACCTTAAGGTTGTTTAAGAACTCACCAAGACGGAAAATAATGTTCACTAGTTTAGCTAGGGTTGTAAGGTATAAAAAATTTCTTTACAAAACAAAGTTTCTTCTTTGAATACTTAATGGCTCAATAGTTATCAAGTAGGTCACAACTACATTATTCTCTTTTTTTTTTTGGAATAAATTTTATAAGGATTACTAACCCACTTTATTATGCCTAGGTTTACACTTATGCCATGCCCTAGAGGGAGCTATTACAAAAAGTTTTAACTCCAAGATGCATTTATCATTACCCAGTTTATGAAACTATACATGGTTACACATTTTATCCATCATGACATACAAACCCAAAGGTGGTGAACTATTTTAATGAACTTTGACTTGAAAACAAAAAGGTGACAATATTGGTCAAATCCAAGCTAAGTTATCTTTCAATTTTTTTATAATACAATTAATTACTCAAACAAAGTTGTGATCTAACCATGAAGGTCATCTACACATTTATAGCGTGAGTCAGTTCGTGAGAACTGAGCATGATAAAGACTATACATAGGAATATTATGCTACCATTAACAATATCATGAAATGAACCTTCTATTAAATGAAATAGTACTAAGCTCTAAACCTCTACAACTTCTTTAATCATGCTAGAAGAATTAGTATTTTCACACTAAGAATGAAGCCATAAACAGCTATTAGGAACATTGTTCCTAAAACAACCAAAAGTCTAACCATCATTCTGGTAGGGGTCAATGACCCAATGAGTTTGAAAAAAAGTGATAAGCGCATTGGGATGTCAATCATGTAATCGTATGCAATATATGATTGAAACCCCAATACTCAAATATCAATCAACATTTCCTTAAATAAGCTAACTGGTCTAATAGATTTAAAGTTAAAACTTCAACATCACATACTAACCACTATTCACCCCTTCCAAAGAAAAAGTCAACATAAGATCATCTTACCATGCTATGTACAACAATCAAACTAAGATAAAAGGAATAAACCGTATTTAGTAAATCGAAGAATTAAAGTAAATATAATGCCACCATCTTGCCAATATCTAAAATTATAGACCAATCAATTTAATTACCCTTGAACCTATTCAATAAAATTTAAGCAAACTGTCCCAAGGAGTCCACATGACGATGTTACAAGAATTGCACTTAGACATATCACCTCTAAAGATCACCAACAATCCTAAGCTTCCTTAATTTATTCAAACACCCTTCTTGAGTCAAAAAAATACCTTAAACAATTGAAACACAATTCATTATATAAAACAAATAAAATTCTCTCTTCTTTTTTTTGAACAGAAGCATATTCTTCCATCTTGGCAATCCTAAGTGCCTCCGTCCTTCAATCTTATCTCAACAAAATGAACTTAAAACGGATTTACTTCTAGGCGAAAAGGTAAATAAAATCCTACCTTAATAAAACCCAACACTAATGATTATCCTAGCCGATTCATAATATCTAAAACAATCGTGCATCTTTAGTTTTTCATAGCTAAGATCCATCACTGTTACAAAGGAAACATTTCTAATAAAAAAATGATCATGGCTTACAAAGGCGATCACAAATCATTCCAACAACATATCCTCCTATATGTACAAGGAAATTTTCCACTTCACAAACTTGGGCGAGATAAACATATATCTAGAGGTTGGAACAGATCTTTTTACCAAAACGATACACTATTTCCAAGCCATATTTCTATATGGATAAGGCTTTCCATCGACCCTTCTATAAATTCGGGTCAAATTTTCAAAAAAGAACAAAAAAGGCACAAAATATTATGCCCTGTAGGGAAGAAAAAGGGTTAGACCCAAGTTTTACCTTATCGTAACTTTGTAAGATAAGGTAGAAGCTTCCCAAGACCACAAAGACTGACCCAAGAAAATTTTAATAACTAACCTTCAAGCTATCTCAAAACAAACGACCCTTGATTCATTCTATATAGAAAACCAACGATTAAGTCCAACTGACTCAGTAATTACAACCATGTCAACACTCAAACCGGGAACTCGCACAACTATGCATTCACCCATCGTCACCAATACCCCCTTTTTTAAACTTATTATTTATTTTTATTTTTATTTTATTTTGTAAAGTAAGGCAACTGAGTGGCCAAAGTATCAGCCCACATAGTAGGTCGTTTTCAAGGAGACATAGAAAAATATATAAAAATTCATTTCCAAAAGGTAGAATAAAGAAACAAAAAAGTAAGGTCAATTCCAAGGAAATACATATATCACAACATATATCATATCCATTCCTAATTTGCACAAGACAAAACACAACAAATAATTTTTGGAGAGTATACATTTAATAACCCCCTTTTGATTTATAAAACAAATACATTTAACAACCAACCGATTTCTAGAGAATAAACATATATACCTATGAAATTATAATTTCCATTTCCATTTTAATAGAATTCACATCATATTGATTTTCAGAGAATATGTATGTTAAAATCATTTCCAAATTGAACAAATAGAAGCACCGTAGGTTGATTTCATTTTTTTCCCACTCAATTCAAACAAAGATAGCCTGAATAAAGTTGAGTATCCAAGAAACCATTGGTATATAGGTAACAACGAAAATAAGTTATAAATCAATTTTAAACAACCATAATACACCAAACAACAACCATTTCAACAAATAAAAGCAAATTCCTTTCATGTTATGGTTAATGTAAGCATAGTAGACAAATGAGAAGAAATTATCATGCCTGGAAAACATTTCCATAGGCTCAACGCATCTGACATGGCCTTTGATGCAAAAACTAAGAGAATCTTCCACGTTTTACCTGCTGGGTGCCCAAAATAGTCCATGGATTCACATTTTGGCATAGGCAGGGTGTTTGCAGCAAGGTTAGGAGACTCAAACACCAACCCATCGCTTATAATTCTAGAGTTTCATTTCCTTGCCAAGCAGAACCAACTTAAAACTCTCCACCAAATTTCACGCATCCACTAACCAAGGAAACAAAACTTTTAAATGTCCCACGCATAGCCTCCTACAACAATCCCTCACAGAAATGTTTCCATCCAGCCAACCAAACTTGGTGTGAGCAGGTAAAAAAGAAACTAGTGCAGTTGTAAAAAATTTGAATAAAGCAGGCACCCAACATACATATATAGTTCAAAGACTTTCCAACTCCATTGTAAATCCTCCACAAGAGAAGTTCATGCGGCCAGAGAAGATTAGTGGAGGCAGACAAAAAAAGACAACAAATTTGCAAATTAAAATTAATAATGAAGGAAGGTGCGGCCACCTACAAGGAAGAGTCCAACACGTCAAGCATTAAAGAAGGATTTATGATATGGTAAGTCACCAACTTCCCATGCATTTCCACTAAAGACCAGGTCCTTTATTTTTATTTTATATTTTTATATTTTTATTTTTTACTTAAAAACAAGTTTATGTGGCCAGCAGTGTAGTGCCCACTTCCCTTCGACTTCGTTTTGTTTTGTTGTTTTCGAGACTGATTACTTCAGTATGGATTATTATGATCTCTTGTTTTAGCATGCTAGTGGATATCATTGACATGGGACTATTATTGATTTGATCTTTATATGATGCATATGGTTTACTGGTGGACATTTGATGATGATATTTGTACACTTTTGACAGGGATATTTATCTTAATTCTGACATGGGATATATTTAATCATATTGGGTAGAATTTGATAATTGAACTAATGTGATGATCGTTGGATATAAATGATATGTGGAATAGAAATGTGCTAGGAAGTGTTAGTGATATCATACTTGCATAGATGATAGTAAATCATGTGTCGTTTATTTTAGATTATATTGTATATTTGGCATGAATGTTTTAATGCGGCCAACAGGCCGAAGGAGGTATTTTCTGCTCTGCAAGTATATTATATTCACAACAAAATTGGGGAGTGGAGACCAACCACATCAGAATTCGAGAAGAATCCAGCTAAGGTCACCATGGCAACAAGTAATTGTGTGTGTGTTAGAATTATCTGGTAAAAGGGAAAATTGTGACCTAGGGATCATGTGTTGTTTTGTTTAAATTTTTCCCTTTTCACTATGTTAGTATGTGTTGCTCTTAGTAAGTGAAATTTTTACTTATGTTATTATTCATAATTCTTGGATTGGAGTTTACCCCTTTGTTAGCCATGGGTTGTAGTGGGTTAATTAAGTTAAATTGAAAATTGTCCTAAACTAATTAAAAGATGTGACCTAAGAGAGTTCATTTATTAACCTTGATTTACTTTGGATTTTGTGTGGATTGATCTGTGTTTGAGTTTGAGTGTAGCACACTCTACCCCACATGGGAAACTCGAATTTGGCCTTTGAGGCAAAATTTCAAAGCTTGTGGGACAAGTCAAACTTGTCCCACACCTCTGAAAACCCCATGCCAACCCTACCTATGGGTTGGAAGGCCAAATTTAGGGTCTTTTAGGTGTTTTTGGGGGGAGAAAAGGGTAAAAATATTAATTGCACTTTCTTTCAAATTTAGTTGGAGTATGCAAGTTGCTTGCCTTTCTTTCAACCACTTATTAATGGTGCATTGGAATTTGATGTTGACCAAATGATGTGGAGTGGAGGGAAAAGGAGGTGGCATCCTACTTGGAGCCACATCATCCCTCCCTCTCTTTTCTCGATTTATTTGAGCCTCTTGTTTTTTTTTGGGGGTTGAAGTTTTCATGTTTTAGTCTTTTTGTATTTTGGAGAGGAGAGGATTTTGGAAGGAGCTTGTGAAATTTTTTGGGCTTGTGGATACTTGTGAGAACTTTGTTGGAGCTTGTGGATGCTTGCTTGATCCTTGGAGGGATTTGAGACTTCATACTTGGAGCAAGCTCTACCATGGAAAGGTAGGAGCTTCCCCTTTGTTGCATTATGTTTCTTTTGTCATATGAATGTATTTTTATGTTGTGTTGAATGTTGTTGTTTGAAATGCTTGTTGGGAATGGGTAGAATGCCTAAGTTGGGAGTGAGAGGAGAATATGGGGAGCTTAATTGAGGGAGGCATAAGAGATCATGTGCTTGAGGAGGGAGCTTGGGTTGGGTGTCCACCTTGTAAGAGAAATGCTTGCATTTCTTCTTGTTTTACTTTGAGGGAGCCATAAGAGTTGAGGGAGGCATAAGAGTGAATGGAGGGATAAGGGGTACTTGAGGGAGGCATAAGAGTTGTTAGGGGTATTGTGTTTGCATTGGAGGCTTTTAGGTGGCACCCATTCCCATTGGGAGGCACAAGTGGCTTCCCCATATGTCTTACTCTTGTGGCTTTCTTGGTAAGCCTTGTGACTTGTCGTTGTGATTGTTTTTCCTCTTGTTGTGTTGATGATTCTCTTGTCTTGAAGGATTATGGAATGCATGTGAAATGTTATGTTTAGTTATGTGGAAGCTTGTAGTTGCCATGAGTTGGATTCTCTCCCATTGTGATGTGATTGGGGCTCGGGGGCTAATGGAGGGGATGGCTTCTCTTCTCCATTGGTTATTTTGGTTGGGAGGAGAGCATTTCCTCTCCCCTTATCTTGTTGTGAATCAAGCAAACTATGGAGGAGCCACCTTGTTGATAGTTGGAGCATTGGAACCTTGTTGATGACAATGTGAAACCACCATGTATTTACCCACCTTGAGTGGAGGAAAATGTAATATTGCTTGGTTTTCTTTAGCTTCCATTATTGTAAATTTGTTTCCACAAGAAGTAGGAAATGTTGTAACAAGATTTGAAGGAAAGTTGTATGGAAATGTTAGTAATTCTTATTCTAAAATTTATTGGAAATATTGTTGAACTCTTTTGTGGAATACTTGGAAATTTACACAAAAATACATACTTTAGAATCCGTTTGTTTGCAAAAAAAAAAAAATGTATTGGAAAGTGAGAATATTATTGCATTACCTTTTGTTGTATTGTTGATGAAAGGAATTAAGTTTTTTTTAACTAGGTTCCAATATGCCAATAAAGTAAATTACACCCTAACTCTATCATGTTCTTCTTCATTTAAGAATTTCTTGTGAATCCTTTGTGAATTGTAAAAAGGGAAATGAAATCGAATCTTTTGAAAACCCATGTTATGTTTATTGAATTGTGAAGAAGGAAATTCTAATGCAAAGTTTCTAGCTTAATAAGTTCATTACCACATTTCATTTAAAAGGAAACTAATATTTTAATTATTATCCATGTTTAAGTAATATGAAGACTAACAGATTACTATTATAGGATTTCACTAATAACAACATACTATTAATATTCCCTTCATATTAATAAAGTATATTATCATAAGCCATAGTCAATAAATAATATCAATGAAATCTATAAACAAATATACGCATGAACTGCCCTTTGTCTTTTGCAAAACAAATTACGTTTCATAAATATTCTAGTTTAAACAGATCCACCTATTTGAGGGTCCCCTCCTCGAGCTAATACTGTATCACTGGTAAATCTCCATAAGGAGTCAGGTAGCAAACACCATCAGGTCAGCCCCGTAATACTCTCACCTCCTGATCACTGCCTTCATGATACGCATCAACACGTCTCCTTGGGTGGTCTCCATAGACTGTAATAAGGATTGTATTCCTCTCATCATGTTGGCCACACATGCTATTCTTGTTTCTCTGTTTACCTTGCATACCATATTTTCCTCACAACCTTACCACAACCAAATTTGGCAACCTCCCACCTTATACCAACAACACAATGCTAGATAAATTTAAAAAAAAAAAAAAAAGAGACTACCTTATACGTCCTATGAATGAGGTGTGCATATTATCTGGTCCTAGTTAACACTCTCACTATCCCTCAATCGATTTTGAGACACTTCCACTTTCCCCTAATCGATTTTGACATCTATAATTTTTTTGCCGTGAAGGAGAATTCCGAATTTGGTGATATATTCGATATTGAACCACTAACAGCATGGTTGGGCAACCTATCTGCTAGAGGCACCACCAGATTCTTCCTACCCGTGTCGGCCTGCTGTCTAACCATATTCCTGTGTAGCCGTGACCATAGACCCCCCCAGACCTTTCTAAAATTGAAGATGCATTCAATACTAAACAAATAACAACATAGTTGGACAGCCTGCTCGCCTGTTCGACTCCAGTGGCAGGTGGGACTGTGGACCCCCACCATGGACGCACGCCTCGCAGCACTCAGTGAGTATGAAGGTAATCCCGTCTCTTATCTGGCCTGTAACTCCATTTTTTACCATTCTAGATCTCCTCACATCCAGGATAGAAGACAAACCAATCATCCCACCTAAAATGGTGCCTGTAACATGTTTGTATTCAACCACCCTCTGTCCACGCGGCCTAGGTCTAAATGCATGGTTTTCACGTCTCTCTCCTCTTGTTGTGTTGATGATTCTCTTGTCTTGAAGGATTATGGAATGCATGTGAAATGTTATGTTTAGTTATGTGGAAGCTTGTATTTTCCATGAGTTGTATCCTCTCCCATTGTGATGTGATTGGGGCTCGGGGGCTAATGGAGGGGATGGCTTCTCTTCTCCATTGGGTATTTTGGTTGGGAGGAGAGCGTTGCCTCTCCCCTTATTTTGTTGTGAATCAAGCAAACTATGGAGGAGCCACCTTGTTGATAGTTGGAGCATTGGAACCTTGTTGATGACAATGTGAAACCACCATGTATTTACCCACCTTGAGTGGAGGAAAATGTAATATTGCTTGGTTTTCATTAGCTTCCATTATTGTAAATTTGTTTCCACATGAAGTAGGAAATGTTGTAACAAGATTTGAAGGAAAGTTGTATGGAAATGTTAGTAATTCTTATTCTAAAATTTATTGGAAATATTGTTGAACTCTTTTGTGGAATACTTGGAAATTTACACAAAAATACATACTTTAGAATCCGTTTGTTTGCAAAAAAAAAAAAAATGTATTGGAAAGTGAGAATATTATTGCATTACCTTTTGTTGTATTGTTGATGAAAGGAATTAAGTTTTTTTTAACTAGGTTCCAATATGCCAATAAAGTAAATTACACCCTAACTCTATCATGTTCTTCTTCATTTAAGAATTTCTTGTGAATCCTTTGCGAATTGTAAAAAGGGAAATGAAATTGAATCTTTTGAAAACCCATGTTATGTTTATTGAATTGTGAAGAAGGAAATTCTAATGCAAAGTTTCTAGCTTAATAAGTTCATTACCACATTTCATTTAAAAGGAAAGTAATATTTTAATTATTATCCATGTTTAAGTAATATGAAGACTAACAGATTACTATTATACGATTTCACTAATAACAACATACTATTAATATTCCCTTCATATTAATAAAGTATATTATCATAAGCCATAGTCAATAAATAATATCAATGAAATCTATAAACAAATCTACGCATGAACTGCCCTTTGTCTTTTGCAAAACAAATTACGTTTCATAAATATTCTGGTTTAAACAGATCCACCTATTTGAGGGTCCCCTCCTCGAGCTAATACTGTATCACTGGTAAATCTCCATAAGGAGTCAGGTAGCAAACTCCATTAGGTCAGCCCCATAATACTCTCACCTCCTGATCACTACCTTCATGATACGCATCAAGACGTCTCTTGGGTGGTCTCCATAGAGTGTAAGAAGGATCGTATTCCTCTCATCATGTTGGCCACGCATGCTATTCTTGTTTCTCTGTTTACCTTCCATACCATATTTTCCTCACAACCTTACCACAACCAAATTTGGTGACCTCCCACCTTCTACCAATGACACAATGCTAGATACGTTTTTAAAAAAAAAAAAGAGACTACCTTACACCTCCTATGAAAGAGGTGTGCATATTATCTGGTCTAAGGTAACACTCTCACTATCCCTCAATCGATTTTGAGACACTTACACTGTCCCATAATCAATTTTGACATATATATATTTTTTGCCGTGAAGGAGAATTCCGAATTTGGTGATATATTCAATATTGAACCACTAATAGCATGGTCGGGTAGCCTGTCTGCTGGAGGCGCCACCAGATTCTTCCTACCCACATCGGCCTACTATCTAACCATCTTCCTATGCAGCCATGACCATAGAGCCCCCCCCCCGACCTGTCCAAAATTGAAGATGCATTCGATACTAAATAGATAACAACATAGTTGGACAGCCTGCTCACCTGTTCAACTCCAGTGGCAGGTGGGACTGTGGACCCCCGCCATGGACGCACGCCTCACAGCACTCAGTGAGTATCAAGGTAATCCCGCCTCTCCTCTGGCCTGTAACTCCATTTTTTACCATTCCAGATCTCCTCACATCCAGGATAGAAGACAAACCGTTCATCCCGCCTAAAATGGTGCCTGTAACATGTTTGTATTCAACCACCCTCTGTCTACGTGGCCTGGGTCTAAATGCATGGTCTGCATGTCTCTCTCCTCATCTGTGGCTCCATCTATAGCCTCCACGATACTCCGCGCGGCCAGGACAGTGCAAAAAACGGCGGGCTGTCTGTGACTGATATTGATTTGCATGATCTAAGTAATTAAAAGAAGGAGGCGGCTGGTTGGGTTGCTTACACGTAAGGAGAGGAGGCATAATGCATGGGCAGGTGGCTATTAAAGCCACCCACCCCCCGACCATGACTTTCCAGCCTGTATTTTGAATGCTTGCCACGTAGTGGCTTTGACCACATCTCACTCCATTTTGTTAAAGGCCAATGTGTGGCATAGACCTGGTGAAATGCATAAGGAATAGACGAGTTAGTTATTATGTGGTTTGGCTTGGAAGTGGGGTTGCTCCTCATAGCAAGTTGTGTAGCTCGACCAATTAAGGAAAATGACTCGCCGTGTTAAATAGAAATTTGATGAGTACGTTGATAGTTGTGTGGCTTGAATAAATAAGTTCAATATATAAATGTTGGTGGATGAATTGAATTGGCTTAGCTTGCTGAGTTGGGTAACTCAACTCGTTCGATCCAATCTCACACAGAGGAGCAATGCTCCATTTTTAAAGAGTAGCTTGGTCTCTAATAAAGCTCACCAGTTTTATTCGAACAGCTCGCTAGGAGAGAATTGACCTCTACATAACTTTGATTGGCGGTACACATATAAAGTAAACTCCTCGAGCCGTGTGAAAAACAACTCGAAGTATGGTTTCATTTATATACAAAGTGTAATATGATTAAGTTAAAATATTGTCTTTTGGTCTATAAACACATGAATCTTGTAAACGAAGTTAAATAAATAATTTTAAAAAAAAAAAAAAATTGTCGTATTTTCGGGTTACTTGGTTGTGGCGCGGCATCATCGTCGTCGTAGCGTCGGTTTTATTTTACAGCGTTACATTTTGGTATCAGAGCCAGGGGTTCGAAGCTGGGACCCTTGGGCACACGTAGGAAAATGCAAAACAGGAACAATCAACTTAGTACAGAGCTGATATTTTTAAAATATAAAACCATAATGTTGATAATCATAGTAAATAGCAAATTTAGAAAACTAGCACAAGACCTAGAATGATGAACTAACTCTCACCTTGATCTGTGCAGGAGGCGCAGATTAGGCGAGGGGTCTCTTCATATAGACCTAGACATACCACCGCCAGAGCAGGCCGTAGCAGCCCTTCTACCTTAGATCTTGCAGACACTCCAAGATGTCAATGCCGCTATACGCGGAGAGCCCTTGGGAGGACGACTTGCTAGACATAGTTTGGAGCCATCAGTAGATGCCCAGGCATCCCCTCGACACAGAGAGGAACACAGGGAAGAGAACTTCAGTGCGGGGTCGGCTAGGGCAGAGTCACCACAGAGAGGACATGGGGATAGGATCTCAGAACATAGGGACAGGTCTCGGAGCCCTAAACAAAGGGAGGAGCATACAGAGAGATCTATGATTCATCATGTGTCAGCTACAGACCATATCAGGGAGATCCTGAAGTTGTGACCATCTCACTATTCGGGTGATACAGGTGGTTTTCAGGCAGAGGCCTAGTTGGTGAGCTTGAGCGGATGCTTTAAGCTCTGCCCTTGTACTAGCAACACGAAAGCTTGTGTTGCAATCCATCTTCTGAAGGATGGAGCAGGAGTCTGGTGGAGGACCGAGGAGTAGAAGCTCCATGTTGACTCGGAGATGATTACCTGGGAGCTATTTGAGGAGCATTTTAGGAGTAGGTATTTACCCAAGATATTCATTTAGCAGCGGATAGACGAGTTTCATGACCTCCGTCAGGCATCGATGACAGTAGCTGAGTATGAGAGTCGATTTCTGGACCTACTCCAGTACGTCGACTACATGCAGGATGAGCAGGTACGGATTCACAGGTTCATCCAGGGCCTGAACTTGGATTTAGGTGGCGCAGTGCGCATTCACTATCCACAGACACTAGCAGAGGCCTTTGGAGAAGGCCTATATTGCAGAGGAGACACGGGGGAAGATGCAGCAGGCTAGAGACAGATTTTAGAGTCATATCCAGCAGATGTAGGATGTTAGGTCGAAGGGGTCAGTTCCTCCCCCACGGGGTGGATACAATTCAGGGCAAGCTTCATTCAGGCCACCACAGCAGCAACAGCAGCAGCAGACCCACCCACCTTACTGACCTCCTCAGAGATTTGATGCACAGAGAGGGCGTAGTATGGGGCCTCCTCTTAGGGGTCCCATCAGGACACAGGGTGCACCGAGAGCTTAGTCAGCAGGAGCTCGTCAGCAGAGACCTCAACAGTCCATAGCCGGATCGTCAGGATCTGTATCTCAGTCATCTAGAGTACCAGCTGGAGCTGCTTCCCACTGGAGAGGACCAGGTAGTTGCTATGGTTGTGGTGTTGTTGGACATCATTAGAGAGATTGCCCACAGAACCATAACAAGGGTAAGGCGCAGAGCTCAGAGCCTACTTTTGGAGATATGGCACGGAGTCATCGGATCTACACAGCGGTCAAGAACCACCAGGCTGAGCATTAGAGTACTGTGATTGAGACGATAGGTAGTTTAGGTGGTATTTCCACCTCTATATTGTTTGATTCTGGTTCTTCTGATTCTTTTATTGCACCATCCTTAGTAGGGAATTGTAGGCTGGTGGCAGTTAGGCAAGGCCATAGTTGGGACGTTGAGATGGCTTCTGGAGCCAAAATTTATGTAGACTCATTAGTCAAGGAGTGTGTAGTGGATTTGGGACCCTTCACCACTACTTCTGATCTTCGGATCATTCCATTAGGATCTTATGGCATCATTTTAGGCATGGATTGGTTGTCCGCTCACAAAGCTATAGTGGATTGTTACCACAAGACTATTTCTTGCATAAATGATCTTGGAGTAGAATTAGTGATATCAGGAGTTAGGAGGGCTGTATCCATTCACACCATCTCCGCTATGTAGCTTAAGCGGTGTGCACGACAGGGTTGTCAGATGTTTGCTATTACGGTCAGTGACAGATCATAGGATGAGTCGAGAGGACCTTCCCTCGATGATAATCCCATCTTGTCATATTTTTCTGATGTGTTACGAAGGGAGCTACCGGGATTACCTCCCCCATGTGAGATTGACTTCCATATAGATCTAGTTCCAGGCGCAGAGCCTATCTCACGAGCACCCTATCAGATGACTACTCCTGAGTTATGTGAGCTCAAGTTGTAGCTTGAGGACCTTCTGGAAAAAGGCCTAATCCATCCTAGCGTATCCCCTTGGGGTGCATTAGTTATCTTCGTGAAGAAGAAGGATGGATCTCTTTGGTTGTGTATTGACTACCGTCAGCTGAATAAAGTAACGATCAAGAATCGTTACCCCCTTCCACGCATTGATGATTTATTTGATCAGATGAAGGGGGCTACAGTTTTCTCTAAGATAGATCTTAAGTCAGGATACCATCAGCTTAGGATTTCGGAGACAGATATTCACAAGACAGCTTTTCGTACGAGATATGGCCACTATGAGTTCACAGTGGTACCTTTCGGTTTGACGAATGCCCCCGCAGTGTTTATGAGTTTGATGAATGGGGTATTCAGGACCTTCCTTGATCACTTCATGCTCATCTTCCTTGATGACATTCTAGTTTACTCACACACACGTGAGGAGCATGAGGAGCACCTTCGCCAAGTTCTTCAGTGTCTTCGCGAACAGTGCCTTTACGGGAACTTGGAGAAGTGTGCATTCTTTCAGCTTGAGGTGTAGTATTTGGGCCACATCATTTCAGGGGAAGGTATCATAGTCAATCCTTCCAGATTCGAGCCATCATGGATTGGCAAGCACCCACTAGTGTGACTGAGGTGCGTAGTTTCATGGGTCTAGTAGGCTATTACAGGAGGTTTGTTCAGGACTTCTCTCGGATTGCGCACCCTATCACTTCTCTTCAGTGGAAAGGGAAGAAGTTTTTATGGTCAGATAGATGTGAGCAAGCCTTCAGTACACTGAAGGAGTGCCTCACGAGAGCACCTATTCTTGCAGTGCCGGATCCTCAGGGTGAGTTCTACGTTTTCACAGATGCTTCCTTGGTAGGACTTGGAGGTGTGTTAATGCAGGAGGGTAGAGTAGTTGCCTTTGAGTCTCGCAAACTCAAAGATTATGAGCTCAATTATCCGACCCATGAACTTAAGCTTGCAGCAGTAGTACATGCCTTAGTGCGGTGGAGACATTTTATTCTTGGCCAGAGATTTACACTCAAGACTGATCACTTGAGTCTTCACCACCTCTTCACGCAGCCCAATCTCAACGCTTGTCAGCGGCGTTGGATGGAGTTACTCTGTGAGTATGACATGGAGATAGAGCATGTGAAAGGGAAGGAGAATGTGGGTGCAGATGCCTTGAGTAGGCGAAGACATGTGGCTATGGCCACCTTAGTGGGTACAGATTTGCAGAGTAGGATCTTGCAGCAGCTTCCTCAGGATAGTTTCTACCTTGCAGCCAGAGAAGAGATTGAGTCTCAGAGACCCCTTGAGGGGAGATTTTATGGATATTCATTAGAGGTAGATGGTCTTCTCAGACACAAAGGTCGGATATATGTTCCTAGAGATGGAGGCTTGAGACATGACATTTTGACAGAGGCTCATCGTGCACCTTATTCAGCCCATCCTGGGGTGAAGAAGATGCACACCACCCTGATATAGTTGTACTTTTGGAGAGGACTTCAGAGAGACATAGCTTCATTTGTATCCCGCTGTTTAGAGTGCCAGAGGGTGAAGGCCGAGCATCAGCATCCAGCTGGCCTTCTCTATCCTAATGCCATACCGGAGTGGAAGTGGGACACCATTTCCATGGACTTCATCATTGGGTTACCTACGTCGAGATACCATGACGACGCCATCATGGTCACGGTGGATAAATTAAAAAAAATAGCTCATTTTTCTCTGGTAAAGACCACCTATATAGCAAGTGTTGTGGCACGAGTATACCTTGATGAGATTGTCAGATTACATGGGATTCTGCGGAAGATCATTTGTGACCGCAACCATTTATACACCTCCCATTTCTGGACCACCATGCAGTATGCCCTGGGGAAGAGGATTAATTTCAGCACAGCTTATCACCCTGAGACAGATGGACGGACAGAGAGGGTGAATCAGATTTTGGAGGATATGCTCAGGATGTACGTGATGGATAATCAGTCGAGATGGGAAGAGTATATGTATTTGGTGGAGTTTTCCTACAATAATAGTTTCCAGAGTTCTATAGGCATGGCTCCTTTTCAGGCTTTATATGGTAGAGAGTGTAGGACACCTCTTAGTTGGGACAGGATTGAGGACAGGGTTTCCCTTGGGCCAGCTTTGTTATAGGACATGGAGCAGCAGGTTGCCTTGATTAGACAGAGATTGTAGGAGGCGCAAGATAGACATAAGAAGTATGCAAACCAGCATAGGACAGATCGCAGTTTTGAGGTAGGCACGAAGGTGTTTCTTCGTGTCAAACCGCATAAGAGGCCTATCCGTTACGGAAAAGGTTCTAACCTTGCTCCTAGGTTTTTGGGTCCCTTTGAGATCTTGGAGCGCCTCGGTCCCTTGGCCTATCATCTAACATTGCCACCTAGCTTATCTCACGTCCATGATGTGTTTCACATTTCTGTGCTTAGGAGATATATTTCTGATCCCTCTCATTCGTTAGATTGGACCGCATTGCAGGTGTAGGATTAGGGGTAGGTGATGGTGGAGCCCGTGTGTATTTTAGATTGCAGGACCCTGGGCCTTCGCGGCAGAGAGATTGATCAAGTTCAGGTCCAATGGGACAGGTATGATGAGACTGCAGCTACTTGGGAGGATGCTACTTTGCTACGAGGATAGTTTCCATACCTTTTCCAGTGACTTCCAGGAGGAAATCGAGTCTAAGGGGAGGGGGATGTAGTTCCCACTTCACTTCGACTTTGTTTTGTTTTGTTGTTTTCGAGACTGATTACTTCACTATGGATTATTATGATCTCTTTTTTTAGCATGCTAGTGGATATCATTGACATGGGACTGTTATTGATTTGATCTTTATATGATGCATATGGTTTACTGGTGGACATTTGATGATGATATTTGTACACTTTTGACAGGGATATTTATCTTAATTCTGACATGGGATATATTTAATCATATTGGGTAGAACTTGATAATTGAAGAAATGTGATGATCGTTGGATATAAATGATATTTGGAATAGAAATGTGCTAGGAAGTGTTAGTGATATCATACTTGCATAGATGATAGTAAATCATGTGTCGTTTATTTTAGATTATATTGTATATTTGGCATGAATTTTTTAATGTGGCCAACAGGCCGAAGGAGGTATTTTCTGCTCTGCAGGTATATTATATTCACAACAAAATTGGGGAGTGGAGACCAACCACATCGGAATTCGAGAAGAATCCAGCTAAGGTCACCATGGCAACAAGTAATTGTGTGTGTGTTATAATTATCTGGTAAAAGGGAAAATTGTTACCTAGGGATCATGTGTTGTTTTGTTTAAATTTTTCCCTTTTTACTATGTTAGTATGTGTTGCTCTTAGTAAGTGAAATTTTTACTTATGTTATTATTCATATTTCTTGGATTGGAGTTTACCCCTTTGTTAGCCATGGGTTGTAGTGGGTTAATTAAGCTAAATTGAAAATTGTCCTAAACTAATTAAAAGATGTGACCTAAGAGAGTTCATTTATTAACCTTGATTTACTTTGAATTTTGTGTGGATTGATGTGTGTTTGAGTTTAAGTGTAGCACACTCTACCCCACATGGGAAACTCGAATTTGGCCTTTGAGGCAAAATTTCAAAGCTTGTGGGACAAGTCAAACTTGTCCCACACCTCTTAAAACCCCATGCCAACCCTACCTATGGGTTGGAAGGCCAAATTTAGGGTCTTTTAGGTGTTTTGGGGGGATAAAAGGGTAAAAATATTAATTGCACTTTCTTTCAAATTTAATTTTGTCCTTTGAGGGAGTGGGCTTAGTTGGAGTGTGCAAGTTGCTTGCCTTTCTTTCAACCACTTATTAACGGTGCATTGGAATTTGATTTTGACCAAATGACGTGGAGTGGAGGGAAAAGGAGGTGGCATCCTACTTGGAGCCACATCATCCCTCCCTCTTTTTTTTCTATTTATTTGAGCCTCTTGTTTGTTTTTGGGGTTGGAAGTTTTCATGTTTTAGTCTTTTTGTATTTTGGAGAGGAGAGGATTTTGGAAGGAGCTTGTGAAATTTTTTGGGCTTGTGGATACTTGTGAGAACTTTGTTGGAGCTTGTGGATGCTTGCTTGATCCTTGGAGGGATTTGAGACTTCATACTTGGAGCAAACTCTACCATGGAAAGGTAGGAGCTTCCCCTTTGTTGCAATATTTCTTCTTTTGTCATATGAATGTATTTTTATGTTGTGTTGAATGTTGTTGTTTGAAATGCTTGTTGGGAATGGGTAGAATGCCTAAGTTGGGAGTGAGAGGAGACTATGGGGAGCTTAATTGAGGGAGGCATAAGAGATCATGTGCTTGAGGAGGGAGCTTGGGTTGGGTGTCCACCTTGTAAGAGAAATGCTTGCATTTCTTCTTGTTTTACTTTGAGGGAGCCATAAGAGTTGAGGGAGGCATAAGAGTGAATGGAGGGATAAGGTGTACTTGAGGGAGGCATAAGAGTTGTTAGGGGTATTGTGTTTGCATTGGAGGCTTTTTGTTGGCACCCATTCCCATTGGGAGGCATAAGTGGCTTCCCCATATGTCTTACTCTTGTGGCTTTCTTGGTAAGCCTTGTGACTTGTTGTTGTGATTGTTTTTGCTCTTGTTGTGTTGATGATTCTCTTGTCTTGAAGGATTATGGAATGCATGTGAAATGTTATGTTTAGTTATGTGGAAGCTTGTATTTTCCATGAGTTGTATTCTCTCCCATTGTGATGTGATTGGGGCTCGGGGGCTAATGGAGGGGATGGCTTCTCTTCTCCATTGGGTATTTTGGTTGGGAGGAGAGCGTTGCCTCTCCCCTTATTTTGTTGTGAATCAAGCAAACTATGGAGGAGCCACCTTGTTGATAGTTGGAGCATTGGAACCTTGTTGATGACAATGTGAAACCACCATGTATTTACCCACCTTGAGTGGAGGAAAATGTAATATTGCTTGGTTTTCTTTAGCTTCCATTATTGTAAATTTGTTTCCACATGAAGTAGGAAATGTTGTAACAAGATTTGAAGGAAAGTTGTATGGAAATGTTAGTAATTCTTATTCTAAAATTTATTGGAAATATTGTTGAACTCTTTTGTGGAATACTTGGAAATTTACACAAAAATACATACTTTAGAATCCGTTTGTTTGCAAAAAAAAAAAAAAAATGTATTGGAAAGTGAGAATATTATTGCATTAACCTTTTGTTGTATTGTTGATGAAAGGAATTAAGTTTTTTTTAACTAGGTTCCAATATGCCAATAAAGTAAATTACACCCTAACTCTATCATGTTCTTCTTCATTTAAGAATTTCTTGTGAATCCTTTGCGAATTGTAAAAAGGGAAATGAAATCGAATCTTTTGAAAACCCATGTTATGTTTATTGAATTGTGAAGAAGGAAATTCTAATGCAAAGTTTCTAGCTTAATAAGTTCATTACCACATTTCATTTAAAAGGAAACTAATATTTTAATTATTATCCATGTTTAAGTAATATGAAGACTAACAGATTACTATTATAGGATTTCACTAATAACAACATACTATTAATATTCCCTTCATATTAATAAAGTATATTATCATAAGCCATAGTCAATAAATAATATCAATGAAATCTATAAACAAATATACGCATGAACTTCCCTTTGTCTTTTGCAAAACAAATTACGTTTCATAAATATTCTAGTTTAAACAGATCCACCTATTTGAGGGTCCCCTCCTCGAGCTAATACTATATCACTGGTAAATCTCCATAAGGAGTCAGGTAGCAAACTCCATCAGGTCAGCCCCGTAATACTCTCACCTCCTGATCACTGCCTTCATGATACGCATCAACACGTCTCCTTGGGTGGTCTCCATAGACTGTAATAAGGATTGTATTCCTCTCATCATGTTGGCCACGCATGCTATTCTTGTTTCTCTGTTTACCTTGCATACCATATTTTCCTCACAACCTTACCACAACCAAATTTGGCAACCTCCCACCTTCTACCAACAACACAATGCTAGATACATTTAAAAAAAAAAAAAAGAGACTACCTTATACGTCCTATGAATGAGGTGTGCATATTATCTGGTCCTAGTTAACAGTCTCACTATCCCTCAATCGATTTTGAGACACTTCCACTTTCCCCTAATCGATTTTGACATCTATAATTTTTTTTCCGTGAAGGAGAATTCCGAATTCGGTGATATATTCGATATTGAACCACTAACAGCATGGTCGGGCAACCTATCTGCTGGAGGCACCACCAGATTCTTCCTACCCGTGTCGGCCTGCTGTCTAACCATATTCCTATGTAGCCGTGACCATAGACCCCCCCAGACCTTTCTAAAATTGAAGATGCATTCAATACTAAACAAATAACAACATAGTTGGACAGCCTACTCACCTGTTCGACTCCAGTGGCAGGTGGGACTGTGGACCCCAGCCATGGACGCACGCCTCGCAGCACTCAGTGAGTATGAAGGTAATCCCGCCTCTTCTCTGGCCTGTAACTCCATTTTTTACCATTCTAGATCTCCTCACATCCAGGATAGAAGACAAACCAATCATCCCACCTAAAATGGTGCCTGTAACATGTTTGTATTCAACCACCCTCTGTCCACGCGGCCTAGGTCTAAATGCATGGTTTTCAAGTCTCTCTCCTCACCTGTGGCTCCATCTATAGCCTCCACGATAGTCTGCGCGGCTAGGACAGTGCAAAAAATGGCGGTCTGTCTGTGACTGATATTGATTTGCATGTTCTAAGTAATTAAAAGAAGGAGGCAACTGGTTGGGTTGCTTACACGCAAGGAGAGGAGGCATAATGCGTGGGCAGGTGGCTATTAAAGCCACCCACCCCCCTACCATGACTTTCCAGCCTGTATTTTGAATGCTTCCCACGTAGTGGCTTTGACCACATCTCACTCCATTTTGTTAAAGGCCAATGTGTGGCATAGACCTGGTGAAATGCATAAGGAATGGACGAGTTAGTTATTATGTGGTTCGGCTTGGAAGTTGGGTTGCTCCTCATAGCAAGTTGTGTAGCTCAACCAATTAAGGAAAATGACTCGCCGTGTTAAATAGAAATTTGATGAGTACGTTGATAGTTGTGTGGCTTGAATAAATAAGTTCACTATATAAACATTGGTGGATGAATTGAATTGGCTTAGCTTGCTGAGTTGGGTAACTCAACTCGTTCGATCCAATCTCACACAGAGGAGCAATGCTCCATTTTTAAAGAGTAGCTTGGTCTCCAATAAAGCTCACTGAGTTTATTCGAACAACTCACTAGGAGAGAATTGACCTCTACATAACTTTGATTGGCGGTACACATATAAACTAAACTCCTCGAGCCGTGTGAAAACAATTCGAAGTATGGTTTCGTTTATTTACAAAGTGGAATATGATTAAGTTAAAATATTGTCTTTTGGTCTATAAACACATGAATCTTGTAAACGAAGTTAAATAAATTTAAAAATAAAATTGTCGCATTTTCGGGTTACTTGGTTGTGGCGCGGCGTTGTCGTCATCGTAGCGTCGGTTGTCTTTTGCGGCGTTACAAGCAGGGATGAGTAAATGGTGGGGTGGATGGATGCCTCCACATAAACAAAAAAACATTTTACCAACCAAATTCTATAATTACAAGGCATGCAAGGACGCTTAGACATCCAAGGAGAGAACATTAAACATTTAACATGAACACCACGTCCTAAGCGAAGGTGTCACAAACAACAAGCTCCTCTTGCGTGAATCGATGCTCGCTCTACGAGAGAATTCAATAATAAAATAAAATAATTAAAGGTAATTAATAATAATATTCATGAAAATCGACAAAAAATAAAATAATCATTAATCAACCACTAAAATAATAATAAAATTATTATTATTATTTTATAACTAAAAAAATTAATATTAATCATATTAATAAGGGCTAACAATCAAGCACGAAAAAACCAGAACACGATTTTCCTTTAACAGGGTAATGAATAGAGCACTGCGGAGGCCCTCCACAAGAAGCACCGACAAGGACATGAAAATACAATACGGGAAGGATGTTAATCCTTCTCTGTGACAAGGTCGAAGCCAATTAATGACCAGTGGAGACTCACACAAATGTTTGATGCTTAGAAATAGGGTTACCAAAGTGGGAACTGAAGTAACCATCGAATGAGATGTTCCATAACACTTTATGAATGTCCTACATCAGTATCAAGATAGTACATGAACACATATTTGTGAATCACATACATGTTTTCTATCAAGTCAATGTGACAAACATCATGTATAAACTAATAATTTAGTTAAATTTTTTAAAAAGTTCCTCGTTTTATTTTTTTTACAAATATTTTAATATTTTAAAATATTATGTGATTATTTAAATATTTTTGAAGTGTTTTAAATATAGCTACATATAATAAAGCGGATAACAAAATACCTATAAATTAAGAGTATCATATAGAGGCATATCACATACAAGGGATGAAGGGGTGTGGTCCTTACATTTTTCGTAAGATTCCAGAGTCTCCGGCCATTTTGAATTATGCAACTCCCACGGAACAAGTGAGATTCCAAGTGGATAACACCCCACTTTTGCATCTGACACGGAGAAGGTCAAAGCATTAATGTTTTTATTCAAAATTTGAATTTGTTCTTTTAATCCTTCTGACATGGAACTCACCCAACGGTTACACTCCAACGAACCACCACCAGATGCAACACCGCCTGGAGGAGGAGAACCAGTCTGCGCCACGCTAGAAACCTCCACATCATATCCCCCTCACAAATTGATTGAAATGTGGTTACAACCTTCCGCTAATCTGATCACTGGTTCACACTTCTCCACCGTGTCTTCTTTATCAAACTTTGATTCCTCATCAGACATGTCCACTAGCTGAGAAATGGGCTTCTTCACGTCCTCCCATTCCTCCAGTGAAACATCACCGTTACATATTTTGTCTTCAAAACCCGCAAACCTGCACCTTGCACAGATGACGGGGGAGGGTTCAATATCAATTCTTTGTTCCCATTTCCTAAAAAGGATTCAATTAAATTTCTTTCGGCACAGCTGCATTTATAGGTACATCGATGCAGCGTCGGGCATAAATCAGCCACGAATGAGCTTTAGTGGCTGGATAAAAGGAAATCAATAACCCCATAGCTCTCGCAATTCCAAGTAACACTTCAGATTCCCAAAATTCCAAAGGAAAAGCTAGGAGCCTAATCCAAATAGGAATAGCCAAAAATTTCCTCCTTGAAACACTCTAGGTAACCACCGCATGATGGTGAGGGTCGATTTTCCATAAAACCACATTGCACTTTGTAACACCCTTTGAAAATCCCTATCATCCTTGAAGCAGAAAAGAAACTCATCCCCTAATAAGTATCTTACCTCCACCTTGTAATCCCACTTTCTCCCACACCAATTCCTGACGAAATCAATATTAGGTTTTGAGGATTTGATATAGCGGAAGAAGGGGTGATTTATTAGGGACTTATAATAGGGTGAGAAGTTTTAATATAGTAGTCTTTTTAATTTCAACCATAAGAATGTTTAATGTTCCTTGTCTCTTATGATGATAAGTTTACAATATTTACGCTCAAGGTGTTTTCCTAGGGATAACGTTGGTAGGATTATGACATGCAACACCCTTGAATGTGGATGTCTACCATTCACAATGTTTTATGTATTGTCAACCTTAAATTAATCTTGGTCTTCCACGTGAATAAATACATCCTATTGTATATGTATGTGACTGGTCTGGGCCATAGGTGGATTTGGGTTGGTTTGCAACATGATAGAATAGGTGTATCGACCTATGTATATAAATCTCTCTGAAAATGTTCAAGAAAATGTACCTTAAAAAGTCACTTTATCTGGTGAGGTGGATTTCTATTTCCAATAAAACAAGTCGAGACATCAATTTTAACCATGAGATCATATTTCCATGTCACACATATTAACAATTAAAAACTATTTTTCTCATTTTTAAAACATTTGTAGGATATTATGTAAATGAATATACATTGTATATACGTCCATAACCTAGTCAATAACATTAGGGGGCGGTAGTTGAGATTTTATTGATATACATTGATGTTAAGTGTATCTGGGTATACCTATCATGTGCACATCAAATGATCTTGTTTATTTTTTTACAATTAATTTATCTAACAAAGAAGGAATTTTTTTAACATGGGATTAGATTCATTTCAAATTAATGTTCTTTATCATGGGTTTTAAACAGATAATTTCATTCATTCCCACATACAAAATTTTATTGTTTAGATATGTATACACATTGTATATATGAGATTAGTGCACTTAATAAATGTGAGTATAGAAGAATGGAATACAATTATCCATAAGGAGGCGGTTGGAGCCTTGGAGGTATGTAATAACATATTAATTGAATAGCTTCTTGGGAAATCTTGTGGGAGTTTCATATGGGCAAAGTTGAGATTTGATGCTTGTCCCAAAAAAAATTTCATATTTTAACCATATTTTACACTTTGTAAAATTGTCATCCTATCCTTATTTAACATGAAATATCTTCACAAAACCATTATTATTATTTTTATATTTATCTTGGCATAACCATCATTATCTTGGCAAAACTGCCATTATAACCATAAACACATTCAATATAAATATAAGTGCAACATTGTAGAGATATTTAAATAACATATTTTATAGAAAATGTGTTTATATTAAGCATATAATTCCTGAAACTTATCCAACACTTGTAAATACAACTAAAAATTAATGTAATTTTTAAATTATTAGATGAAGAAAACATATTTAACACATCTTAACGTCCTAATTTTTTAGTTTGAAGGGTGGTGTTAGCCATCAAATCTCATTCAATTCACATTTGTTTCTTATTTATCCTCTTTATGAGATTGGAATGCTTAAATATAGCACAAAAAGAAAATATTACTTTGGTAGAAACAATTTGATCCATGGAATGGATCTGGGACATGTGGGTATTTAATCAAAACCTTATGGTTTCAAAAATTCCATTCATGTATGTGTCTTATTTATTGAAATAAAAATTTCTTGTTGAAAACCTTGATGCCACGAAATAAAAAATAGAAAAGGTTGATATCAACATATATTTTATATCTCGGTTACACTAAAGTGACTAATGCGAACAATATCAAAACTATGAAGTTTATTATAGATTATAGATACTCTTTTGCTAGAAGAATACAAGATTTTGCGTAGGTATGCGACATTCAAGTATACATTTTACATAGTTTTATTTCCAACATTCTATTCATATCCTCACCTTAACTACCAAATTAAATGTCAACCCTGAAGATGAAAAAGCTAAGAGTGGAAAATAATTTCTTCAATACAACCATATATTGTGAAGGCTCACTTATCAATGATCATTCATTGATTTCCTTCTTTCCTGCAATTACTCAAGATAGAAATTAGAAAGGTTTCCTACAAAGTTCTACATGAAACAAACAATGTAATTAGGTCTCCTACTTTTGACTTTTATAATTTTCCTCTTTTTTTGGTCCCTTAAAGCACCAATCTAACTCATGTGAATAATGCAAGCATGATGGAGAAGATAAAGTGGAGCATGAATAGAAGATATTGTTTGGGTAGGAATAATATATTCTATGGAGTAGGTGTGGGACATGTGGGTATTTAGCTCAAACCTTAATATTTATAGAATTCCATTGACGTATTTACTTGATCCAACAAATTAAACACTCCCCATTCGAAACACTTATTGCCAAAAAAGACTACCTTTCTTTAGTATAGCCACTCACCCAAGGACCTCACTTATTAATGGTTATTTACATAGTTACTTAAGCAAACAATTTCAAATCCTTGATTCCATGAAATAAAAAATAGTAAAGCTAGATAATTAGAACAAAAATTCTACACATTAAAACTATGAATTGGAGTGCAGATAAAAGATACTCTTTACACTAGAAGAATATGACCTTGTAAATAGGTTCAGAGCTTACAAGTATGCAATTTCCATCATTTAATTTCCATCATCCCATTCATATCTTCACCTTAACTACAAAATTAAAATTATTTCAATTGATGACCTTCAAACTAGAAAAAGAACTGAGAGTCATATAATTTTTCTCTTATGACCCTCTATTGGGAAAGCTCAATTATCGATGGTCATTCATTCATCTCCTTCCTCCGTGCATTTACTCAAACTTAAAATAGAAAAAGCAGGCCTACAAAATTTTACATGAAGTGAGTGTTACTCCATGTTGTTGTGTAAGGTTTTAGTTTCAAACTACTTCCCCATTACACTTTCATGGAACTTTCCCTTTCCCACCTCAAACCCCATTTTCTTCACCTCCGTTCCTCTCTCATTATTTCTCTCCCATCACTTTGACTTCTTCCATAGATGCCTTCATCTTTTTCATCATACGCTTTGTGTACGAATGCTAGTATAAAACAAACACATTTCATGATATTTGTGAAAATACCTACATATTCTTAACAGATGGAAAGAAACATACATTGAATCCCCTTATACAAAAGTTTCATGAAGTGATTCTTTTTAAAAAAAATAGAATTCAAGAGGATTGAACGTAGTAGAAGAAGGTAAGGAAAGCATTTAATATTTGTATTATAGTTGATATTTTTTTATGTTAAGGGTAAAGATTTTTGGATTGGGATCCTACCCAGGTATAAAACTCCAGAAGACACGATAATAAATAAATCCCAAGAGAAATAGAATAGGAGCAAGCTACCAGGAAACACACAACACCTGAGAAGCAAAAGAGATAAAAAATTGCAGTCAACGAAAAGCTGAATAATGTGATCTGAGTGTCATATGTGATGCGACTGATTACAATTTAGCAGTGGAATTTTTCTTTATTTTGACCACCATCCATTCCTCCTTGTTACATTAAACAATAGAAATAGGATCGCATGGGATGATAAAATTGAATGAGGAAATAGGTCTAAAAGATGGCCTAGCTGATATTTTTAAGCCATAAGTACAACCGAAAAAATATTAAGAAACTTGGTCAACATAGTTCGTAAATAAGTTATTGAGATATTTTCATAATATTTACCAATTTAATTAACAAAATGGATGATTATGATTACATCTAAATACAAATATTTTTAATTTTTTCCTAGGATTGAATTTCTAAAACAAAGAAAGATACAAGTTCACACCACAAGGAATACAAATTTAGAATACCTAGTTGAAGAGTTATTGGATAAAGGTTTGATCATATAATGGACAACCCCATGTATGGTAGTAGTAATGCTAGCACCAAGGAATAATGATGAATGGAGGTTATGTTCTAATATAAGAGTGATAAATAAGATCAAAATCAAGTATAAAACCACGCAACATAGGATGGATGACATGATGTTTTTTTATTAACGGATCTTCGGATTGCTGTAAGAAATAGTTGGAAAGTGGATATACCAAGATTCATCAGATTTCAGTACTTGAAATAATTGAAAAGTTGACATACCAAGATTCATGTTATAGAATGCGATGATTGGAAAAATACATTAAAAATGGTATTTGATGAGTTTTTATTTATGGTCAGTGCTGGATTTTGACGTTTAATGTTACATGCCACAGTAATAGTGTTTGAAGGTATAGCAAATTATATGGATGTCATTTGATGTTTAAAATTTAATACGTATGCTAGATTTGTTTTTATAATAAAAATAATAGAATGCAAAAATTGAGTTAAATATTATATGAAAGTTGTTATTTATAATACTGTGTCAAAGTTATGAGACTTTTATTTAGTTATGGATACTAGATTAGAGTAATTAGTTTCATAGTTTTTCACATATTCAATTTTTCCTATTAAAATTTATGTTACACTAATCAATTTGAAGATCAATGAACATCATTAAAGTTTATGAGAATATTAAAACATATGATCAAATTATAATTTTAAAAAAATTATTGAAGAAAATGAATTAAATGAATCGCTCATAGTCATAAATTATAATTCTATAGAAAATGAGTGAGTTTCCATCTTCCAACTTCCAAGCTTATTAAGTTAATATTTAAATTTTACCTCTTTTAGAAAATCTGAAATACAAAACATTTTGTAAAAAATCAAACAAATAAAAAATTAAAAACCAATTACACATCAAAATCAATAAAATAAAGCTAAACAAAATATAAAATAAATGGAAAAAAGAAATCAATTAATACTAATTAAAAATCCAAATTAACGGATGTTTGTATTTTATTAATGTGATATGGATATGTGTATATTTCATTATTAA